>CM066032.1:1265138947-1265699388 GCA_033557465.1 Ichthyophis bannanicus | reverse complement strand
TGTGAGTGTGACGTAGGGGAGGGTGATTGAAGCACTGAGCCAGGAGCAACGTCAAAGGATTGCAAGTGAATGGGTATTGGGTGCCATTAACCTCTACACAGTGCCACAGATACATGATCCCCACCGATCCCTAGTCCTGTTAAACCTACGCCGCTCAGAAAAGTTGTATGGGATGTTGTTGAGTGAATGATGTACTATCCCTGATACGTTTGGGGGGGGGGTCCCCGTTCAGGATAGTCATTTGGCCATGGGGCAAATCGGCAGCCAAAGGTCATAGCCTATTGTAGGGTACATGAAAAAAAAACATCTGTGTATCACCACCAGCTACATATTTGTCCCCCTCTTGTATTGGCATCTTGTGGTGTTGTTTGTGGTGTGAACATGTGGGGGGTTGGGTGGGTGGGGTGGGAATTGTGACATGATTGCACACACAAAGTCCCCCTGTGGACAGATGTCGTCCAGGTTGTAAGGTTCTTGTTCATGGCAGTGTGCACTGCCACCCTTTTATAATAGTTACAGACACGGAAACACCTGTCCAATCAGCTAACAAACGCATCCACCTTTGAGGAGGGGGATGACTGGGACACTTGATGGACCACAGACACATCAGGGGGCTGACTGGCCCGATGCAGGGGCAGGCTTGCTAAACACAGAGAGACAGGGTGAACAGAGGTGTGGGTGGCAGGGAAGCCAGGGGAGCAGAAGATGTGGATGTGAAACAATGTGAAGGCCGGGATCATGCACATTCGCTGTAACATTTGGGACTGGTTTAGGGCAAGCAATGGCTAGCCAGAATTCATATGGCAACGGTCTTTGCCAAACACACCAGCAGTTTTTGCCAGGGTGGATCCTGTGACTGGCAAGTACCATTCCGGGAACAAAACGTGAGGTGTGTGTTTGCAAGTGAGAGACACAGGAATGGTGGCCGGCACCTCTGGGGAACAGCTGACCCATGGGGGGGGTGGACAAGAGTGGCCACAAATATGCTGGACTCCCCACTACATGGTACATGGTTGTCCCGTAAACCTCATTGCCCAGTGACCAGTTTCTAGAAGCCAGGCCACGGTTGGCTGACCCACTGTCTTTCACCTATTACAGGCAGACATTGACGAGGGCGGGTGCAATGGCAGGCTGACGTGGGTTGGTGACATACCCAGAATATATCCACACAAATCTGTGAGATGTACCATGTACTCTTGTGTACGTTAAAACAACATATCTATAAATGGAGGTGGATATGATCCAGGGGGAATCTGAGTGTCGTTACCGTGTGAAGACACGGTTTCACGGACACGCCACCATAATATTTAACTAAGTGTCAATCCATCATACTTGCATACACACACAGGTGTAGAGAGGTGGTACCAACATGGCATGACCAGAGATGTTTAGACACAAGATAAACATCATGTGTCATCCACATCTGTACATCTGCCCAAGCAATTACCCTTGTCAAAGTCTGGGGGTGAGCCCTGCAAACACCGTCCACTGTACTGATGCCATTAGTTACGCCTGTAATGAAGCTCTGGATCCCATAGATGCGGATTGACAGACATGGCCAAGGTTTTGTGCAATCATGGGGAACCCTCGTGGTTGATATACCCTTTGGCTTCCCAATGGGTCAAATGGAATTGTGTTGCATGACAAAGGGTTTGCAGAATACGCGTGTCGACTGCACTGTGTGCAACAGGGCATATCTTGTGTTACTGCAAGGCCTGGATGTTCCGTCTCAACGCTGTTATCCTTCTCAGTAACGCATCTGCTTTTTGTCGGTTACCAGCCGTACAGTGCTGCCTGACAATGGGACACAGGACGCGGCTTGGGTAACTGGGTTACAGTACAGGTAACCATTATAGTGTGGTTTCCCATGTTTACAATTACTCCTGTAAAAACATGAACACATGACGGATTGTTTAAATACAGTGTGTGATGTAATTTTATTTCCCGTATACTGCATTTGTGGTGACCATTCCCCTTCGCCCCTACCTTTGGGCAAAATATACAGATTTCCATTACAACTGTTCCATTGCCACCATGTGTGGCTAGACAGTAATTCACATCTACATTATGATTACACGGACCGCTTTATCATTCCAACCCTCATGGAAACAACCCCAGACCCGATTGCGCCCAAAAAACATCCTCTGAACCCTCATTCGTCTACCGACATAGTGTTGACGCTACATGTTGTCTATGTGTTTGGGGACACCATAGGGTATGATGGTGTGTGCACACGCCTCAGACACAAGGCTAAACGACCAATCCTTGGAATGGGGAGATAGGTATGTGTGTGCATCTGCAAATGTCAAGCTGTCATACACATTGATCATCTCAGGGAGGTTTATGCCGATGTGATTATGGATATGCATGACATACTTACCTGGCATGTGGATCTGCAGTATCCAGCAGCGCAGCAGACCATAGGTGTAGGACCGCGAACCGAGGCGATTTCGGCCTAGCTGGTGTGCATCCAGGGGCGGTCAGCATGGCTGAGGCAAGGGGGCCGCCCTCCTCCTGTTACCCCTAGTCATGTTGTGTTTCGGCACAGAGGTGCTGCCGTACATCCACTCTTTTTGTATGTCGGAATATCTTTTTCTTCAAGGCTATCTATGGTCACCGTGGGGGGGCCCCTGCCTCTCGCGGGACCCCATCGCTGGGAACCGCCTCCCACAACCGCCTTAACGCCTGCTGTGCCTGTCCTTGTGGCTCTGGTCGTGCCAAAAAAGAACCTCGTAATTTTCAAGGACCATTGGAGAGGATGGTTTGTGGTTCTCAGCGTCTCTGTGAATGTTTTAATTGGCCTCTCCTCCTGAGAAGCTTCAGACACAGGGGACATAACGCTATCCCTCTTCCTGTGGTGCCTGCTGGGAGCAGGCTGTGGCAGGTACTGATGGCCCTGGCACTGCCCCCACCTCCACAGGTCCCTCAGTCCCCGCAGGCCCTGCCTCTAGTGGTACTGGTGGCACCACCTCACCCGCAAATACACCATGCTCAGCCTCCCCCACCCTCAGCCTCCCTCTCCCCCTCTCTCTGTCCCTCTCTGTCTGTGTCCCCTCCCTGCCTATCCCTATCCCTCTGTCTATCCCTCTCTGTCTCTGTCCCTGGCTCCCTATCTCTCTCTGTACCCCTGTGTGTCTCCCTGTCACTCCCCCTCCCCCGCTGGCTTCGGGTCTGTCTCTCCATCGGCCTCCTCCCTCCTCTCTGCTCCCCGCTCACCTCACCACTCGCCTCCCCCCTGCACCTCACCCCCACCGCCCCACCCCCAACAGGCCCGGGACAGACACCGCAACCACGCCCCCACCACAAAGCACCCAGCACAGGACCAGAACAGTCACTAACACAATACACAGACCAGGTAACACACACAATGACAGACTCAGATATGGGTACTTATCAAACAACCCGGGAAAATGTGGCTACCCAAATGACACTGACCCACCTCTCACTACACCACCTCTCACGTACATCAACTCTGTATACACTCGCTCTGACTCCTCAACCAACCCTCAACATTTTGCTTCCGTTTGGGTGCATTTGTAGTTTTTTGTGGACGGTGCATACGTTGTGCATGCGCCACTGTGTGACCTCAATGCTTGTGCGACGCGCCTGTGTTTCATTGTGCATGCTCATGCATCTCGCTCTATGGTTGTGTGTCGTTATGCGCAGGCGCAACTCTTAACGCGTGGGCGTTTGTTTGCAGCAGGACGTCGGCGACGGCGTGCTTGTGCGACGCGCCTGTGTTGAATTGCGCATGCTCATGCGCTGGCCTTTTAAGGTGCTTGTGCGACACGCAAGCGCCACTCTTAGCGCATGACCGTTTTTGTTTGCATCATGACTATGGTGAAACGCAAACTCCCATGCTTACAGGGGTTCACATTGGCTCCGCGCACACCCAAACTCACATGAGCCCAAATATGCACATGAGCGTCGCAGTCATCAACACGAACACCTGACAACGCATGCACATGCGCGGGGTCACGCACAGACAGGCGGCGATGCATGACCTCCTGCGCATGCGCACTGCGCACACGCGGCGCGGTACCGAAAAACGGAAAATAACAGTACACTGTATCAAAAGAGGGTGCTCAGTCAGCAACATTGAGGGTGTTTTGGTAGGCGCGGCGTGTGTTTGTTTGGAGAATCTGGGAGCAACTGTAGTGAGCCATATTGTGGGAGTTGTCTGTTGTCTTTGATGTTTGTGGTGGTTTGCCATTTGTGCAGTGTTTGGGCAAGTGTGTGTGTCTGTGTGTCTGTGTTTGTCTGTGTGTTTGTGTGCTTGTGTATGTCACAGAGGGCTTTACATGGAGGACATAATAGTTGTTGCATGTGCCCAAAGACGTGGGCAGATGCTACGGTTGTCTGGACAGGGGAGATGATGTCCATGGGGCTGTGGCACAGGTCATGGGTGTAGACCCGCATCAACTCAGACCTGCTGCTGCGGCGGCTGGCCAGAGAGGTGCTGTGCGGCGACGGCACAGACGGCGTAACTGAGGTGCAGGCTCGGCAGCTGCGGCTCTATAGGCCCAGGGCCCAGCTCCAGGGCATGCGTGGAGGACCAGGTCATCTCCCTGTACCGACTGAGCACAAGGGCTATTAGGGGGCTGTATGAGGATCTGAGACCTGACCTTGAGCCCCTGACTAGCCGGTCCCATGCCATAACCCAGGTGTAGTCAAGCTCCTTGCTGCCTTACATGTCTTTGCCTCTGGCTGTTTCCAGTCATCTGTGGCCGCAGTGGGTGGCATGAGCCGCCCCACCTTCTCACGCTGTCTCCACCAAGTACTGCGTGCTATGGTCAGCCGGGTGGGGACGTACATAGCCCTTCCCCACAGTAGGCAACATTGGGAGACCCTGGACCAGGCCGTTGAGGCGTTAGCCAGGATACCACACGTGATGGGAGCTATTGATTGCACCCCTGTTGCCCTGGTCCCGCCCAGAGACAGGGAGGTGGTGTTCCGCAACCGCAAACACTACCAGTCCCTGAATGTTCAGGTTGTATGTGATGCTAATCTGCATATTCTGAATGTGGTCCCAAGGTTTCCAGGGTCCACCCATGACTCCTATATCCTTCATCGCTCAGCACTATTTGTAGGGAATTTGAGGATGGACATTACGGTGACTGTATATTGCTGGGTGAGTATCTCCATATATATCTTTCGAAGATTAGTCATATATGTATGTGTTTACGTAACATTACCCATGTGTTGCAGATATTGCCCACTGTGCTATAGCAACATGAACTCCCATTCAGCAAACGACAACTGTTGTGACTTTACATAATTACAGGACTGTAGAACGTTGTTTAACAGGGGACATGATTAGCCATTTCACATCCGTTTCACAGCCATATGTTATGTGTAGATGCGGGTGTTGTTACGTAACATATGCAACTGTACAGTTGTGTGTGTCGGGTGTTTTTTGGCACTTGTGTCTGTATACCTACTGCACACCGGGTTGGGGGGGGGGCATTTCCACCCACCTGTGTATGCATGGGTTTAGATTGTATCAGTGATAGGTCATGTCAGACGTGTGGTATTTACAATCCATGATCATGCGTGTCATGTGCGATTGAGGGCCCAACACTCATTCAGTCACGTGTCTGTCCGCGGTGGTATGCTGGACAGGGGGGGGTTGACAACTTTTGTTGCATGTGGCTTGCCTTGGCTTTGGGGTGTACTTTTTTCCATTGCTGTGCAAATGCTTTGGTCCTCTGCCATTACCGGGGGGGGGCCGGGCTGGGGTTAGCATTACCTTTGCGCACTGCACATGTGCAGTGCTGAGGCGTCATTGTCCGTGATTCTCCTGATGTGACTCATCATTTGGGAGATTTGACTGCAAAGACGTGGGCCTATGTTTTTGGCCAGACGTAGGGGTATTGGTGGGACATACATAGGAACGTTGTCATACTCAGTAGCTGTGATGTTTTAAAAATCATGTGGCCTACAATGTCATATTCTGTGGAGCACAACTTAACAAGGATGGAACGGTGAGGGTACAGTAGACATGGTGTCTACTGAGATGGTTTGTTGACAGCGGTCAACAGCATTTGACGTTATACTGCTATATGTAGATATGGAGACCTTTGAGGACATGGGGTGTCATGGTGATATTGTGTTCATCCTGGCTGACATCACAGTCAAACATGTTGTGTGTGTGCGCCTACATTGGCCCAGCAAACATTATTGTGTTCTTTACTTTGCAAACATATATTGTTTGTATGTGTCATGTGTGTTTTTATCGCGTACTCTACCATTGGTGGTGATGGTGTTGGTGATGAGAACATGAGCCACATAACATGGGACGTGTGCTCAACATAGGACTCTTTTGGGGGGACAAGGTGGGATTGTGTTGTTCTCTGACATGTCTCTACAGACCTGACAGGGCATTTGTTGTATTTTCTATCAGAATAGTTGTTAGGTCTGGTGGATAATTGTGATGTAAAATATGTCTGTCCTGATGTTTTGTGGGTTATGTCTCTCGTCTATACATCTGTGAATTTATGGTGTCATGCGCTCAGTCATTCACATGCAACATTCTTCTCTGCAGGTGATGCAGGGTATGGGTGTCGGCCCTGGCTCCTGACACCTGTGCGTCAACCACGGACACGTGCAGAGCGGAGGTACAATGAGGCCCACGCATCCAGCCGCTCAGTCATAGAACGCACCTTTGGCGTTTTGAAAAGTCGCTTCAGGTGTCTGGATAGATCAGGTGGGGCCTTACAATATTCGCCAATGACTGTTGCAGAGATTATCGTAGCTTGTTGCATACTGCACAACATTGCTCTCAGGCATGGTATCCCTGCAGAGATTAATGAGGATGTGGAGGAGGATCCACCGTGCCCCCCTGTACGTGCCTGTGGTGACACACAGGCAGGCACATCGGTCAGGCGTCAATTGATTGCAGACAGATTCACTGGTATGTATTGCACATCTACCCACATATATGTGCTGTGGTATGCGTGTGAGGTTTACAAAGGGTGATGTTTGGACCATTTACCATTCAGATGCAACACTGCATTGTCCTTTTCTTAAACATCCATCATAACATGTCGTCAGAGGTGTGTGATGGACAATGTGGACAGAGCACAGTAGCAGCTGTTGGTGTTGTGGGTCAGAGGGTGTTGCTACACCTTTCAGAGCTTTTGGGGGTCACAGTACCATTTAGTGGTTTTTTTGTGCTAGCAACTGCTGCCCAGACACAGTTATTTGGTGTTATTGTGTGTGAGGAGCCCTGGGTCAGGCAGATGGTTAGGGGTTTGGTGTGATAGAGGTGTCCATGTTTGTGGTGAGCTGTCATGCGGGACCTTTGTTTGTGTACTGCAATCTGTGGTGTTTGTGTGTGTGTGTGTTCTGCTCCTGTCAGCTTGCTATGTTTGTATGTTGGATATTTTCAATGCAATATGTCAGACATATCACAGTACACATGCACCTGATAACATTCCTATGGTGTTTCTGACAAGGTGTCACGTGTATTGCTGAGAGCAGCAGCGCAGTGTGTGGTAAGGTATGCCTCATCAGGTGTCACAGGCATGGATATGGTGAATTATGTGGACATGTGCAGTGGGCAGCCAGGGGGCCATATGATTGCTACAGTCCATTTGTGGTGGAGTCATGCATAGCAGTATATTACATGTACACACATACAGATGTGCAGTGGGTTAGATGCTGAATGGGTGTATTTCATTAGGCAAATGTGACGCTAGATGTGTTGGCCCTTCCGATTTTATGGGGTCTTCCATTTTAGTGGTGGCATATGTATTTGATAGTATCTCTACATCTGCCTCATGCGTGTGGGACGTGCTGTGTGTATGGCAGGATAGCACGGTACAGACACACAGATACCTTGAGGACACTATCAAGGGATGTTATATGCACATACACACACAGACCTATGTGGGGGTTATTTGGGGCATTGAGACATCAAACCTATCCTTGGTTGAACTTTCTCACAGTTACACAATGGGTTAACATGCAACACAATCACGGTAAGGTGGTGACATGCAGACATGGTGGTTATTGTGGAGAGCCATGGTGCTGCCCTTGCCATGTATTTCATCACATGATAAACACACAACTGTCATTATTCTTTGCTGGGGGAGATGTACAATGCATAATATGCATCTACACAGTGTATACAGGTGGTATTGAGGCATATTTCCAGGTGACACAGGTACTTACACTGTGCTTCAAAACAAAATTGGAGGGTACTGCACACAGAGAGGGGGTGTTGGTCTGAACATGGGAGGCACAGACATATAGTGTGAACCTTGGGATGCGTCACCAACATGGTGTGTCCATCCACCTGTTTTGGCACGTGTGTGGCACAGCAGGAGGGTGGGGAGGCATATGATGGATGTGGGGGGCCTTGGTATTTGCATCACACATGTACATGATGCCTCTCCCATGTACAAGATCTGTGCAGTGTGAGGGTGCACAGTCCGTTGTTGGTTCATGTTTTGGTGTATTACAGCTGGGGACAGTACGTTGCAGTGTGGCGTTCAGCGCTGGAACCTGACAAGGTTGTTTCTTCTTTCCACTACACAGGACATACGTGATGACAGTGCTGTCGGTGTGTGTCATTAGCACATGGCAGAACATCAGCAGAAATGCTGGGGTCCAGGGTATGTAGAACTACCGATACATTGTATGTGTGTGATGTCAGGTGCACAACATCTAGCCTGTTATGTATCATATTTGGCAGCTGGTGTTGTTCACGTATATTCTGTGTGCCGGTCTTACCCATATTTGCCTGTTGTCACACATCTCCACGTGCGGTTGTGACCAGTATTTTTCCTGTAATGGGTTTTCTGGTAGATTTTCCACAGATCCACATGTGGGCCTTGATGGGCTAGCTTTGCGGAAGCAACACCTGATGCCTCCACCATTTTAGTTAAATAGGCCATCATCAGGGTGTCCTTGCATGTCACTCGACCGTTATGTGCACAAATTGGCACTTGGGCACCGACAGGCCACGTATTTCAGCTGTCACATTGTACTACGCATATTGTGCTGGTGGCTGTTTATTGGTTTGCTTATGTGGTGCTGCATTGTACATGCATGATACATTGTCATATGCTTTGATGGGTGCGGGCACCTGGGGGGCATTGTGGGGTTTGTTACCTCTACAGTAGTGCTGTTCACCTATTCATCATCACCCACATTTCTGGTGAGCAGAGTTGTGTCCTGTGTTATGTGGGACTGGTGTTGAGCAACATTTTTTTTCTCTCTGACATAGGCATGATGTGAAGATCCCTGATGTGTGACTTTACATGTTGGTTCTACTGGTTGACCTGATATCGTCTCCGTTCGCTGTGACCTGGTGTACATATGCAGCAGTTGATGGGATTGATGAGGGACACATCATGGACACATAGGTTAGATTCCACCTTTGTTTAATTGTTATTACATCTGGCTGTACCTTTTGTGGGGTATCATTTGATCTCATGGACATGTAATGTTGCATCTCTGTACACAAAAAGGGATGCATATAGTGTGTAGCTGTGAGATGCCTGTGTGACATGGTATTTAACATAACCATCTCCATGTGACACCCGTGTCTGCAGCAACATGTAGTGTTCCTTTCACATCTGTGTTTTATTTGATGTGCATATCCTGTCATGTTTGCATTTCCATCACTTCAATCTTTAATTAGTGCAGTGTGCATTGTGGCAATTTGTGGTGTTGTTGCAGGGTTACTAACATTGGCCACACCTATCCTTTCTTTGCACAGGGCAGTGGACATTATGGACACATTTCCTCCAGTGCATCTCGTCTCCTCATCCAACAGCTGTTGTGGGACAGTGCACCATGTTATTGTTTAATGGGAAATATCCTATTTGATGTTTGACTTCTGTGAGTGGAACACAGGCCTGTGCTGGACGTTATTGCTCTTGGACTGCTTGTTTGACCATGACAGACATGTACAGCACACAGTTTGTGCCATGCTGTAGCTGACAGTCCTGCTGATTGCAGGGACACAGATGAACCTCCTCGGACTGTGCCATATTGGCATGTGACACTTTACTATGCACGCCCATGTTTGCCTGGGAATTTTGTAAGTGATATTTTGGATGTCAGGAAGCCTTTGCTTTTGGTACAGTTTGCGCATCAGGGACTGACATCATCTGTGTCGTTTGGACATTCCTCACAAGTTGTTTACTGCAGAGTTTTGGCCCATGTGTGTGACATGGCACTCAGGATACCCTGATCTGTTTATTTCAACTGTAGCATACAGCCGTGATTGTTGCAGGGGGGAACAGTTTCAGCATTGCAATTGTCTATGTCCACCTGCCACACACCTGGACATGCTACATGTTTTGCCAATAACACACGGTCATGCCCACCAACATCCTTGATTGATGTGTGTAGGCGGCAATGTGGTTTACATTCATGTGTGGCATCACAGTACCATGTTAGTGTCCGGCTGGTGGCTGTGCATCAGAGTGACTCTGTTTGTGAGCCACAACATGTGGAGCTATGACCTCGGTGTGTTGCAGTGTGAGATTATGTGCCATTCTTTGCATATTCACATGCTAATTATTGTGTTTGTTTGATGTTCAGACATGACACTCTGCATGTATGGCCACGCCTTGCATTGCACGTCTGCACAGTCCTGTGTTACCCCCTGCATTTACCACACTCTCATTAGGACATTGTATTTGGGGTGTGTTATTGTGGGTGACCATTTTCGTGCTACACATCTGCATTCCATGTAACCTGCTATATGTGGCCAGCGACTGTGTAACCAACAGACAATGCAAGGGGGCCTCCTGTATGGTGTTATGTGTACACATTTCTGCCTGTTTTGTGGTTTGTATTCACTCTGTGTTCATGTGTCCCTGCTACCTGTTAGCATATAGTCAGTCAGTTTGAGATAATATTTGGGGTGTACATTGACACATTGCTGATGTGGTGATCTGCCATTATGTGGGAGTTATGACATTCGCTTACAGATGTGTTTGTCACATTACAACATATTGGCAGCATATGTATTTTTAATTTGGTGACCTCCTCTGTTGCATGAGGGCTATGTTTGGGGGGACATGTTATGTGTTTTGGTTTCTCATTCTGCCACACCTGTTGTCTACATGCACGCATATGTGTGTGACACATTGTGGGCATGCAGCATCTGCTGTGTTGTGTGGCCCTGCTACACAGTGCATATCATGCACCTGATGAACATTTATTCTCGTGCCATTATGTTTTGCTCTTGAGTTGACCTTTGCATGGCATGTGCATTTTGACATTGCTGACTGTGTTCCCATCATTTGCCAGGGTGGGACACACCTTGCAATTCTGTTTACACTGTGTATGGTATGTATGAGACGTGTTAGAAAAAATAAATATGTTCATTGTTCAGACATGTGTCTCTTTCTGTACTTTATCTCTGTGACATACATGCATTACAATGTTTAACATTCCATCACACATGACTCCTTGGGACCATGGGAATCCTGGCTTTTCTTGCACATGTACCTCCACTGATTTGCCCCAGGGCGCATGGTGTGCTGTTGTGATATGGTGCGTGTTTGCCTTGTGTGCAAGACATTTATGTGAACACTAGACTGCTCCTCCACTCATGGACCACATTTACACGTTTGTCTACGGATTTGATGGTAATTTCCATGGACCCCTGTGCTCACATTGGTGTTTGATGACAGCTGTGTATGTGTCTGCAATTTGGCACATCACTGAGTGCGGCACATCCCCATACAGGCCCTCCCTTTGGAATGTAATGTTTGGCTTGCCCTCAGTGTGTTGTTTGTGTGTATGGTTGGGGGCATGTTTGTTCACACAGTGCTTAGCAGTTTGCCTCACAACATCGTATTTTTTTATGGAATATCTGGAAACGGAAACATTATTTTACAGCTGCTTCATCACCTCTACACACACCCTTGTCTGTCATCAGTGTACAGCAAGGTGTTCACTCTGTGTTGACAAGGCAGCACATATTAGCTGTTGCATGGGTCTCTTTCTTAATGTTGTTTGCACAGCACTACACCTGGGGGTGTGGTAATATTGAGGTTGAGCAGGAGTGTGCTGCACCTTTTCTCATGTTGAATTGGCTCCTATCCTGTCCGCAATTGCTGGGCAGCTCAAGCACACAGCAAGCACTGCCCTTGTTGGTTATTTACTTTCCTCTGGTTGTTTTTTTGTTTTTATTCATTTATGTAGGTGTATGTTGATGCAACATTTCTGTGGGTCATATCTGCATTACATTACAAGGGGTGGGGGTTTACAGGTAGGGCAGGGCCATCCCCAGGGAGGCTACATTAAGGGTGACCACAGGGCACATAGGACATGCTATGGACATTGACAGATTGTGAACAGTGTCTGATTCGTCTAGGGTTGATTATGTGTAGGGGTTTGGGGGATTCCTGGTAATGCTTTTTTTCAAGCTATATTCTAGAAGATATTTGGCCTGTCTTATTTCCGGGGCTGCTTGGTAGGGTTTTGCGTAAAGAGGAGGCATACAGTTAGGACGCTAGATGTCACGTCCATTACAGGCATTAGTTAAATTTCAGAGGTACATTGAAGCCTTTGGAAGCGTCTGGTCTGGTAGTTCTTCCATGTGCGTTTCATTACTGTTGGGTTGTGATTTGGTGTTTCTTCTGTGTTTGATTGGTGGGTGGGTGGGTTGGCTTTGCATTTAGTCAGTGTTTCAAGTAGGGGTATGTGTGGGTCCTTTACGATTGGGGTGATGTGTTCTGTTCCTTTTGCATGCTGTATCCACTGCATAACATATCCTTGTGTGTGTGTGCATGTGTCCCTGGTACCATATACAAAATGTGATGTGATCTGAACACAGCAGATCACCAGGTGCATTTATTCAGGCTTTCTCCTGTGGGTTTGCCTGTCCTTACAACCAGCACGCGTGCTGTGTGGGTGGCTTGACTGCTTGTGAATGCAGCCTTTGCTATGACGTGGAAGTTGTTGTTCTGTGCTACCTTTGGTTGCTTTTTGTTTTTTGGGAGTGGTCCTCGGTGTGATTAATCTCTGTTCTGTTGGCTGTGTCTGCTTGTCGTGCAGATGTCGTTTCCATTTCTTTGGCGGCCAGATGTTGGCAGGTTTGTGATGTAAGCACATTGTACCCTCATCTGAGTTTTGACCCATGGTTCTGTCCATCTTCTGACTCCCAGCTCTTGTGTCATCCTGCCCTGATGTGCATGCTGCTACAAGCCATCCTGCACTCCTACACCTTCCTGCATTTCATCTCTCCATGGTTGGCTCGTGTGTGTGTGCTCTGCCTATAACCGCTGGTCCACTATCATCATGAGATTTCACCTGTTGTGCTATTTCAGGCGCATCTGCTGGACACATCTTCACGTTGTCTGTCGCACACGATCATGATTGGATGTTACATTTGCATCACTCTGTACATAGCTCCAGCTAGACCCAATTTGTGTGTGTATTTATGTAGATGCCACATGTCCTGGATGTCATTATTGTACTGCAGCACATGTGATGTCTGTGGTTCTTGTCGTTCTGCTTGACGTTTCCTTTCAGCTCTGTGCAGTGTTTGGGTTATATGTGAACTCGCCATCACTGAAATGGTGGTTTATGATGTGCATTCAGTGACACCCTAAAGGGTGACATACTCCTGTGCACTGGGGTGGGCTTGTGTTTAGCTGGCAACACAGATCGCTGTCCAATTGCATGCTGTACGCAGATGTAGGTAACCCAGGCTTAGTCACTGCTCAATTTGACACATGACCCCTTCACGTTCAGTCAGTGCCATGACCATTCTGCTACACTGCTGTTCCATCTTGCATGTCTGCTCACCTACTTTGGATTTCCATACATTACAATACACAATGGTACTAGCACTGACTGTGTTTGGTCAATGCCCTGCCTCCTACGGCACACAAAACGCACCCTATACACATCATTGTGTGTTTCGTTTGTGGAGAGTGTACGCTACAATTTGACCTCTGAGGTACCTTGATGGGCACCTTATGCATTACCTGCTATTACAGTACTTCCATAGTTTATTTGCTATCAGTAGTACATACAATTGAGGGTTACATGGCTCCTAGTTCATGACAGGTGATGGCTCAACCAGCCTTATTCATTGAACACAGCAGGGGATTGGACCCATGATGCCAGCACCATTGGGCAGTGTGCTAACCCTTCTGCTGTGGCTCTGTTCATTTGGCTCTGATATAAGCACAGCGCCTTTTGCCTCTTACACATTATGTGGGCAATAACTTCATGCCCCTCATCTGGCAATATTACCTAGGACAGGTGATGCATCACCCAGCCTTTTTCTATTTCTGCACAGCCGTGTATACAACCCCTGATCAATGCACCATTGGTCAGTGTCATCATCATTGTGCTGTGGGTCTGTTCCTGTGCATACCCATCAATGCGCCACTTCTGCAGGCTACTATTACAGTGCCTCCAAAAGGATATTTTTCACCGCCTCATGCCCATCAACGCAACGCCTTATGCTAAACATTGGTTCTCTCACCCCTAAACATATGCCTCGTTGTGGACTAACACTGTGGGTGATTGGGGACATGCTCCCTACACTATTGGTTAATGTCTTCGCCATTGTGCTATGGCTCAGTTCCTGTGTATGGACATGTGCGCACAGCCTTATGCCGTTCACAATTAACAGCGCGACGCCTACTGCTGCCAGACCCGCACAAGAGTAACAGCGCGACGCCTGATGCCGCCCACATTTCCACCGCATCAACTCACGACCCCCACATCTGCCAGCGAGACGCATAATGCGGATCAATATTAGTTACTGCCGCAAAAACTTACCCGCGCGACGCCCAAAATTAGTGTGCCTCCATCAACTTTCTTGTCCAGCAGTACTAGTTATGCCTCGGCCAGCCTTTCTGTATTGCACACAATGGGGTATTGAACCTGTGGGCCCTGCACCATTGGTTGGTGTCTTCCCCATTGTGCTACGTCTCGAGTCCTGTGTTTAGATATTTTCCCAACGCTTCATGCCGTCAACAACTCACACAGCACCACCTACTGCCTCACAATACGCAAAAGATGTCCCGCGCACAGCCTAACGACGCACGAAACGCAAGCGACGTACAGCGCGCCGCCTAATGCACCACAGATTTTACAGCGAAATTCATAACGCAACATATTAATTACTGGCGCAACAACGTAACACCGACAGCCGCCCTAATGTGGTATGCCTCCTAAATATATTTTTTAAAACATTACTAGGCATGGTTCAGCCAGAATTGTTGGCTTGCACACACTGGGTGATTGCACCCATAGCCCCTGCACCATTGGTTAATGTCTTCGCCATTGTGCTACGGCTCAGTTCCTGTGTATGGACATTTGCGCACAGCCTTATGCCGTTCACAACTAACAGCGCGACGCCTACTGCTGCCAGACCCGCACAAGCGTAACAGCGCGACGCCCGATGCCGCCCACATTTCCAGCGCATCAACTCACGACCCCCACATCTGCCAGCGAGACGCATAATGTGGATCAATATTAGTTACTGCCGCAAAAACTTACCCGCGGCCTGGTGACGGCCAAAATTAGTGTGCCTCCATCAACTTTCTTGTCCAGCAGTACTAGTTATGCCTCGGCCAGCCTTTCTGTATTGCACACAATGGGGTATTGAACCTGTGGGCCCTGCACCATTGGTTGGTGTCTTCCCCATTGTGCTACGTCTCGGGTCCTGTGTTTGGATATTTTCCCACCACTTCATGCCATCAACAACTCACACAGCACCACCTACTGCCTCACAATACGCAAAAGATGTCCCGCGCACAGCCTAACGACGCACGTAACGCAAGCGACGTACAGCGCGCCGCCTAATGCACCACAGATTTTACAGCGAAATTCATAACGCAACATATTAATTACTGCCGCAAAAACGTAACAGCGCAACACCGACAGCCGCCCTAATGTGGTATGCCTCCTAAAATGATATTTTACCATTAATATTCATGCCTCACCCTGCCTTCTTTGGTTGCGCACACTGGGGGATTGAACCCATGGCCCCTGCACCATTGATTTTTGTCTTCAACATTGTGCTACGGCTGTATTCTTCTATGTGCCTGGCAGCGCCCCGCTTAGCCTTCCCACGCGCTAATGTGGGACCCGCACATTAGCGCGATGCGCACAGGTACGGTCCGTTTTTTCCTTTTTTCTGGCTGGCCCGCCCACTCCTTATATGGCACCCGCACACTAACGGGAACCCGCACAGCAACGGTGTTTAGTAAACATGCCCCCTAGTGTCAGAAAGCTAGTTCTGGGTTGAAGGTTATGGGTCCTCCCAAGGACCTAAGACATAGAACCAAAAGTATAAAAAATTGTTAAAAAGGAACAAATGGACTGTTTAAACTGGCCAGCAATGAGTCCTGATCACAATACAATCAAGAACCTTTGGGAAGAACTGAAATCTGCCATTGGCAAAAGGAATCCTGGAAACATTCATGAGCTGGAACAAATTGCAGTTGAAGAGTGGAAGAAACTGCTGATGTACAAAACCTATAGATGGCTTCAAGAAACATTTGGAGACTGTCATCACTGCCAAAGGTTGTGTAACCAAATATTAGTGAAGGGTGCCATTAATACTGTCCAAGTCATATTTTGTTTTTTTTCTCAGACACTTCTATGTTTAAGTTGCACAGACATCCTTTTTTTTGTATACCTTTCAACATACTATTAAAATATTATGATGACAGGCAGTTGGAATATTTCCAATTATTATTTGACCACAACTCTAACAGCATTGCAAGAAGAGACTTTGTCTCTGCTGTGATTATTTCACCATAAAGCTCACAGTCCAATCACTGATAATGGTATTATTGAGTAATGACTTTATAGCTTTAACGTCAACATGGATCCATAGCAATAGAACATCATGTGTTACCAGCTGGCGGATATACTGTAATAAAGGGCATTTCCCAGGCTGTTGTCTTCCAGTTGACAATTGCTCATTTCATTTTGGCCATATTTGGAAATCTAAACTTCCACAAATATCCTAGTTATGATATCTGACTTCAATTATTAAATGAGAGTATTTATAGCACATACTATGGAGATTATGTTTAAGATAACCAAGTGAATCACTTTGTGGGCACGAATCATCAAGTGGTCTGTATGATGAAACGTAAGAACGCAAGTCAACTAGAATCCAAAGCATTCTTCTGTGTGCATTGTTTATAAATTTGGAGATTAATAGTTTATGAAGAAGTGGAAGTGCATAGGTTAATGAAGAAATCACAGTGGAAGCTTTATATTAAATGACAATTATGAATCTTCTCTCTTTTTCATGACTAGAACAGTTAATCTTTTATTTTGAACAGAAATGATTTGTCACTATTAAGTAACTGTACATGGTATGTATTGCTTATTTCTCTCAGAATATATAATTTTGGAAGGTGTTTTCATTATGGACAGCCACAGAAAAAGTTGTAAAATACTTTAAAAACAGAAGTGCCATAATGGATCAGACCAGTGGTCCAATGAGTCCAGCATTCTGCTCCTGGCAGTGGCCAACCCAGATCACTTTAGAGTACCAGTAGGTATATTTCCTCCCAGTTGCTCATTTCCAGATGCAAGAGGTGGTGATCTCCAGGTCTACTTGATTAACAAATGTTTATGAATCTGCCTTCCAGAAACTTGTCCAAACCTTTGTTTTTTTCATTCCCAGCTATATTATTAGCCATGACAACATCCTCTGGCAACATATTCCAAAGCTTAATTATGCATTCATTGAAAACATATTTTCTTCAGTTTATTCTGCCACTACCATTTAGTTTCATGGAATATCCTCTGGTCCTAGTTGTAAAACACTGTTTCCTATTAACTTGTCCCGCAGTATCTGTGATCTTTTTTTTTAACTTCTATTAGATCCTCTTTTGCCATTCTCTCATCCATAGTAGAGCCTGAATATGTTTAACGTTCAGCTTTCTGTGCATTTTTTCTAATACTGGCTTATGCCAATCTGAGATTAATATCCCAGGTCTTTGCCTGACAGGGCAAAGATAGGAACACAAAATCTTGAGGGATCAAAGAAGAAATGCTGCTGGTATTGACTGAATGAAATTTTCTAGTCATTTATTTCTCGCCCCCCCCCCCCCCCAGCAATGAAAAGAAGGACATAGTCACAATTGCAGCCCAGATGCAAGCTGTCTGCCCGCAGGGATTCCCCTCCCGTAGGCACAGAGAAGGGACCTTTGCCGTGATCATGATTATCCCCTTCTCTTTTGTCCATGGGAGAGGGGATCCCCATGGTCAGAAAGTTTGCAACTGGGCCCCAATTGGGGCCCAGATGCAAGCTGTCTGCCCACAATCAGGGCCAATTTTACCTGTGAGCAGGAAGGATGCTGGGCCCCCATTGTTCAGAGGCCTGGGACAGCTGCCCCTTTTGCCCTTAGGTAAAAGCGGCCCTGCTTACATGTACGTGTGCAATGCTATGTATACTTTGTACCACTATACAAATGATAAGTAGTACAGCAAGACCCTCACAATCACCTCAATCCCCCTGACAGGCAAGACCCCCCAATGCCCCTGATTTCACCCCTCTGATAGGCAAGATCTCCCTGACAAGCAAGATCTCTCTGACCCCCTGATCCCACCATCAGTTTTTTTTACTATGGGTCTTGATGGTGTCTATTTGGGGGACAGAAGCAATCCTCACTCTTGTTCCATGTATGCCTGCATTCAAAATAGCCCCTTTGACTATCTAGCAGTACTGTCTGCACTACCACTAAGGATTAAGCTGTCAATTAAGGAATGCATGGCCTTATTTGGCAGCTTGACTCCTAGAGATAGTACCGCATTACTACAGTTAGGGGGTCAGAACTGCCATTTGGAATCAGGGTGCCCACTGTGGCAGGAGAAACTGAGGGTTGCTCCTGTCCCCCAATAGACGCCCGGTAAGAGCCAGGATGAGATCTGGGGGTGGGGATTTGCCTTTCAGGAGTGTCTTGCTTATTAGGATGTGATAATATAGACTGGAGAAGATCTTGCCCATTAGGAGGATTTTGCCTATTAGAGGACAGGATTGGGGGGGGGGGTGGAATTAGAGGGTTTTGGTTGTCAGAGGAGATGAGAGATGGCAAAGTTCTGGAATTTTGTGAGGATGGAGGTGGCTAGTGTTTGTACCTACCATTTTATTGTCACTTGCATGTGCCTCGGGCAGGCAAAAAAGCTGATATGGAACATTTTTGGCATACATGTGTATTCCTCTTGTAATATACATTTTGGGTCCACCTAAACTTTGCCCCATTGAAATCTATAAGCACCCCCCCCCCCCAGCAATCTCCATAAATGAAATAGCGGTTTTCTAAAATTGCTATTTGCACAATAGCCAATCTTTATATTACTTACATATGTAGGTGCTTCTAATATAAGAGCCTTAGGGGCTTGTTTACAAAGCTGCGGTAGTGGTTCGCGATCGCGATCGCAGCCGCGGCCCCATTGAAATCAATGGGGCCGCGGCTCCGATTATGCTCGCAAACCGCTACCGCGGCTTTGAAAACAAGCCCCTTAGGGGCTTGTTTACAAAGCCGCGGTAGTGGTTCGCGATCGCGATCGCAGCCGCGGCCCCCATGAAATCAAAGGGGCCGCGGCGCCGATTACGATCGCAAACCGCTACCGCGGCGTTGTAAACAAGCCCCATAGTTTGCTAGTTTGTTCAAGTAACTCTTCCAAATCTACATTACTTAGGGGCTTGTTTACAAAGCCGCGGTAGTGGTTCGCGATCGCGATCGCAGCCGCGGCCCCATTGAAATCAATGGGGCCGCGGCTCTGATTACGATCGCAAACCGCTACCGCGGCTTTGTAAACAAGCCCCTTAGTTTGAGCGCCTCTGAATCATTACCCACAAAGGGGCATGTTTACTAAAATCCGCAAAATAGCGCGCCGCAAAATAGCGCACGGCAACGCGGCACTGAAACGCGCAGAAACGCGTTTAAACGCCCCGCACACGTGCGTGTCACCCCCGCACAGGTACGCGGCTCACTAACGGGCCCCGTACAAGTGCGGGCCCGCAAATGTCCGATAGAGGCGTGGAACGGCGAAAGGAGGGCGGAGGAAGGCTCCGGAGGGGCGGAGGGACGGGGTCAATGGGTGGAGAGTGGGAGGGGAGAGGCTCCCCGCACAGTATCGGGCCCGAATTTGCATGTAAAAACTACCGCGAGTGAAACACTTGCGGTAGAAAGCATTTAAAGGGAAGAGAAACCATTTCCGTCAGCAATGTACAGGAAAACCGGGGAAACCAGCAAAACGTGAGCAGTGTGATATATGTGCACAGCACAAAAGTGAAAATAAAAATAGAAAATGACCACAACAGAACTATTAAAAATAGTAATTCAGCTGGGGAACAGTTATAGTGATGGGCAAATACAGAAATCACACCCAGCAAAGCTCCAGAAAAAAGAAATGAATTTTGGAAGGGTCTACTGAGAGGAGACTCTTCCAAAAAACATTTCCACGTTTTGGAGCTTTCCTGGGAGTGTTTGCTATGGTTGCCCATTAATATCACTGTTGCCCAGCGTGGTGATATTTTGTCCCACATTTCCCGTGGTCATTTCCGGGGTTTATGTGCACGTTTGTCACCAGACAGGGTGCATATGCCCACAGTAGAATTGCGTAGAGCAGGGTTTGTGACTCCATCCTGCCAGGCTTACTGCCTCCAGGGGCTGCACTGTCTCTGTGGCCAAAGTGTGATACAGCGGACAGAGTCATTACCTCCAGGACCAGAGGGCAGAGGTTCAAAACCCAGCTGGGGCACCTGCCAGCCCAGTTCCTATATTTTACCCACCACTAAATAAAGATAGCGCAGACACCCCTGTATGCATGGGGAAAACACCCATATTTTACCCAACACCGCACACACACCACAACAATGGGCATTACCTACAGCCAAGTCCCCCAAATGCAGTCCCATACTGCCACATTGCAATCAGGTCAACTGCTTTTTCTGAGAGAAGTTCATGCCAGCATGTTGGCGGACAAGTACATGTGGTGCAGGGGGCAGTGGCTGCTAACCACAGAAGACAGAGGCCTAGCCATGTGCAACAGACAGGTCCTGCCGGATCCACAGTCATGGACAGTCCAGGGAATCCAACCAATCCGTGGCTACACAGTGGTGCAGTGCACACAGACAATGCATACAAGAACAGAAGGTCACAGGTTCAAAGCCCAGCTGGGGCTACTGCCAATCCTGCCCACATATTTTTCCCACAACTAAACAGTGATAGTAAGGACACACCTTTCATGGCGGGGACATATGCAATGGTAAGACATCTATCTTTTACCCCACTGAGCACAGACACCATGAACAGGGGCAGTACCTAGAGCAGAATCACCCAAATGCAGTCCTGGTGGGCCACACACCAGTCAGGTTCCATGCTGACACTCATACAAATGCCTGTGCTGTATATCTATGCACCACCCCCATGGCATGTAGATGTAGCCCATGCATATTCATGAGGGATAGCAGGAAAACCCGAACAGTGTGATGCAAACCTGGACTGGAGTTGGGAATCTGTGCCGTAAAGCAGCAGCCATCAAGGGCAGACACACCCACACCCACAGGCCCCATTGGCCAATGTCTCCTGGAAAGGCAGAACATTGGACCGTGCATGCAGCACCCAAAACGAGCACTTGCATAACTTACCAATGTCACCCTACACCTGAGGTATACGGTACACAGCTCGGAGACGTTTGCTAGGAGCACAGGCAGGCAGTTATCCATACGTTACGTACATACTGCTAGTTGACCCCATCCAAACAATCTGTTAGGTGTTTGCGGGGCATGCTCCAGGCCTGGCCTCTGACGGTGCTTACCACCCTGGGGAGTGACCACCAGCTGTAATGCGTACCATATCCATGCCTTGCCGTGCTCAGGACCGGTTTGGTGGGCAAGGCTACTTACCCCCTCAATCGTAGCACCATGATGGCAGAGGTGTGGAAGTGTGTGTCTGTCTATACAGTGGGTGTTGGCTGCAAGCCCCTTCAACAGCCCGCACTGCCAGCACTGTTGCCAGTATTGGCCAGTCAATGTGCATAATGAGGTGCAAGGTACCATGGGTATAGCCAGGGCAGGGTGGCGTGGCCAGGATGCATCTGCACTGGGCATAGGGCCCTGGCAGGGACATTGGCTGGGATATTGTAGTGTCCGGCCACCACCTACACAGACAGGGTGGCCAAAGCATGTCCTTCTGGGGGATCATGCTCACCCTGACTGTGCAGTGACCACAGCATGGCTAGGCCCCTCCATAGTGCTGTATAGTAGTTCTCTCATGTGATAGATATGGGTTTCTCTTTGGGGCCCAGTCACTGATCTATCTGCTTGCTGTGTATGCAGACAGCCCAGTTCTGGGTGCATGCATCTCCATTGGGAACATGCACTATGGACTAACCAGCAGACTGTTTGTAGCTGGTAAATGTCTTGCTATAATGGCTTGCAGGGTGCAGTGGCTGTTGGCTTGCTGCAGGGGAATATCTGGTGATGGAGTGCAGCTTACCATACCCTGGGCTTATGTCTGTCTGCTATTGTGTTATGGCTGTGTATGGAGCTACCTACCTGCCTGCCTGGGGGGGGTGGGTGGTGGTGGTGTTCCTCAGCAGGACTGGGGTTGGTGTTGCCCTCTACTGCCACCTTTGCAGGGAGGTAGAGTGTGGATCCCTTGATGGGGACCATGTTTGCCACGGGGGGGGGGGGGGGGGCCGCCTGATGGCAGCAGACAGGGATATCCATGGTGTTTGTGCAGAAACTAGCTATCTTACACATTAACACTGCTTTGGAATGCCCGCTTGGCCTCCATCAGCCATGGCAGGTGTTGTTGACCTGGTCCTGGCCACCTCATTGCACACTCAGGGTGAGCACAGTACCCGCACGATGTAACGGTGTGTGGCTACTCTGTGCCAGTAAAACACCCGGTCAGTGCCCCCTACTAGGCCAAGGTGCTGTGTGGGTGCACCCGGTCACTTCCCCCAACAGGGCCGAGGTGCTGTGGGGGTGCATTCCCCATCTTGTGTCCATCTGCGGACAGCTAATTTGCATGTGCAGTGCATCATGGGTACGGGTGGCCTAACCCTATCCTGTTGACACCAGCAGACTGTCTGTGAGGTGACGTGTAGGCTATCTGCAGCCAGCCAGGGGCCTGCTTACAGCTATGGAGCTGTAGCGCAATGGTTACATCACTGCCTGTGCAGCCAGAGGTCATGGGTTCAAACCCACAGTGGGGCCCTTTGGTAGGGCTGTCCACAGCTTTATTTTTTTTTACTGTACATATGTCTATGCCGGCAAGACCACCCTCAGCTTACTATACCCATTAGGTGCCTCTGAGGGTGCTTCATAGGGCGCCCTGTAGGCCACCTTATGGTTGCCATCCCTATAGGGTGCACTATACATTATCCTGTGTCGCAACATACATGCTGCCCTATAGGGGTCATTCAAGGGTGCCTTGGCAAACAGTGCACTGTAACATGTGCCTTATGGGCCGCCGTATGTTAACATGCTGGGAGAGTGCGTTTGCTAGTAGTGATAACAAAATAAAATTATACAGCCTCCTACAGCACTCCACAACATAATACATACTGCCTCAGCAGGCATTTTTCAGTGGGCATTGTGAGGAGTTGAACCCCTGATCCCTGCACCATTGGTCAGTGTTTTAACCATTGTGCTGTGGCTCTGTTCCTGTGCTTGTGCATCAGCGCGCCACCTTGTGCCTATCAGCGCGCCGCCTTCTGCCGCCCAAGGGGACCAGTGCGCCGCCTTCTGCTGCCCAAAAATAACTGTGCGCCGCCTTATGCCGTTCCAAATTAATTTGCCTCCTAAAACAATGTTAATCATTACAGTTACTGCCTCAGCTGACCTTTGTCGTTGCGCACACTGGGGGATTGAACCCATGGCCCCTGCACCATTGGTCAGTGTCTTCACCGTTGTACCACGGCTCTGTTGTTTTGTATACTCAGCAGCGCGCCACTTTGCCTTTCCTCGCGCTAATGTCGACCCCCGCACATTAGCGCGACGCACACACGTCCGGTTGCTTACTACCGTTTTTTTTCTATTTTCTGCCTGAACCGCCCACTCCTTATATGGCACAGGCACACTAGCACGGCCCCGCACGTTAGGAATGTTTAGTAAACATGCCCCAAAGAGTGGTTCCTCTTGAAAATCTAACCTGCAAAGTCATGGCTACAAAAATACTGGCAACCATTGCATCTGTTCTTTGTTTGGGTTGCATGAACAAAGGAAAATACTGAACTCCCCTGACCTCCTAGGATGCATCTTTTGCAAGCTGGGAGAAGCATGCACAACTTTATTTGTGATAAAGTTGGGTAAGTTGTAAAAACACATTTTTCATGGGAATCATGTTTACCCACCTGAAACCTTCTCAAAATTGTCCTTCCCCTTATAATATAATGTTATCACTCTACTCGATTACAAAATTATATGCAGAACACTGTTTAGTTTTTGGTCATCTCAATTCAAAATCAGTAATTATTACTAGCAGTGATGAATGGTCATACATTTCTTTGACACATCCAATAGTTTTCAAATTAAGATTAATTACAGTACAAAAATATGATGCTGATTATTTGTTCAGCTAATGACCAGTTTATTTAAGAAGAATTAAACCAAAATCAATGGAATTCTTCCATTTATTCATAGGATTAAAATCATGGCATTGGCAGCAACACCCTAAAAACTTATGCCAATCATGCTGAACTCATGTTTAGGACTGGATTCTTATTCCATTGACCCTCCTACCTTGTCTGGTTTTCAAGCTGTCTCTAATGAAAATGCATGATCTATGTTAAGATACATTGGATCTAGGAAACACAGTATGCAAATGTTTCTCATGCATATTTTTTAGGGATAGCCTTCAAATCCTGACTGGCTTATTTTAGAAGTATTTACATGTGGAAATAGCAGCACTTACACATGTAAACTGCATATATGTGTTAATGACAATTTTAGAAAGCTATTTATACATTTAGATCCCATGACGCAAAAATTTCAAGAGGGCATGGTTTGGACAAGCTGAGAATGTATTTGTGTATGCTCCGTCTTGCAAAGGGAATACACATGTATTTTACACACAATTCCCTATCAGCTTTTACAGCACAGAGGAAAGCATTTTTTTTTTTTTTAAACCGCTCATTTTGGAGAAGATCAAGATGGCGTGGAGCTGGTAACACAGTTTGCAGAAACATGTACCCCTTTTTGCTGTGCCATTGTGCTTGGTTTCTGAAATGGACAAATGGAAGGTTTTATCTCCAGACCTGGCTGGAGATAAAACATTGGAAAACATTGCAAAAGGTGACATTGGAAAATTGCCTGTGCCATGCTGCAGCTGAACTTCAAAAGAACCGAGACTCTCATGCTGCTGCAACTGATTCTGGAAGAAGCAGATGTGCTTGCACTTTCCATGCTGCATCAAGAAGAGTCTGGGAGAGAATCCACATGACCCTAGCAAAGTGAGAGCAATATATCAAAGGCACAGCTCATGGGAGACACCTAGCTGCTGGCAGTCATGCAATGTACAGGCCAGGAAGTAAGCACTCAGGGTTGGGTGAAAAGGCAGCCAAGACAGGCCAGTCCTCCAGGGTGATACCCTCTGAAGGTCATGAAATACCATTTGCAGTCAGAACAAGGAAAGAGAACAGCGTAATCACAGACATACAGACAACCATAAGGACATTCTGAAACTGGTAGGGATGGTAAGCACACACATACAAGCAGAGCAGTCACAAGAGAACATGTGGCATGAGACTGGCAGGACACAGCTGACACTTGCATAGGGCATTGGACTGAGTAGAAATTTGTATATGAGAATGGGTGCCAAAGCATGAGCCATGGTCACAGAGAGGCAAGGCCATGTTCGCAGGCATACATGAGATCTTTCAAGGCCCCACATTCCAGGCCAGGGCACATGCAGAGAAGAATGTGCACATAGTTGCACAAATGGCTTGTACACAAAGTCACAAAAGATGAAAAACAGGCAGATAGTGCCCAACCACAGGCAGATAGTGTCCTGGCCTGCAACACTGCACAAGGGTTATATTGGGAACCAGGAAATCAGAAGGAAGAGGTGGAAGATGTAACCAGTACCCAGTACCAGGGCATCCCAGTACTGGGTACTGATCACATGTCACAGCTGCCATATATCTGGGCAGGGCTAATGCTCAACCCAAAGCCAACACAGTGAGAGAGGTCAGTTGGTTGATGGGGGAAGAACTGCTGACATTAGTGTTTCCTTAATCATGAGGTTTCCACATATTCTCAACAAGGCATAAATGTCACATGTAGGAAAGAAACCATACATCTCCTTCTGCAATGTTCAAGGACATGTCATTCATGGGGCTCCAGATGAATTTGCACAGCAGCCAGGACATAGGCTAGAATGATGGCATGCTGCAGAGACCCCTGTATAGCTGCTGCCAAATGTTGTAGAGAGGAGCCAAAATGCAACCGATAGGACAGGAAATCCCCTAACTTATGGAGTGGCAGCAGAATGGGGCCAGAAGCAAAGACCTGGGGCCCATAGGATGGACAATGTGGACAGATATAGGCAGTGTAGGGGGCCCTCCTAGATAAGGGTGCCCAGAAGTAGAAGATAGAGATGCTATGAGAAGTTAGAACACAGGGGCACTGAGCAGATGCCTCTGTCCGCACCCAGACACATGTGTAAAGCAAAACTGTGTGCCAGAAAGGGGTACCAGGCATTGAAATGCACCAATTCCAAGGGTAAGTACTGGCCCCCCAACACACAGGAAACATGATGTGAGGGTTGCATGCACAGTAACCTCCCCCTCAGAACCCATTTACATGGTTCCTAAGGATGCACACAAATAAGAAAAGCTCACCAACCCAGTAGAGAGTTGTTATACTGGCAGGATATGTGAGGGCCCAGTGCAAAGCAAAATGGCAGCTGGGTAGTGATGTTGTATATATAGAGATATTAAGATAACATATGGATGGTGCAAACAAAGGGGTCATATAATGATCAGCTGTGTGTTGCACCTGACACCTCCCCCCTCCACACATGTCAAGTGTGGCACCATTATAACATTTTGGTTATATGTGATAGTTCATCAAACTGGTTTCCCTATTTTCATATATGATTGTTGACCCCTATGTCACCCCTGCTATAGTCAATACCTGAACAGGTCAGGCTGAGGAGGCACATATAGCAAGTAGCACAGGGGCTAGTAGGAAAACAGTTGTGAGGTATACATACTTGTGGCATACCTGCACACAGCACAGCCTTAAGCAGGAACTCCCTGTTTTGCATATGGAGCAGCCACCATGGAAACAGTGCTACAGCCATCACCAACACAGCCACCACTATTGCCACCACCACCAGCATCCCTGGTGCTACCACCATCCCTGGTGCTACCACAACCACCACAGATGCATATATGCAGATGGTGGCAGCAGCAGTATTAGCAGCAGCAATGGCTCCTCAGCATAGTGGCCATGTCAGAAGAGGAAGAAGAAGAAGAAGAAGAAGAGGAGGAAGGCTAATCACCCTCATCAAGGTGCAGCAAGGGAAGCTGCATGTCCCAGAGACAGTGGAGACAGGTTTGTGGACTGGCTTGGAAGAGCAGCCAGAAGCATCACAACTAGATACAGAGGGTGGATTGGGGGAAGTATTGGAAATGTGGGAAGGAGAAAGGAAAATGGAGATTGGAATAGTGGGAGGAGAATGGGAAAGGCTGTTAGTGTAGCTGGGTTTATAAAAGGTTTGGACAAGTTCCTGTAGGAAAGGTCCATAAACAATTATTAAGAAGGGACCCAGGATATCAATGCTTGGCCCAATACAAGCATTGTGGAACCTGTGTCTTTTGAGGAAACTGCTAGGTACATATGATCTAGATTGGCCACTGTTGGAAACAGGATACTGGGCTTGATGGACCTTGGTCTGACCCAGTATGGCATATCTTATGTTCTTATGAGAGGGTCTGAGAAGGGGGAGGAGGCATGGGAAAGTACAAAGGGGAAAGGTAGGTAGGCAGTAGCATCACAGCAACTACTGGTCACCCACCTGTCTAGCCTGCCACCATGCTGGACCAGGTGCACTACCACAAAGTTCCCTGAGCCTTGGTTGACCTCAAAGTCATGTTGCACTTCATGGCCCTGCAATAGGAGGTACAGCAGGGCTTCACTGTGGTCACCAGATAATAGGACTTCATAGTTGCCCAGCTGGAAAACCTGAGATTGGAGATACATAGCAGGTTTGCAGCCATACATATAGCAGCTCATGCTATGTATCTTTTTTTCTAGCCACTACAGGCAGGAGAAGGATAGAGCAGTGCCATGTGCACTGTTACTATTTTTTTTTTTTTTTGGGGGGGGGAGGAGGTTTGCACAAGTAGTTCTGTTGTTCAAGAAATAAGAGTTTGTCCATGAAAATATATGTCCAGAGTTTTATTTTTCAGAGTTTTATTTTTCATCTAATGACCATGAATAGTCTTCCACTATCACATAACCACAGCATGTGCTCTATGGTACCACCCAGGGACATATGACTACTACTACTACTGCTACTGAGCATTTGTATAGCGCTACCAGTCGTACGCAGCGCTGCACAGACATGTAAGAGACAATCCCTGCTCATCAGAGCTTACAATCTAGTCAAGACAAAACACAGAAGGTGTAAGCCAGGGTAAAACAAGGGGAAGGAAAGGGAGATCAGATGAGTCACGATCCAAAAGCAGAAGCGAAGAGGTGAACTTTCAACCTGGATTTGAAGAGGTTAGAGACGGTGCCGGGTGTACAGACAGAGGTAGTTTGTTCCAGGCGTAAGGTGCAGCAAAGTGAAAGGAACGAAGTCTGGAGTTAGCAGTAGGAGAGAAGGGCACAGATAGAAGCAGTTGGCTAGAAGAGCAGAGTTCCCGAGGGGGGTTGCAAGAAGAGATAAAAGAAGAAAGGTACTGAGGAGCCTCAGAGTGAATGCATTTATAGGTCAGCAGGAGAAGTTTGAACTGAATGTTGAAACAGATAGGGAGCCAGTGAAGTGACTTGAGAAGAAGAGTAATATGGGCATGATGAGGCTGGCAGAAGATTAGCCGTGCAGCGGAGTGTTGAATAGATTGAAGGGGAGAGAGGTGATTCAAAGGGAGACCAGCAAGGAGTAGGTTACAGTAGTCAAGATGGGAGGTGATTAAGGAGTGGATAAGCATTTTAGTATTGTGTTCAGAAATGAAAGGGTGGATTTTGCTAATGTTATAGAGAAAGAAACGGCAGGTCTTAGCTACGAGATGGATATGTGTGGAGAAAGAGAGGGAGGAGTCAAAGACAACCCCCAGGAAGGAGTACAGAACTATCCACAGAGACTGATGAAGGAGGAAGAGGAGGGGAGGTTTTAGGGGGAAAGATAAGAGGTTCAGTCTTGGACATGTTGTTTCAAGCAGCGGTGAGTCATCCAGGCAGTAATGCCATTGAGGCAGGCAGAGATTCGGGTTTGGATTGCTGGAGAGAGTTTGGGCATGGAGAGGTAGATCTGGGAGTCATCAGCATACAGACGGTACTGAAAGCCATGGGAAGAGATAAGCGCACCAAGGGACTGGGTATATAGAGAGAAAAGGAGCAGACCCAAGACAGATCCTTGCAGTACACCAACTAGGAGTGGGGTAGCGGAGGAGGAGGAGCCACCCGAACACACACTGAAGAAGCGATGGGAGAGATAGGAGGAGAACCAGGATAGTACAGAGCCCTTAAAGCCAAGCGAGGACAGGGTATCGAGGAGAAGGTTGTGGTCAACGGTGTCGAAAGCAGCAGAGAGGTCAAGAAGGATGAGGACAGAGTACAGGCCATTGGATTTAGCCAGGAACAAGTCACTGGAGACTTTGAAAGAGCCATTTCAGTAGAGTGTAAAGGACGAAAGCCAGACTGTTAGGGATCCAGGAGGGCATGAGAGGAGAGGAAGTCGAGGCAGCGGTGATGAACAGCGCGTTCAATTAGTTTAGAAATGAAGGGAAGGAGAGAGATGGGTCAATAATTAGAAGGACAGGTAGGATCAAGTGAGGGTTTCTTGAGGAGAGGTATGACCACAGCATGCTTGAAGTCTGCAGGGACAGTTGCAGTGGAGAGCGAAAAGTTGAGAATATGAGAGATGGAAGGGGCAACGGTGGAGGAGATGGGGCTTAGGAGACAGGTGGGGATAGGGTCAGAGGAGCAGGTGGTGAGTTTGGAGGAAGAAAGAAGATGTGCAGTTTCCTCTTCAGAGATGGCAGGAAAGGAAGAGAAGGTGGCAAGGGAAGGGGGGGGGGGGAGTTGGGAGTGGAGAGGGGGAGGAGGGGAATTAGCTGAGTTTGTGGGGAATTGGAGGGTGATCTTGTGGATTTTGTCATGGAAATAGTCAAATACCACCTAAATGCTTGGCAGGAGGGCCCAGCCTGCCACATCATCCCCAACAACCCCATGACTCCCTCAAGACAGCAGGCCTGGCACATAAACCACGCAATACTCTTTGACTCCATCCCTAGCAGCCCTCCCTCATACAGAGCTAACTTCAAACCACCTTCCAGAGTCACAGGCCATGCATCCTCACCTCTTGCCTCAGGCACCCCATCCCCATGACAATCACTGCAATCATTTACAGAATGCTGTAGGGGAAGAGGTGGCCGGTAATAAGTGACAAAAGCATGTAGACACATCTGATGGGGACCCACCTATATATCTGCCAACATGCACACAATACATGGAAATGCACATCATGTCCCCACACTTGTCCATCACACCTTCCCACATTATATGCCAGGTTGTTCTTGCCCAACCATATCTGACAGCAGCTTATTTTGGGGGCTCTAACATTTACAAAGGTGTCACCATGGCTGTGGATTGCCATTGGCTATGCACCCATTCTCTTTGCCGCAGGCCACAGCTCATGGACCCACATAGGGTAGGCACTTTATTCACAGCATGCGCAGAGGGAGGCATCACTACTGTATGCCGGGGCTATGGCAACATACCACATACCACACATGCATACATGAAGAAGGGAGGTAGTAGACAGGTACTCAAGGTAGGTAGGAACCCTTATAAAGGACATCACACAGTGGAAGCACACCATAGACACAGATGTCCACAAGACAATGGATACCACGTGTACACAGCAGACATGGAATCTGGCAGCCCTCTGCTCCTATATACAGGCTAAAACAGGCTATGGGTGCTGTGCGGAGCATCTATTTATAGAGTTGAAATACACATAAATGCCTGCTCTGCCCCTTCTTCACACCCCACCTTGGTATTCCACTCTCTCTTGTCTTGTCACCACCTGCAGGGGAAGGACAGGAAATATTCTTAGATGCTAGCATCTGCCAGTGCCCCACAGAGCAGAGGTGCAAATTAGGGATGTGAAGGTGCTTCTCCTATGCACATTTATAGAACAGGAAGATAGATGCGCGCAGCCCCATTTTAGAAACACTGTGATCAGTGCTGTCTCAGGCCACATGATGGCACCAAAACAAAGGTTGCTCACCAGAAAGGACAGCATTTACTAAGAAGAAGTAGAACTTCTATTGAGGGAGGTACTCAAGTACCAGAGAGTGCTCCTGTGCAATGAGAGAGTCCATGTGACTGCAGATTGCAAACAGAAACTCTGGCTGGGCATCTGTCAATGACTTAATGCCATCTACCACTATAACAGAGAGCCCAGAGACCTCAAAAGCAAGTGAATGAAAGTGAAAATGAAGGTCAAGTCCAAGGACATGGAGAGAGGACCAGATGGACAGCCACATTCCCTCACTGATTTGAAGCAACACGTGCACCAAACAATTGATAAGGATACAATGAGGAGGTTGAAGACCTAGATACATCAAGAGTCTCCCAAGAGCACAGTGAGCATCTGTTGCATACCTTCTGACACCTTTCCTCCCCCTCTCTGTGTGCCCTGCCATCTCATGTTGCTACCTCCCTCCACCTACATAGGTGCTATGTGTGGCCGTGAAAACACCTATCACCCCAACATACCAAGAACATCCATTGCAGGAATGTGTGCCTGAAACTCTGACTGGGATGTGCCATTATAGCCATTTACCCTTAGTTTTATCCTAGTATCATGTTTGCTGTGTTTGTCTGTCTTTCTGTCTTGAATAGATTGTAAACTCTTTAGGTCAGGGACTATATCTTACATTTATGTGTACAGCACTGTGTATGCCATGCAGTGCTATAAAAATCATAAGCAGTAGTAGTAGTAGTAGTAGTAGGCACAGGCTGTGAGGGATACCCAGGTCACAGTCACCATTAGTGTCTGAAGGCATGCAGTTTAGTTATCCCCACTCTTTGAAGTTTGATTGCTGCAATGGCAACCTCATGTCCAGTTCGTTCTGTGTGTGCAGAAGTTGTGAGCCAAAGAACTTGCCTGCACTAGTCAAGCTCCTCTCCACATAGCACCCTACTACCAAAAAAAAGAATTAGAGCATTTGAAAGGAGCCTTCAGGGGGCACACTGGACACCCCCTAGACCCCCCGCTATGGAGAAGATTGAACAAAATCCATCTCTTCACTAATTTGGCCCTGTTCCCTAGCTCTGCATTGGGATCATCGTCCCCTCTTGCCCAACTACTCTTTCACCACTTGTCAGTCCCTGTATGAACATTTGGGCTTTTGATGTGTTTGTCTTGCTGTGTATGTTATGATGGGATATGAGAGATTCACACAGCCCTTGCTTGGATAGAGATAGTCTTTAAAAATGTCCCTTTGATCTGTCCCTTGGCTTTAACACCTATTTAAAACAATTTCACAGGTCTCTTGCCCCCTATTTAGAAGGCCACTTTGTAAAAGTCTCTAGAAACAATTTATTGCTCAAAGAATACTGACCCTGCTTTTCCTTTTATGCTAAGTTATATTCTGAGTTGTTTTAAATTAAAGCTCTTTGCTGGTACTAGGCCCTGACTGAGTATTAAATTTAAACTAGAATCTCTCTTCTGGGTTTTAAATTTAACCAGAAAGCTCTCTGCCGTGTTCTGATTTTAAACTGAAAGCCCTCTGCTGGGTTTTAAACTTAAACTGAAAGCTACCTGTTGAGTTTTCAATTTAACTAAAAGCTCTTTGCTGATACTAGGCCCTGACTCTGGATTCTAATTTACATAGATTAATCAGCTTTAATCTAAAGAATTCACTTTTCCCCAAGATTTAGACAAAATTCCCAGAAGTAAATACTTACAACTGCAGATCTCTCTCCAGAAGTAGTAGTCCCTTTTTGTAGTCCTTCAAGACTTGTGTAGGAGCAAATTTGTGCTAGTTTTGACACATTGCATTGCAAGCATATATTCAGCCACCTTCAGACAGGAAGAAAATTGATGCCTTTGAATTATGGTGCTGGTGGCGAATACTGTGTATACCATGGACTGCCCGAAGAACAAACCAGTCGGTACTAGAGGAGATCAAACCTAAGCTTTCTTTAGAAGCTCAGATGACAAGACTTCGACTTTCATACTTTGGGCACATCATGCGAAGAGAGAGATCATTAGAGAAAGACATCATGCTTGGCAAGATAGAAGGTCAACGCAAAAGAGGAAGGCCAGCAATGAGATGGATCGATACAATAGCAGCAGCTACGGGTATCAGTCTGTCAACAATGAGCCGCCCGACTGAACACTGAACACAATTTAGGATAGCTATCCAGAGGGTCGCCAAGAGTCGACTCCGACTTGACGGCACTTAACAACAACAACAACCTGATTTTAAAATAAGTGTCTGAATATTCAAACATAAATTTAAATGGGTAACTTAGTTTAAAATTAGGCCAGCTGTTTCAGCAGGCCAGATACACAGATAAGTTAATCCATTCAGTAGCTGAATACCCTCAACTTGGCCAAAATGTCACCTCTTTCTATTTGGACAGAATTTTGACCATTATTTATTTATTTATTTATTTACATTCTCTTATATACCGCGCTATTCTGCATCAGTGCGGTTTACATTGAACAAACTGAAATTACATTGAACAGGGCATTATAATTTGGAGATAACTATTTTACAGGGAACATGGGCTATGGAGGGTTAAGTGGCTTGCCCAAGACCACAAGGAGCACCTGTGGGACTAGAAACCCCAGTCCTTCCAGCCCAAGGTTGCTGTCCTCTAGTGGGATTTGAACCACCGACCTTCTGGCCTGGAGTACCTTGCCCCAACCACTAGAATTTGTCATATATCTGCTGGGATATTTTTCTTAACAAGCCCTTTATATGGTGAACATCACAGCTTTTGAATATTGACCTTATGATGTCAAATTACATATTTTACAGCATTGTGTCTGGGAGCAATGATGGTGAGATCATGATGATTTTTTTTAGTTTGATTATTAAAATTTGGGGATGGGGTGAAGCATGGGTTAGAAAGTCAGTTGTAGGGGTTCAAGGCTTAAATTTCATCTAGGGTTCTTTGTCTCCTTGCATTAGCCCTGTCTGTCCATTACATAATATTCTTAACACCATGTTCACACCAGCCCGCACAGACCAGAAGGAAGAAAACACCTCTTGCCATACTTGCATTAGTCCGCACAGATGGGGGAAGACACTACCTGCATTCTTGCATTGGCCTGCATGGGCAATAAGAAGGTAGAGGGGTGCTTTCATCTGCCCTCATGGGGCCAGAAGGAAGCTAAAATATGCAGCTGTTCTCCCATCAGCTAGCAATGAGGAAGAAAGCTACAACAATGGGCCAGCAGCATCAGATTAACAGGGCTGAGGGGAGGGGGAGGGTGGAAAGAGAGGGGGATGTTCAATAGAGAAAAGATGAAAGGGGGCCCCACCATGCAAGTTTTCCCAGGGCCTCCTGAACATGGCAAGTCAATAATTTTGCACAAGGTTGTACCTGCAGACAAATTACAGAGCACACAGCTGTTATAAAGCATTGGATAGTGTATGGCATTAAACACTCGATAGGTGTTCTCATCATACAGCTTGTAGCCTCTGCATTCCTCATATCTTCAACAGAAATGCACACATCAACATGATATTAAACAACTAGGATGCAGGATATCCTGTTCTCTGTTGAGCATCTCTGCCCCCCCCCTCGTCTTCCCCCCCCCCCCAGGTCTCCCCAGCATATATGGCTCAGTTAAAAGGTGGAGCTTACTTATATCCAGAGGTCTGATATCCTTTACCAGACACTGCCAGCATACCCAGTAGTAGACTTAAACAGTTACTGCTAACCAAATGCAGCTGTTCCAAGACAGGTTCAAAATCAGTAGCTACCTCCCTTGGGACACAGGATCTCCAACATGTTTTAAGCATACTGCAACATGTACTGGCAGAGCTCTCTCACCTCATCCCTTCATGATGTTTCTGAGACTTTCCTTGACTATTTCAAATATTTTATTTTTTAAAGACCTTTATTCAGATAAAACCACAGAATACAAAATGACTATAAAGCAAGGCCGAAATGTGTAGGCCAGGGCTGGGAAAAGGAGGGGTTTAGTTTAATTTAGTTTATTCAATTTAATATTTGGCTTCATATTCACAAAGGATCTCTATGTGAATTACATATAATCAAAATATAACATATTTATAAAGTTTATAGCTTACAATGCCATCTTTATATGTATAATTAGTGCCTGCAGCCAAGCAAGGCGCTCATTATAGAGGCTGGTGATCACCCACCTAGTAAAATTTGTCCTGGAAGGCACTTGGTGATTAGGAGATGAGTAATACAGCCAGGGCCAGTGCTGCCTTTTTGTTGCCCTGTGGAAATGATTACTGTGCTGCCCCCTACCTGTCCCCACCATCACTGCTTTCCCCACCCTCACAAGTTCCAATGGAGCCCTTCATGAGCCTCTCTTTTGTCCCAACTTGTTGCAAGTTTTGAGAGGGTAGCCGCGTTAGTCTGGAGTAGCAAAAATGGCAGAGGCAGGTGGCACCTTTTACTAACAGATTTATTGAAGTATGAACTTTCAAGGATAAGTGAACTTTTGTCCTAGAAAGTTCATGCCTCGATAAATTGGTTAGTCTAAAGGTTTATGTATGGGTGAGCTTATAACTGCAGCATATCATCAATAAATCTGGGATCTGTCTGAACTTTATTGATCAAATATGTGCCTTCCTATACACCTGGTTGGTACAGAAAAGAAATGTGCCTGAGTGGGAAGATCATTTAAGCTTTGATATTCTTCCATTCCTTGGGAAAAGCTCCTCATTTCCTTTCGCTGTGTAATGGCCCAGTACCATTATAGATAAAATTTGTTTTGAAAGTATCTATGCAAAGTCTGCTTCTGGGCCTCATGGTTTATTTTCTTAAATAAAGTTATCCACTTGAATGCATAGAAATAAAGGTGAACAAATGTATTTATTTATTTAAAGTTTCTTCTATACCGCACTATTCGGCATCAGCGCGGTTTACATAGAACAAAAACATCTCAGTACATTTAAACAAGTATGAGTTTACAGATAACAGTTTAAGAACTTGGATAACTGGGATACTCTATTTGTAGAACCATTCCATTAACTATTTACATAAGATCAACAAAAACATATGTATTTCTAAGTGTATATACAACTGCATTGCTTAATTCTAGTACATTTGGGTTTTTGTTAAGCAAATGATACCAGTTAGTGCAACAAAAAGATAACACATTGAGGCCAATTCAGCTCTGGGCGCCTCTAGCCCGTCTGGACATCCAGAATCCTGACAGGCTGGATTTGCACCCAATTCTGATCCCGTGGGGGCTAGACTTTCCCATGGGATCAGAATCGGGTGCACCCAGCCTGGTTGGGCTGGCCGTGCCTCAATTCTAGTCTACCAGACATCCAGACAGGTACCTGGCTAGCCCAGGCAGGCTCCTGCATGGAGCCGTGGTGCTGTGGCATCCTGTGCCATAGCACTGCTGCTCCATGCAGGAGCTACGATCCCCAGCAGACCCCAAAATGCTCCTTTCCCTGTTACCCAACCCCCGATCGGGCCTGCCATGGCCAAGGTCAGGCTGCAGGGACTACACCACCTCACCTTTCTTACCAGCCCCGGATGCTTGATTCACCACTGTCTAGGGGGACTTATTCCACCATAAGTCCCCCATCCAAATGGCCAACCCCAGATGTACAGGGCTGACCCCAAAATCATCCCTATATGTCCGAGATCAGGTTCCCACCCACTGCCCACCCTCACCCCACCACCAGGTCACCCCTATGCAACAGCTCTCAAAAAGAATACAAAGAGGGAGGAGTGGCCTAGTGGTTGGGGCAAGGCCACAGGCCAGAAGGTTGTTGGTTCAAATCCCACTAGAGGACAGCAACCTTGGGCCAGAAGGACTGGGGTTTCTAGTCCCACAGGTGCTCCTTGTGGTCTTGGGCAAGCCACTTAACCCTCCAGTGCCTATGTTCCCCTGTAAGTACTAGTGTATGTGTCTCATATACCCTTGTGTTAAATGCATCCCCCAATTGTGTTGTGACCACTTTGATTGAAGGATAAGGTGGTATACAAAACTGTCTAAATAAAGCAAACATCCTCATGAAATCTTCTAACTGTCTGAGGAAACTCTTCTCAATTGTGTCCTCTGTGACCCTACTTCAGCTTATTCCACAAACTCAAAAAAGCAACTTAACCCTCAGATCATGACCAACTTCCTCTGCAACAGGCAGCACCCAACAACTCCCTGGAACAATGATCCAACACATCAACAGGAGAACTCATCTCAAAACCACTTATGACACACTTTCAGCTTATTAAGAAAGAGAGAAATCACAGACATCATCAATAGCATGAATACCGCAACCTCCCCACTGGATCCATGCCCAGTCACATGGATAAAATCCCTGCAGGCTGAGTTCACCCCAACTATAATGAATATAGTTCACACCTCCCTCTCTCAGACTTCAATATGCCCCATCCTGAAGAAATCCTCATTAGATCCAGCTGACCCCAATTCATATCAACCAATCGCCAGCATCCCATTCCTGGCTAAAATAATTGAAAAAAATATACAGCACTAGTTCCAAGACCAAGTTGACTCACATGCTCCATTGGACCCTCAATAGCATGGCTTCTGCCCACATCACGGTGTGAACACACTCTTTACTGCTCTATTTGACAAGCTCACCAGAGGTCTTGACAAGACCCGCCAAGGATTTGTATTGATCTTCCTGGACATCAGTGCTGCATTTGACTTGGCATCACACCACACTATGCTAGCCAGACTCAGAAATATAGGCCTGATCAACAATACATAAACTGGTTCATATCCTATCTCTCAGACAGAACACTGTAAGTAAAAGTTGGATCCAGCAACTCCAAACCATTCAGCCTAGAACAAGGAATACCACAGGGATTGGTCTTGTCAGGCTTACTATTTAATACATAAGAACATAAGATATGCCATACTGGGTCAGACTAAGGTTCATCAAGCCCAGTATCCTGTTTCCAACAGTGGCCAATCTAGGTCATACGTACCTAGCAATTTCCCCAAAAGACACAGGTTCCACAATGCTTGTATTGGGTCAAGCATTGATATCCCATATGTAACCTGCTAAGAAAATGGAACATGCAATTTCACATATATGCAGATGACATCATGTTCTACATGCCATTCAACACACTCACTCCGGACTTTTCAATCATATCAGATGTCTTCACAGCTGCTACAAACCTCCTAGCTGAACTAAATCTTATGGTGAACAAAAAGAAAATGGAAGCTCTATTGATCTTCAGAGATCCAACCTTCAATCCTCCTAAAAAAATCATACTACAACACACAGAAATTAACATAAAAAGGGAAGTCAAATACCTCAGCATAACCCTCAACAGCAACCTCAACATGCTCTTGCACATCAAGAATGCAGTCAATTCAGCATACCTCAAGCTCAGGATCCTTAAACGTCTATGCTCACTTCTACAAGACAGCGATTTCAGATCTGTATTACAGATTACACCATCATTACACCTCATCTCGACTACGGCAACATTCTGTATTAGGGACTACCAAGACAGACCGTATACCCAATCTAATTAGTGCAAAACATTGCTGCTAGAATCCTAACAGGCGTATCTGGTCGTCAACACATAACCCCAACCCTTAGAAGTCTACACTGACTCCCAATTTCCCAGAGGATTAAGCACAAGACCATAACTACCATCTATAAAATTCTTCACAATCTATCAGCTCCCTGTCTTGAGGAACAAATCTCTAGAGCTTCCACAACAAGACCCAGAAGATCTACAAATCAGAATCTGCTGGCTATCCCTTCATTCAAGACAAAATGTACTCAGCAGACATGCAATAGAGTCTTCTCACTATTTGCCCCAACAGTCTGGAACTCACTACCTGAAGCCATTAGATCAGCTCAATTTCCACAAGATATGAAGAAGCTTCTAAAACCACATCTCTTCATAGAACACTTTGGTCCTAATGACATTACCTAATTGTATACATACTATAACCACCCACTCACCGTTGATTTATGTATAACCCCCCATATTTAATGCCAAGTTTATGTCCCCTAGTTCTATGTAAACAAATCTCTTGAGACTGTATATTGTTGTTAAATGTAAACTGCTTTGGACTAAAGGCAGTATATAAAAAAAACTTAAATAAATAAATAAACATTTGTATAGTGTAAACAAAGATAACTGTATACATAGCATTAGCTTATGAGGAATGTGTAATGACAGCTACAATGAATTTATGGATAAGGAACATGCGATGTATGGATATTTTGCATAGGTTGCAGGTTGCTGTGGGTAGTCTATGTGACAGTTCCGAAGGCTTCCTTGAAGAGATGTGCTTTTAGCTTTTTCCTGAATTCATTTAAGTCTTGGATGGACCTTAATGCATCCTTAATGAGGATAGCAATGAGAGCTCTTTGACAGAGGGATTGTGACCCTTTTTTTGAGCTGGGATAGTGAGCAGGTTTAGGTGCTGTTTTTGTCATAATGTTGTGTCCATGTTCCTTTGAATGAGTGGAAACAAACAGGTTGCTGAGAAGTTGTGTATTGTTTTGAATGTGGTCATTATGGTCTTATATTGTATTCTTGTTCCTACTGTGTAGGCTTTGCAGTACTGGTGTGATGTGGTCATGTTGAGGAGTTTGCTGATGAGGCAAGCTACTCTATTCTGGGCTGTTTAGAGATGTCTGAGGACTAGGTTTGGGATCCTTGGAAGACTGAGTTACAATAATACAGTTGTGGGGTGATTAGGGCCAGGCAAACTGTATGGTAATGCTGAGAGTCTAGTAGTGGGCGAAGGTTATATAGAATTTGTTATTTATTTATTTATTTAACTGTTTTTATTTATTTATTTCACCGGGTCAAAGCGGTTTACAAAATCAAGGGGGAAATACAATGAGAGAAGTTATAAAATATGGGGGGGGGGGGGTTTCTAAAGGATGAGTATCAATAAGGAGGGGTTGAAAACAGTACAGACATAATATTTACAAAATGCCAGGTTTGTTGAGGGACTCTGATTGACCAGTATGGAGGATGAACCTGGGGTCAGTTGGTGCTTGTTTGTTCATGTCCTAGGTGGATAGTGAATAGGTGATTTTTTAGTTCGTGTCCTATGTGGATAGTGAATGGGAGGTGAGATCCTTGTTACCATGGGTGTTGGTCGGAAGGGTGTTCCACAATGATGGGGCATATAAGTTAAAAGCTCGGTTGCAGGATTGTTGGTTGAATTTTGTTCTTTCTTGTGGTACTTCTAGTAGGTCGAATGTGGGCTGCCGTGTTGGTCTTTTGTAGCTCAGCCGTGTTAGCAGGGTGCTCATATGCATGGCTTGTTGTTGGTGGAATGCTTTGTGATTCAGAACCAGTGTTTTATATTTGATCCGTGCCTTGAGAGGGAGAAAGTGGAGGTCTCATAATATTGGGGTGATGTGATCATGTTTTTTCCCTTTTTGTATGATCCTCGCTGTTGTGTTGAGGGCTGTCTGTAGAGGGTTGAGGTTGCTCGCTGGTAGTCCTTGGTATATCGCATTGCAATAGTCTATGTGGGGGAGAGTCCGGCGGGTCAAGGAGTGGTCTGAATCATTGGAGTATCTTGGCTTTGAAGAACACGGTTTTTGCTGTTCTTGTGATCTGTTGTTTGAAGGACAGTGCTTGGTCCAATATGACACCTAGATACTTTATTTGAGTCTGGACCTTAAATTGTGTTGTTCCCAGGGTGAGGTGGGTTGGGGAGGTGAAGTATTGGTCTTTTGTAATAAACAGAGCTTCTGTTTTTTTTTTTAAGGTTTATAGTGAGGTTGTTTTCCTGTAGCCGGTTGGAGACATCGTTGAAGCAGTTTGTTAGGTCCAGGTTTGTTGGATTTAAAGTTGTAATGGATCCATAGAGCATAATGTCATCTGCATACATATGGAAATTGATATTGTGGGTCCTTATCAATGAGCAGAGTGATTTAAGGTAGATGTTGAAAAGCATAGTCGATAGTGTGGAACCCTGCGGTACTCCCTGGGTTTGTCGGTAGGAGTGGAGACAGTGGTGCTGGTTCAAATTTGTTGACATCGGTCTGTCAGGTAAGAGTAGAACCATTGAAGCATGTTATACTTTATGTCAATTTCTCGTAGTCGGTGTAGGAGGATAATGTGGGAGATGGTATCAAATGCAGCAGAGATATCCAAAAAGATCAAGGTGAATCCAGTGTGCTTGTTTTGAATTCCTTTGATTAGAATGTTTGTGAGTAAGATCATGAGGGTTTCTACCCCATGTTGAGGGCAGAACTCATGCTACTGTGGGTCTAGAGAGTTGTTGGTGTCTAGGTGATCCTGCAGTTGCTGTTGAACTATCTTTTCAATAAGTTTTGCGGTGAATGGGAGGCTTGCTACTGGTTTGTAAGAGGCAGGGTCTGCTGGGTCCAGTTCAGGATTTTTGAGGGTCAGGCAGATAATGGATGTCTTGAGTTTGGTAGACGTTAATTCCTTTTTGAGGGATTCGTTCACAACAAAGGCAAGTGCTGAGCTTAGATCCTGTCTTAGATTCATTATCCAGGTTACCGGGCAGGGGTCTAGGAGGGATGTGGTGGTATTGAGGCCTGATATGGTTGTTTCAATTCTTTTTTTGGAGGCTGTCTGAGATTGGTGTGGTATTGGGGTTGTCACTTATAGGTGTTTTCTTAGTGTCGGGTATCTGCTGGAGCTGTTTGTATTGTTTCACAAGCTGATGAGGTGGTCTATTCAGAAGTTGGTTTGATTGGTTTGGGGATTTTGTCAGGTACTTGATGATCTCAAAGAGTTCTCATGGTCTGTTGATTGATGTGTTTATCAGCTTTGAGTGGTATGTCCTCTTTGTATTGTCTGCCATGTTCTTCTGAGTTGTGTCTTGAGTTTCCATAGGGTGGGGGTGAACCATATTGTTTTGACTAGTCTAGTGTTCTCCCTTTTGCATGTTGTTACAGAGCATGATGCTGTGTCTATTATGTTATTCCAGTTGCTGATTAGTGTTTGAAGGTCATGTTGATCCGGTTGAATGTAAAGGAAGACTTCGTTGAGGGATTCCTCTTTGTTGAATGGTTTAAATCTTATCATTTGTGGTGTGCCTTTATTCCTGGACATGGGTCAAGAGGAACTGGAGAAGGTGATGAGAAAATGATCTGACCAGGGGGCAGGTGTGATTTTCAGGTTCTTAGTTGTGGAGGTGTTTTGATTTTTGAGGAATATGAGATTGAGGGTGTTCCCCTTCTCATGTGTCGAGGTTTTGATGATTTAGGTCAGTTCCATGGCTTTCATGGCTTCAAGGAAGGTATTGGCATGTTTATCTTGTACTGATGGGAGATTGAAGTCACCAAGGATTATGAGATCTTTCATGGAGTCATTGCAGTCAGTTATCTGACGGAGGATGTTTGACAGGTCCGAGTTTGTTGTAGGTGCTCTGTATACTAGGCAGATTGAGAGGCAATTGGTGATGGTGAGAATGCCTGCTTCTAATGTGGTTTCTGCTGTATAGGTTCGGAAATGTAGGGTAGATTTTGCAATTATAGCTACTCCTCCTCCTCTAGAGTGAGCTTGTGTGCAGATGTATAGCTTGTATCCATTAGGTGTCAGTTGGTTCATGATAACAGTGTCTGTTTCTGCCAGCCAGGTTTTGGTTATGCAGAGGTGTGATGACATGAGATGAGGTCTTGGAATAGAGGGAGTTTGTTCCTCACTGAGCGTGCATTTATTAGGATGATGTGGAGTGTTTGGATGTGTGCTGGTAGAGGTGGAATAGGCAGGCACAAGTGGAATATGTATGAGGCTCCTTGGTTGGGTTGGTTTGGAGGCATTGGGTGTAGATTGTATTTGATGTGTGCTATGTACAGGCCATTTTGTGTTAAGTGATGTGTGAGTATGGAGCTGTGGGTGTGGCCATAGGAGTGGCTATTGTGGTGTGGTTGAAGAGGAATCATGATTTAGGTAGGTGGTGGGAAAGTTCACAATTCATGGCTATCCTCTTTGCAATTCCAGAGCAAATTGAGGTGGTTGCGTTGGATCCTTGAAGATGGTGTTTTGGTCCTTTTCTTAGTCCTTGCCTGCAGTCTGCACCTAAGGGCCATGCCAAAGGGCCCTCTGGTGAGGCCCTCAGGCGCGGGCCTGCCAGGCACAGGCACGCCCGAGTTGCTGTGCTTTTATTGTTTGTCGGAGGCAGGTGGAGCAAATGATGGTATTGTAGATGCACTGTCTGATTGGCCTTCAGTAGCACAGGGGTGGCAGAATGCTGAGCTCCCTTCCCCTGGGCTGTGGGATGCCAATTGGGACTGTGGCAGGCTGCTGGAGAAGTGCCTGAGCTGCTGTGCTTTTATTGTTCATCGGAGGCAGGTGGAGCAAATGATGGCATTATAGATGCACTATCCAATTGGCCTTCAGCAGCATAGGGCTGGGAGAATCTTTCATTCCCTTCCCCTGTGCTGTGGGATGTCAATTGTAACTGTGACAGGCTGTTATTCTTTTTATATGAGTGTGGAAAGTCAGTTTGTGATCTAGGGTGATTCCTAGGTATTTGCCCTCTGTTCTTATAGGTAGAAGGACTTTGTTAAGTTGTATTTGATCTTGTGGAGTGCAGGATTGTTACCTGGTTATGATGAGTGCTTCCAACTTTTTATAGTTGATAGAGAGTTCCTGGTCTTCCAGCCATTCGGCAACTTCACTGAAGCATGATTGTATAGCAGAGAACTCCGGGCTGATGCTATTGAATGGGGTGGATATCATTAAGTCGTCGACATAAATGTGGTAGTATATTTTATATATTTGTATTATTTGGCAGATTAGTTGAATGTATAGATTAAAGAGTAAGGCTGAGAGGGCTGATCCCTGGGTAATGCCTCAGAGCTGTTTAAATGGATTGGAGGCCTTGATTCCTATTTTTACTTGTTGGTGGTAGTCAGTTTGAGTAATAATTTGTCATGGTTTATTGAGTCAAAGGCGGAAGCTGCATCCAAAAATATTAGGATGAATCCTCGCTTGATCTGTTCAAGCCCATGGTGTTGATTAGTGACCTGGTTGGTTCCAAAACTGTGCTGTTGTGAGCAGGGCAGAGGAATCTATGAAGTCTTTTAACTGTAATTAAACTGCTTTTTTGATTATCTTTGCGAGGAAGGGGATGCTGGATATGCGTCTGTATGAGGTGGATAGGTTAATATCTGCAGCGGTCTTATGGAAGCTCTTATGGAAGCTGTCTTTAGGCTCATTGGTAATGTTCCCTGGGAAAGAGAGAGGTTTAGTATTTTGAGAAGAGGTGGTATGAATTTGTTCCTGGTCATCTTAATCCAGGAGACACGGAATTGCCCAAGGTCACAAGGATCAGCAGTGGGATTTAAAGCTACCACACTGGTCCTAGTCCACTAATCTAACCATTAGGCTATTAGATGTCCCCATTCTGTAATGTGATTCCAGAGACATCTATGTATACATTCCCTTAGATGTCCATATGGGGCATGTCCATGTTTGTGTCATCATGCCTGAACTTGGACATGCCTGCTTTTTTTCAAACGATCTGGCTTGGGACATCCCGGATTGCATTTGGTTATCCTTTGTAAAATACGCCTGCACACGAATAGTATTTACATGATCAAAGACCAAAAAGTATACACGGCACCACTAATTGTATGAATAGTGATACTGAATATATAGATTAAGTTAAGTGCCAGCACCAACATTGAATTTAAACCAGTAACCACATTAGTTGAATATTGTCCTGAATAGGGTGTCTATTGCCTTTGAAACTTGGTGCAAAGCCTACAAGTAACATGTATACTTGTGCCCAGTGCATGTTTCCTGGGAAAAAAAGGTGCTGGCAATTTATAATTATATACAAAATGTAAATAGTTACAACAATTAATGCACAGTTATCTGTATAAAGTTAGAAAGTTATAAAGTTACTAAATATTATCTGTATAAAGTTACTAAATATTATCTGTATAAAGTTAAAAAACTATGTTCCATGTAATGTATACATTAGTGTACAAATTTGTTTACTTTGTTCCATGTAAACCGCCCCTGATCTCTGGAAGGGGCGGTATAGAAGAATTAGATAAATAAATAAATAAATAAATAAAATATGCAGAGCTCTTTCATTAATGCATGAGGACTATGGATCAGTTTTAGGAGTCAATGGAAAAGGTGTTGGGTACTCTCTACCACAACATACCCTCTCAAAAAGAGTCCAGCTTGGCCCTAATGTGGACAGTTTGGAAATTGCCCAAGATCTCAGCAAGTGTTAGCAGGAGAAGAATCATTTGAACCCACATCTTCTGGCTTCCAAATCTTTACTCTAACCAATAGGTTTCCTTTTCCTCAACTTTGATGAAAACAAAACATTATTTCCTCTATATACCTCTGAAAAGAGATAAAACGTGTCTTTTCATGTGAGCAACAGCAAGACCATACAGTATAACTCATAAAGACTTCCGAAGCACTGGTAAGTGAGAGCAAATTTAGGAGCTCTTTCTGAATGAAATTTCTTTAATTTCTGTTTTGTGAGGCTGGGGCAGGAACCAAATTCACCTTTATAAAGTTACCAAAGCTGTGGATCAGCAGAAAACAGAGAAAAATGTAGACAAAACAGACATGAAACATAACCAGTAATGTGTAATTCAGATCATTTCTTTCTGATAGAGTAGATTTTTTTTTTTTTTGGGGGGGGGTGCTTATGAATTTTATCACCACTAATATGCCTCACGGGCGAGTCAAAAGACTTAGCATATGGACTTTTAACCTTAGAAGGCTGGAATATGTAATCTGCACTTTCCCAGTTTCCCATATGTTTTCTTTTGTTAAATACTCAGAGCTCTAGAATTCATTCTGCTCTCCATAACATATTCATGAAAGATGCCTGGATTGCTTCACCAAACAATATCCTGATCCTATTTCCCCAAATATTTACAGAGCGAGCCCAAAATGCACTAAATCATTGATCCAGACTTCTGTCAGGTTGTCAGTGTCAATCAGCAGGCAGCCCTGCTTGCTCGGGCTGTGGTCTCCTGTCCAGCTACAGAACAAATCCACAAACTAGGGTAGCTGTGAGCTACAGCCCAACAGACCTTCATTAAGAACATGTAAAAATGTGATTTCTAATTAAGCCTGTTACATTTTACAGGCAATCGAAAAAGACAGTTGGTAGGATTTAGGGAAAATGCCAAGCAGCTCCTGGGGAATGTCATGTGTTAAGGCCCTGTTTTAAAGCAAATTCTGAAATGAAATAATCAAAATGTGAATATAAGGAATAATGCCATTAAAGTGAAAGTTATACCACATCTGATGTTTCTCAGCTTGCAAGCACGGTACGGTCAGTCTGGCCCTACTGCAGCATTCGTTTGGTTCACTTAAATTGATGAGGACAAGTTGGGTGTGGAACAAATTACCAACAACAAGGCAAACTCACCTTAATAGATTCTTCAATGTAGTTTAACATACTGCAAGGTTAGCTGAGACTCACTTGGATATGTAGTCCTTTTAACATTGCATTGGGGAGCTCAAGGTTCTTTGGAAAGGATTTGACTTCCTAATGCAAAAAATGGGTATGTCTGAAATTACAGTATTAAGGAGATGCTTTTAGAAGGTTTGAAGCTGTTGTGGGATTTAGCTCATATCTTTTCAGTAGTGCTTCCAGATGAGTTTTATATTCAAGTCCAGCGGGTGTTCCCTATTCCTGGAAGGCTCCTTCTCTAAGTTTGTATCTGAGATGAGGGAGTTTTAAGCGATTTGCCCAAGGTCACAGTGAGTATCAGTGGGGTTTGAACACTGGCATTCTCTGCTTCTTAGCATCCTGCTCTAGCCACCAGACTTCTAAGTTGGCATGCATATACAACATAAAAATGGAGATATTAGAAGAGGTGCTACTTGTATGTGTATGAGGAGGCATATACCCGTTTGACAAGGGCTTGTTCTGAGCATAGTTTAGACACCCCCAAAAAGTATACATGCGCTCTTTATTGTTCGACATCAATGTATACGTTGAAACATTTCTCTGTCATCGTTAACACTTGTTCAGGTCATGCATAGCTGTCAGCTATCTGATCATTTAGACCTTGGGGTTGTAGTTGTGTCTAAGGGGTAAACATGTGTTTTATAATTAAAAGGGCTACATCCTGCAATACATTGATATACAAGGAATGTATTTCAAGCCTAAACTTATAAGGCCATTGTAGTTCATGGTGATTTTCATGAACCCACTGTGGTTTATATTAAAAATAATCCTAATAACATCAAAATCTCACAAGGGGTATATAATTATTGTGCAGATTAAAAGATATTAGTGCCGATAAAAAAAATCTATTGATTTTATTATTCTGGAATGCCGACTTAAAATGTATACAGCAAAAGAGAGCTCCACTAGGAGCCTTAAGCATTATGCTCCCTACTTATGACTGAACGCCTGCAAACCCCATTCCTAAAACATCAAGAATGTAGCAGCCTAGCTCAAAACTGTCATTGGAAAACTAAAAATCAATAAGATAAATGTAAAAATGGCAACAAAGAATGCAAAACTTACATACTAGTGTCATATAAACCTAAGCCAAGTGCCAAACATTTAACTTGTTCCAGGGAGTGTCATGAAAGAATTCTCACTCTCAGAGGTTCATTTCAAAACCAAAGAGAAGTGAACAACATCTCACCTTGCACTTAATCGCACAGAAGTCTTTTGAAAATGATGCGGCAGCAAATACTAAACTTAGAGCTAACACTGCCCACCTTACTATGATTGACAAATGGAAAAATAGACCAGCTGAATTGTGTGCAAAGTGTTGTACATAAGGAACACTATGAATCTTATACAAAAAACTGGACCAAACATACTTAAAAAAAAATGTAATATTATTGTGGATTGCAATAAAAAGAGAAATCCTTGTATAAATTTATTGCTGCCAGATCAATCTTCACCCAAGTAATTGCAGGATGACATCATGGTTCCTTTGTCTTGGATCATAATTACAGGATAATAGCTTAGCTTGTTTGAAAATTTGTTTACTTATGCATTCTTTTTTAAAATTATTTATTTATGAGAATTTTTCAATTATACAGTAACTTTACAGTATAAAGAAATACAAAAAAATACTCACATAATATTCTAAAGCAAACATAAAAGTACATCAGCCCACGTCTCGTGGAAACATATAACCTATATATAAAGAATTATATTCAATTAAGGAAAACAAAGCAAGGGACTAATACCCAAAGGGAAAATCCTAGCCAACTTGACAGCCTGTTGAGACTACTCCCTTTCCCCAGCTGAAACACATAAAATAAATCAATAAAAACTAGGGAATCAATGTGCCTTTTCCTTTTCAAGAATCCATTTTTCCAATTCTGAGGAAGACAAAAATACAAATTTATCATACCCTAAAGTAACACAACATTTACAAGGATATCTCAAAAAGAAAGTCACCCCTAGAGCAAGAATTCTAGCTTTAAGCGCAAGAAAAGCTTTTCTACGCAATTGTGTGAACCGCGACACGTTGGGAAAAATAGACACCCTGTCCCCACAAAACTTCATTTCTTTTTTCTTAAAATAAACTTCAAGAATAGTGTAACCCACCCCTAATTGCAAACCAGTGTTACACGCCCTGATGTAGCTTCCTTACTAAAATTGTGTAGTCAGTGGCCGTAAGGGAAGGCGTTATCACCAGATTTACGAATTGGAAAGGTACAGTACACACCAGTTCCTTCAAAAGGAACTGGGGAAGTATATATAATAAGTAAACTTAGATGGTATGTATGAAGTTTACCAATAAAGTTATTGCAAAGTGTCTTGATATTTATTTTACGCAGGTTCTGACACTTTCTTGTATTTCTAGCTGGAATAATCTTTCCAGTTTCTCAGGAGGACATGAAAGAATAACCCAGCATACATTTCATCTTTTATTGCACCAACTGGTAAGTATAAATTATTTAAAAACAAAACAAAACAATATTTTCTTTTAAGGAAGATCAACCACAACACGTTACAACTCTAATGAAGGAAACCCTAACTATTCTAACCAGATAAGTATCTCTTCTGGCTAATGCAGCATATGAAGTGTAATTGTCTGTTAACTTCAATTGTTAACTCGTAAGTTCTGATGCTTGTTGTAGATTTATTTTTCTTTAGGGTGAAAACGTATTACATCAGTAACAGGTAAGAATTGTTCACTCTTTCTTTTGCTCTCCTTTTCCTTGTTTTAAACAACAAAGCTTATGTTAAGTACTTAACTTTATTCAGATGTTCAGGTAAGATGTGAAGCTGACTCTGTCCAGATAACTGTGAGGTTGAAGTGTAGGGGGCCCAGGTTTCGAGCAGGAACCGCCGCACCTCTGTATCCTCGGACTCCGGAGTACCTGGCTCCCTAACTTAATCAAAATAAAGGGAAGCAAAACCCTAACTTTTACCTAATGTAGGTATATAACAATTGTGATAAGGAAGCTTATCATAGCTCAGGAAGGAGCTATAGAAAAGGTGAAGTGACTCTGAACAAGCAACCTGTCAGTTCTGGTAGAAATAAGAAAACAGAATTTTCCCATAAAAGACTACCAGTCCCAGAATGCACCAGGTTTCCAACAGCCATTAGAGGCGCTGAAGTGGGGAAACGTGTGTTCAATCAGGAGGGCTATGAGGTAATCCCTAAGCACTCATCTCAAAGGGCAGGGCCTGATTCAGCACAGCTGCTCTGTGTTAGGGAGGAGCACTCATCTAAGCAGAATAAGAGTAGAGTTTATTCTACAGATGACCATCTTCATGATCACCTTGGATATCCAGAGAATTGTCCTCAGTATCCTGAGAATCAGCTTGAGTTTGATCATCAGTTTCATCTGAAGGATCATCAGAAGCAGAAGCCAAACCGGACGGACAGAGAGGGAAAGAGACCCTTTGGAAGAAGGAAGAGAAAAGCCTTTGAGAGGTCTAGAAGAGTCCAAAGCAGTACGTATACTGGGAGGTATTCCAAGGGCCAGCATACACCATTGGACTGGGGAAAGCCAGAGGAATGGTGCTGCAGAGCTAGGAATCACCAGAGGCTACCTGTGAGGGAGACGGCTGCACGTGGAAGGGACCCTAAGACCTGTGCCAGAAGGTATGTGAAGAGAGATCCAGTGTCCAGGGATCTGGATTGGAAGGCTGGACATAAGAACTGGACTACATACTGGCAGACTATATAGAGAGGAATTCTAGCAGCAATGGAAGCTCAGGTATGAACACTGATCTATGCCCTAGCTATAACCTTGAAAGACAGCAGGGAAACAAGTATTCTCCTGAAAATGCTCCATTGAGAGATTCATCTGTGCCAATCCATGATATTGAACCCATGCTTGTTGAACAAGGGGGAATAATAGCAGATGAGGATCCTGTTTATATGGACTGCTCTCTATCTAAACTCCGTTGGTAACTTTCTGTTATAAAGTACAGCAACCATCACAAAGAAATACAAATTTGTTCTTTAATCTACTCAGAAAAGCTCCTGAAGCAGGATTTGACCCACACAGTGGAAGGCAAGCCAGCTAAGGGGTTTCAGCTGGTAACTGCTAGCAATTAAGCCTTACCTAATTGCTTGTGAGCTAGGAGAGAATCACTTCTGTATCTATGTGGGAAGTAATCAGAAGTTAACCTGAAAAGAACAGTTTGTTTCTTGCTTTGTGGCTTTTCATTTGTTGTTTTCCTGATTTTGACTTTGTTTTTCCAAGTTAACACTGCAAGCAAGTTACCTGATTTATGTGCTACCAAGCATATCTGTGTTGGGAGAAATAACCCCATAAATAAATATCTTATTGGCTTTACCCAAGAGCACAACTAAATTATTGTCAGCAGCTGTGTCTGGTGTGAATGAACTACATTGCCCACAATACCTTGCAAATCATATAGATATATGCACTTGCTAAGACTGTGAAGATTCTCACCCAGGCAGCCGTCTGACAAATGGCGTAGTTTTTCGGATTGCTTTTGCACAAAAGGGGATTTACTTGCTGAGGATTACAACTAAAGTTCAAGTTTAAAGCTGGAAAAAAAGATTTTCCCTCAACTACACTTTGGAGGAAAAGGGGTTGTTCCAGGAAGCTGTTCCAGGAGGAAAAGACCCTGTGCAGAGCTGGATTCATCACTGAGACAAGGTAATAAGTACCTGGGCATGTCTAGTGGTGGATGGGAGTAAGCACAGGGTAATTGAAAAAAAAAAAAAAGTAGAAAAAAACACTGTGTTTTTTTTCTTTGTATTTTCTTACAGGGTTCAAGATGGATCCAAGGGAACTAGCTGAATGGATGGCAGCCCAATTTAGCAGGCAACAGGAGCTAGCACAGCAGGCTCAGGACACTGCTATGAAAGCCATAATGGAGCAGCAGAGGCCAGTGCTGGATCTGGTGCAAGCCCTAGTTCAGCTGCAGAGCCAAAGTGGAACTGTTACACATACATTATGGGTTTATTCCCTAACCAACAGTTTCTGGTACAGGTTATATTACACCTGTAACCAAGGCAGGCGGACCCGGCGCTGCAGGCCCCTGCCTTACACCCCCCTCTCCCCCAACAACCCACCCCCCCCTCCACAAAAACACCACACACCAACATTTTATGGAACAGAACTGGTCGCAGCTTTTATTAGCCAACAAATTTAACAGTCCAACAAATACATTTTCAAAACCACTCAATTAGCGGCACACGGCTGCACCAGCCATCCTCAGCAAAGTGCCTGCCACCGCTAATACCGTAACTCGCCACCCGGCAAGTTACCATACCCCTCTCCCCGACTTCGCCATGCTAAGCAAAAGTCGTCCGAGGGTTTGACCGGGTCAGGGGCACCCCGCCCCCGCCCAACTGTAGCCTGCTGCTCCGGACCCCGGAAACCTCCGGGATCCCGCCCCCCCCAACCCCCAGATGCAACACCCCAACCCCCCCCCCCCACCGCCTGACGTTAGGGAGGGAGGGAGGGACGCCGGCACCGAAGCAGCCTCCGCACGACTGACCACGCGGAGGCTGCTCGGCCCCGATCCCCCCTCGCGCCCCAAAAACAGCGGCTCTAATTGGCTCCCGTGGGGCTGCAACCCCAGGGAGCCAATCAATTTGAAGGACGTGCGCTCGTGCCCGCCGAGGGCCGAGTGCGCATACCCCGGCCAGGCCACGCACAGGGTCCCCGTGCTGGGCCGCGCGTCCGGTTAGCCTCGGCCGCCGGGACCCTGCCCGCGGCCTCGTAGTAACCAAGGCAGGTGGACCCGGTGCTGCAGGCCCCTGCCTTACACCCCCCTCTCCCCCAACAACCCACCCCCCCTCCACAAAAACACCACACACCAACATTTTATGGAACAGAACTGGTCGCAGCTTTTATTAGCCAACAAATTTAACAGTCCAACAAATACATTTTCAAAACCACTCAATTAGCGGCACCCGGCTGCACCAGCCATCCTCAGCAAAGTGCCTGCCACCGCTAATACCGTAACTCGCCACCCGGCAAGTTACCATACCCCTCTCCCCGACTTCGCCATGCTAAGCAAAAGTCGTCCGAGGGTTTGACCGGGTCAGGGGCACCCCGCCCCCGCCCAACTGTAGCCTGCTGCTCCGGACCCCAGAAACCTCCGGGATCCCGCCACCGGCACATAACCCTGTTCATGTGCCGCCCCCCCCCGGCTAAAAGCTGCGACCAGCGAACATCATGGCCAGACATGTATTCCAAGGCCTCCTGCCAATCATTAAGAAGCAGGTCCATGCCAACCGGCGACAAATGAACCCCATCAGCCCGATACAGCCCCGAACACCCCACATCCGCCCAGTCATGCAGGATCTGGTACCCCCCCCCCTCTCACATACCCAACGAGCAATCTGACGATTGACCTTAGTCAACCCCCGGGACCAACGACGCTGCTTCCGACAAGCCGGCCTTGGAATAATGTCTGACCATAGAACAATAACCCCAGGAAACATCCGCAACACAAGTCCAAGATCCTCTTGAATCGCCCGGATCAACTGCAGGCAGGACCAGGACGATAGATCGTTTCCACCCAGATGCACCAACAGGGCGGCCGGCCACCGCGACGTCCTCCCGTGGCTTCGCAGCAAAGGCAGCAGATGCGGCCACCGCATGCCTCACACACCCAGCCATTGGACAGCCACCGACGATGGGTTCAATCCCAAATTGGTGCCGATAGGGCGGTCTACCGCGCGCAGACTCGCCCAATGGACAAAGGAGTGGCCAGCAACCCAACATCCACCAGGACCGACACACTCATCTGAAAAAGAAATAAACAGTTAAGGCACCCACCCAGCAAAACCCAAGCGCCTACAGCCGCACATACCCCTTGAAAGCCGAAGAACGCCACCTCCCAATGGCCTGGATGACGTGCGCCGGTAACCCCGCAGCCGCCGCACTAGTGGCTGCACCAATCCGAAAAGAGTGGGGAGCAAATCGAAGCGGATCTTCCTCCACCGCGGACAATGCCAGCCGCAACACCGCGGAAACCTGGAAATGGGTTACAGCCCGCGAATTCGCGTGAACGAAAAACCCCAACGCACCCGCCGGACGCACTGCCACAAACTGTAGCAGCGCACGAACCGGGCAAGTCTGTGGGTCCGCACCCACTCCAAGACATACCCACAATCCCTCACCCATCGGATCCGTTTTGGACTTAGGCAAAAGAATCCGCGCCCCCCCCTTCCACGATCCGGACATGACCAGCCAACAGGCCCCCAACACCCCCCCCCACCCAGAACCCGCAACCAGCTCCCCAATCCGAAACGCCCCAAAAAATGCCAGGCAAAAAACCACCCGGAACAATAAGGCCTCATACGCAGATGAAGCCACCTGCTCCAAAGCTCCACACACCCGCACGAGGAGCCCGTGGGTGATCGGCAACCTCGCATCACGCGGGGTCGGCTGCGCCCGCTCCCAACCTTGCAGCAACCTGCGCGTTAAGGCCCCCCCAGCCGGGAGACCCCAACCTACTGCGCTCGCAAAAAAGTGAAACCCCGCCAAATGCGAGCGCACCGACGATCGCGAAAACCCGGCGCTCTTGGCCGCCACAATATATTGGCCAAGCAAACCTTCCGGGACCCCCCCCAGCCCCCCACCCGCACGACAACAAAAAAGCGACCACCCGGTCGCACCCCCTACAGTATGCAGACCAGGTCCCTGCAGACACCGAACTCCTCAGAAGGTCTAGCATCTCTCGAGGCCAATACTCCAAAATTTCTCTGGGACCACCGCTCCATCCTCATCTGCTTCGGGGGCCAACGCCCGGAACCGCTCCCACTGAAAGCGAGAAAGAGCATCAGCAATCTCGTTAGTGGACCCTGGTATGTGACGCGCCCGCACCGCCACATTCAGCCGCAGACACGCTAGGACAACTTCCCGCATCAAGCTAGCCACCCACACGCACCTTGGAGTGTACCGGTTAATAACACTGACGACCGCCGCATTATCACACCACCAAAGCACCCTCCTGTTCCGCAGACGCTCCGGCCAGAGCTCCAAAACTACGTGAAGCGGAAAGAGCTCCAAAAATGTGATATTCCTGGTCAGCCCCGCCGCCGCCCAAGACGCCGGCCACCGGTCAGCGCACCAGGCCCCCCCGAAATACACTCCCAACCCCGCCCCTCCGGCCGCATCCGTGTACAATTGTAAATCGTTACTGGATACTTCAGGCTCCAAAAGCACTGAAGTCCCGTTGAAATCCTCCAGAAAACGATCCCACACCCGCAAATCTGCGCGCATTGCCGCCGTCACCCGAATCCGATGATGAGGCTTCCGCACTCCCGCCGTTGCACAAGCCAACCTCCTGGAAAACACTCTCCCCATCGGAATCGCCCTACAGGCAAAATTTAAGGACCCCAACAGGGACTGCAACTCCCGCAAGGAAACCTTACCAGCCGACAACACATTAGCCACTGAAATCCGCAAGCGAACGACTTTATCGCGAGGCAACCGCGCCACCATGTCCGCAGAATCCAACTCCACGCCCAAAAAGGTCAACCGCGTAGCAGGACCCTCAGTCTTCCCGTCAGCTAAGGGGACCCCGAACTCCTGTGCCAACCGCACGAAGCCCGATAGCAGCCGCTGACACTCCCCAGAATCTGCTGCTCATACAAACAAGAAATCGTCCAGGTAATGCACCACAGACGACAAACCGGATTCCCTAACCAGCACCCACTCCAATAAAGTGCTAAACATCTCAAAGTAAGCGCAAGAGATAGAACATCCCATCGGCATACACTTATCAAAGTAATACTCATCCTGAAAACAAAATCCCAACAATGGGAATGAAGCCGGATGGACAGGTAACAAACGAAAAGCCGATTCGATGTCCACCTTCGCCAGCAACGCCGACCGACCGGCCCCGCGCACCAGCGAAGCCGCCTTGTCAAAAGAAGCATAACGAACCGAACACAGTTGACGCGGGATACAATCATTCACCGAAGCCCCGACGGGACAGGACAAATTGTGAATCAAGCGGAATTTGCCCGGCTCCTTCTTGGGCACAACACCTAAAGGCAAAATCACCAGGTTGGGAAATGGCGGCTCCGCAAAGGGGCCAGCCACCCTACCCAATCGCAATTCGCTCAACAATTTGTCCTGCACCACCGTCACCCAACGACGAACCGAGGGGGAATTCCGAGCCGAAGGCGCCAACACCACCCCCCTCACCGGGATCACGAAACCATGTCGAAACCCAGAGCCCAAAATCGCTGCCTCCCGCCGTCGGGGATAAAGAGTCAGCCACCTCACCAACGCCTCTACCCGCACCGGGGAGGGGGCGCGCCCGCGCCACTCACTGCCCTTTTGGGGCAGGGGCGGCCATGCCAGAGGTGCCTTTTTTAAGGCACTTGACCACGGAATTGGGACCCCCGCACAAGGAACAGACGTGCTGGAACTTGCAATCGGGAAAGGGACAGGTGGAACGGTTGAAACGCCAGCACACATCACCGCTCCCGGCCGAGACTGCCTTTGCAGGCACCCCGGCCGCCCCTCCTCGAAAGGGCCGTGCCGCCCCCCCCCCATCGCCCCGACACCACTCTTGGCCACGCCACCCGAACTCGCACCGGACCTAGCCGACATCTGGGTCAACCACAGGTTAATATCCTGCGTGCCCCACGAAAGCGCGCGGCTTTCTTCCATCCTGTCCCTAAACATCTCGTCATAATTAAGCCAAGACCAGCCCTCATGCGTCTGAGACGCCTCAAGGATGGAATTGGCATACGCCAACAACATTTCGTACTGCGACGGATCGTTCTGCCCCCACACACTGGTCAACCTTAAAAAGGAACGCGTCCAGTTAACCACGTTACGCGCAACCTTTCGAACCCGCCCGGCCTTCTCATCGTCTTTCCTCTTTTTCCTGCTTTCACCCGAGCGCTTCCGCCCCTCCAGCAAACGGAAGATGTCAATATAGCGCCGCTTGCGGATTTTACGCCTCAGCTTCCGTGGTACCCCCGCCCACAATTCCGGCAAAGACACCACCAAAGAGACCCCCCCACTTACACCCACTCCCTCCCAACACCCGAAAGCTGCCGATCCCCCCGCCTGTCCGACTCCCCGGACGAACTACTCGAGGACGAGGAAGATGAGGACGAGTCGGAGTTGCGACGTCGCCGACACGAGCGCCGATGCTTTTTCCATGACGCCCCCCCTGCATCCCTGGACGACACACCCCCTTCAACCATTAACTCACCCGGCGAAGCCATCTGCTCACCAGCCACCGCGAGGTCCCCGCCATCTGCGCATGCCGAATCCCTTGAACACCGCTGGGCCGCCTCCGCTGACGCTCCACGCTGCGGCTCCGCTCCAACCGGGGAACTCACCCAGTTCTCTCCTCGAACCGTGCCCACGGGCCATGAAGTCTGCGCCAAAAACTGGCCCTGCGGAGACAAAAAGGGAAAAACAGGGGGGAAACCGACACCGGCCATGTCGGAGGCCAAGAACCCCCCCACCCCGCCCTGGATGTACCCTGCCCCCCTGACATCCACTGGTCCCATGGGGAAGCCCCCCCCGGTGAGCCGAACCCCCTGGGGCCTGAGAACCACCCCACGGGCCCACCACAGCTCGCCCCCCAAGGTGCCCCATCAGGCCGTAGCCCACCCACTTGGCCCAGAGCCCCGAAATCCCCCCCAACCATCCCCACACTAGCCCCCCCTCCAACATCCCCCCCTCACCTCTCCAGCCCCCATCAATCCCTCACCCACCCCCAGCGAGCCACAGGGAGGGAGGGAACCCCTCCGGCCTTTCCGGCCCCGCACCACACTTCCTCTGCCCCTTTCACCCCCTCCTCCCGTTGCTGCAGCCCCCACCCCCCCCCCCTCACCAACCTGCCCGGGCAACCCCCCACCCCTCCCAGTGCCCCCCCGCGACCTGGACCCCCGCCCCTTAACTGAAGCTTTTTTGGGGGCCAGGCCCCCAGCTTTTGCCCTACCAGGCATCCCACGTGGGTTGAATTGAAATTATTTTATTATTATTTTGTTTTTAAAAAAGGACGGCAGCACACCGGCAGCCCCAGGGAAGCCTCAGCACCGAAAAAAGCCCCCACCACGCCAAGACCCGACTTCAGCCTGACGCACTGCCCACACACTCACCCAGCCAGTCCTGGAAGCCGACGCAGCAACACAACGCCCCGAAGAACTGCGCACCACAACGAGGTAAGGGACGCCGGCACCGAAGCAGCCTCTGCACGACTGACCACGCGGAGGCTGCTCGGCCCCGATCCCCCCTCGCGCCCCAAAAACAGCGGTTCTAATTGGCTCCCGTGGGGCTGCAACCCCAGGGAGCCAATCAATTTGAAGGACGCGCGCTCGTGCCCGCCGAGGGCCGAGCGCGCATACCCCGGCCAGGCCGCGCACAGGGTCCCCGCGCCGGGCCGCGCGCCCGGTTAGCCTCGGCCGCCGGGACCCTGCCCGCGGCCTCGTAGTTCTCATTAAAATGTCTATTCATCTCATTTCATTACTCTTGTCACCTTAAGAGCATTTAAACCAACATACCTTTTTGTAGTGAGCCCTATTACTTGCATCACTATAAGATATGTTCACCTGAGTCAATTATACAGTATATAATAATATACAAGGTTTTTTATAAGTAAAGGTGTGATTCTCACTGTCTTCCAAATCTCTGCATCCCCTTTCAGAAACTCTGCCACCATACAAAAGCAAAGTTCCGCTCTATTACCAAAATCATATTCACACAGGTCACTCAGTCGCTAGACTCACCCAGGAGCTCTTTTTAATACACACTTGCCCACGGTTTCAAACAGCTCTCTCCCTTTTTTTTACTCTCTCCCAGCCGCAACCAAGGCAACGCTGCCTCAAATGACATCATCCAGGATCCTCCAGTCAATGAAAAGCCTGCTTGCACCAGCACTCCAACAACATCAGTTGCCATGAATTCTATTTTGCAGCTAAAATCTCCATTTTACCTTTCAAAACTCCCATTAGAAATAATGGTATCAAAATTCTATATCATATTTAAACAGGAAAAATAGTATATACTCCAAAAAGATTATCCCTTTCTTATTAATCACCGACTGACTATTAAACACTGTTTTCACAAGTTTTTAACCCTAAACAGCTCTCCGCTATGACATTTCATCAATTTGACATTACCCAATAAATTTCTGAAATCCCATTTCATTTTCTAAAATTAAATTGGAATCTCAGTTTCACCTCACGCAATCCAAATTAAAATCGGATTATCGGAACCACCATACTCCCCCATTACACAAAATAGGCTATAACTAAAAAATAAAGTAAACTTTTCATACCAAACTTGCTTTTAATTTTTTACTTAGGACCCCCGACTTTATATGAGTCCAAATCTATAATTTTCCAACCGATTAAACCCCTTCTACTACAAACCCTGTAAAAGTGAGCCATAAAACATTAACATTTTCCAAATTCTGACCCCGGAATCAGATTCCCCATGGTCCCTTTACTGAAAGTCAACCCTTTTCCCGAGTCTCTATGACCCCTAAATCCCGTCGGGTGCCTAAATCAAATCCAAGGCACCTACCTCCAACACGCCTGGAACTCTACCTGAGCAGCAGCTAACTCGAGGCCCCTGGCTTCACTCCGGGCCTACCGCGAACGCGCGCGTGCATGCGGTGATGCGCGCATGCATGGCCCTACATCCTCTTCAACTATGGCTGCCTCTCTGCCCTATTTCGGCCCCTCCCCGCGTCAGAAAAGATCGTGGCTATGTGGCAGGTGCAGGCCTGTGACCCACAGTGTCTGAACATAAGCAGGCCAGCATGGCTAGCTTGACCTGTAAATGAGGCCTGTGGAGAGGCATATAGGATTGCACATCCCCCAATATGCTGCTATTGTAAGATAGAACCCAGTAGAAGTATTGAATTAGCTTAGGTAAGCAGAACTGCAGTATTGAAAGATGGAAAAATACAGAAAAGACATGTTTAAAAGTTACTGATAAGAAAAAGTACATCTGCAAAGAAATAATTAGGAGTGCTGACAGATGAGTTGCAGAGCCCAGCTCCTCTGCACGTACAAATTGGTTCTATAACCTTGAGAGTGTGAAAGTAACAAGTTGATGAACTGACCATTGTAATTGGGACTAGAAGGGGGGTATGCAGGTGTCATGCCCACTGGAGGGACATAACTGGATAAACTTATCAGTACCGGGACCAATAGAAGAGGTACGGGAGGTACGGGAGGTTACCGGGACCAATGAAATGTTTTTCTATACCTAGAATGGAACAGAAGTCTATAAAAGTTGTTGTAATGCTTGAAAACTTTGCTCAGCCATTTTGAAATTGATTGGTTCGAGACTTGTGCACAAATAAATGATTTGGACCTTCTGAACAGACTCCTGGTATCATTGGTTTGTCTGCGCTTTGCTGCTACAGCTAGATGCTGCTGCCTGCCTCTCAGGTAAAAAAAATCTTAACTCCTTATGGGGGTTACAATAGCAACTTTATCCTCCTCAGAGGTCAAGGTCACTAATAAAGTAGCCCTGGTAGAAATATCATCTTGTGTATCTTCTAAGAAAGCAGTCAGATTGAAATTGCTAGAAGCCGAAAGGATATCCCGTTCCTCATCCGCCACGCCAGACACAATTTTAGAAGAAAGATAATAGCATTTTGTAACAGAATAAGAGTCAGCCTGTGGAAGAAGAAGAGCATCCTTAAGGTACTTCCTAAACAAAATCAAGGGGGACAACATAGAACAAATAGGAAAATTAAGTACCCTTAAATTCTTGCACCGTGACAAATTCTCCAGATTCTCAAGTTTCTGGTCTAATATAAAGCTATCCTTCACATTAGCCAATTGAAATTCTGTAAAAGATTTAACATGAGTATCCATGTTCGTCACCACGTAACTCAAGGCACCAACCTGAGAATCTAAAGTTTGAAACTTAACAACTACATTCCTAGTAAATTGATAAAGCAAGGGAACAGTCTCAGTAAGAATACAGTACGTTCAGTTCAAGAGACAACTTGCCATACATCCAGAAGAGAAATCGTGGATACCTGAGAGTCCTTAGAGGGAACAGCGGGCTCCTTCCATGACACCACCTTGGGGAACTCACTGACCCCTTGAAGACTCACACTGGTCTGAGGCTCATTAGATATCTCCATAAACCCTGGGGGAAGTGGAGGAGTTCACTTCACTGAGCTCAAACTCGCTCCCTCGGTCGAGGGTAGAAAGGGCACAGTACCTGAGTTAGTTGACCGCGGCGTGGAAATCACATGTTTTTCAATAGATCCCACTTGAGATACATCCACCGAGAGTTTCTTATTTCTTTTCCCGCCGGGCATTACCACTCTCTAACCAGTTCTGCTCCTATCGTGCTCCTAAGGGACTCACAAGGGGCGTGTGATGCCCCTTTGGACATGCCCCTTAGGAAATACCCAACAAGAGCGCCAATGGCAGAGCATCGTAGTAAGGCAGCAGATCTTTTATCAGGGCCCGAAGATGACATCAGCTGGGCTTCCCCACGCAGGTCGGAGGATCTCAAAACCGGCACTCTCACCCTCCGCGGGAACCGGGCTGCAGAGTAGATGCTCCCAAATGAAGCACACTGCAAAGGTCTTTTATCAGGGCCCAAAGATGACGTCAGCTGGGCTGCCCCACACAAGTCGGAGGATCTCAAAATCGGCACTCTCACCCTCTGCGGGAACCGGGCTGCAAAGTAGATGCTCCCCTAACTTAAGTATTCTGACAGCTAAAAAGGCATTAAGGTAACCATGGGCCATTTAACGCATGCTACAGGGCGCCCTGATCATGTAGCATGCGGTACAGGGTGCCATGGCCACTTACCGTGTGTTAACATAACAGCCAACGGGAAGCACCAGCGTGCCAAAGGTCTACAGGGGTTGCAATCTAAAGCACCCTGACAGTACAAGATGCCCTAAGGGACATAGATATATGGTGCCCCAAGAACAATGGATCTGCAGGTGTAAGGTGATAGATCTTTGGCAGCTGATATTGCAGTCCATAAGTGGGATGTGAGCCACAGCCAACGTCATGCACACACACCATTAAATTGTCTGCATTGAAAACAGTATGCACAAAATAGCTTGCATGCAAGTTTTGCAAGGGTGCCCTGGTCTGGTCTGAAGGTCCACCTGTGTGGATGGTTTGTGCACTAGGGCATAATGGGAAAAATAATGAAGAAGGGACATGTGTAATTTGAACCAGCACTCTGTGGTGTCCAAACATAGTTCACAAACAGCTATGCTAACACTGCAAGCTAACTGCTCTTACATAGAAAGGGTCCCTATGTATCTGATAATATGTGACGGATAGCCTGGATGGAGTGCACAATGAAGAGATGGAAGGGTGTTTGGTGCAGTGCTGAAGGTGCAGCCCTTCGTATGGTATGGTTAGCAGAACACAAGAAAAAAAAAATGGAGAGCAACATATGAAAGTTAAAACTGCTTTCTAGTGTGCTTAAACACACATCTCTAACCACTATGCTACCCCTCCCCCCCCCCAGCAGCTGCAATGGAAATATGTTCCATGAAAGGGAATGTATATTTGTATCTCCCTGTGATGTGTCAGCTGGTTTGGAGCCATCCTGCTGCCACCTTTCAGGGATTTTTGGTCAAGTGAGCTATGTTCATCAAGATTATGCCACAGTATACGTTGGTCAGTGTGGAGATGCAGCAGCTGAGACAAGATGAGCCTTGGCAGATATTTATTTATTTATTTTATTTATTTACATTCTCTTATATACCACACTATTCTGCATCAGTGCGGTTTACATTGAACAAACTGAAATTACATTGAACAGGGTATTATAACTTGGAGATAACTATTTTACAGGGAACATGGGCTATGGAGGGTTAAGTGGCTTGCCCAAGACCACAAGGAGCAACTTTGGGACTAGAAACCCCAGTCCTTCTGGCCCAAGGTTGCTGTCCTCTAGTGGGATTTGAACCCCCAACTTTCCGGCCTGAAGTACCTTGCCCCAACCACTAGGCCACTCCTCCACTCCACTCCTCCACTCTTGCCATGTGCAAGACAGATCTTGTCTTGCACATGGCACACTGGAGGTGTCAAAATAGTTTGTGATACAAACAGGTTGGTGTTATTTGTGCAATTTGGCCCATTATGTTTCCACTGGGAGATGGTAAAAAAACAAAACAAAACACTGATCCACTGGCAGGATATGAATCCACAACCTTTGAGTTCTGTATAAAGTGACTGCAGAGGGTGTGCCACAATGCTGCCACAGTGGTATTTACATCCATGCCGAATGTATGCTTCCCATCAGATGAGCCTTGGCAGATCTTGTCTTGCACATGGCACACTGGAAGTGTTCAAATAGTTTGTGATACAAACAGGTTGGTGTTATTTGTGCACTTTGACCCATCATGTTACCACTGGGAGATAGTAAAAAAAAAACCTAGTACACCAGCAGGATACAAACCCACAACCTTCTAGTTCTGTATACAGTGACTATACAGTGTGCCACAATGTTATCACAGCAGTGCAGACATCCATGCTGATTATATGCTTTCCATCAGATGAGCCTTGGCAGCTCTTGTATTGCATATGGCATAGTGGACATTGGCAGAACTGTTCTCAGCTGCACGCAGGTAACACTCACTTCCACCTTACCCCACACATGATGCTGAGGTCGGCATATGCCATCAGTGTGGTTGTGCATGGGCACAGATCCTGGAACATGCAGGTAGATGGGTAGCTGGGCGTAACTTCCATGTGGCCCAGAAACATAGTTAGTGAGGCACAGATTGCTACACACCACCAATGGTTTACCTGTATGTTTTTGGCAGGTTTCTGGGGAGGGTCCCTGGTGAGGGACACACCTTTGACCTGATTATCCCTTTGCAGAGAATTTGTCTCCTTTTTTTTTGGGGGGGGGTACCTACGAAGCACATGTGCCAGAGTTCATACAGTGCTGGTCACAGGATGCTGGGCATTTTGGACCTTGGTCAGACGCTGTATTACATATTTCCAGGTGTTCTGTTGATATGTGCTACCTCGGCAGCCGCCTGGTATGCATTGTGCCACTGCATCAACCACTGCATGTTCCACCGGCGCCCTACTATGCACCATTTTCACCATCGTAACAGTGCACCTGTCTGTGCAGCACATTGCATACATTTAAATAGGCTCTCTGACCTCACTGTGCACCCTTACAGCCTGGTTTTGAACGGTGGTAATGTTCCTGGTGTTTAGATGACGGCGTTAATGTAGCGGGGCCTGATTCCCGCCCACTACCCACCCATTGACCCCTTCTCTCTACCCTCTGGGACATTTACCGCTGCGTTAACATGCGCATGCGCACGCGTTAACATGCGTTAACGTTACCAATGCTACATTACCGCGCTTTAGTAAACAGACCCCTAAGTTATTTTGATGAAAATGTTTATGTTTAATAGAGGCAGGTCCAGGTATGAGCCGTCACCTCTTGGTCCCTCCTCATTCCTTCCTGGGGGAAGAACCACTTGGAGACAGCTAACAGTCCCCCACCTGCAACATCAGTGAGTACATGATCTAAAAGTAGGTGCCTACAATGTGTACTTTATAAATCGTGTGGCCCCCTTCTGTGCACTTTATAAAATATAAGCACACATTTAGATGGCCCTTTATTCAGGTGCACACATTTTCCTACTCAACCTATATAAAATTTCACCCATATTGCACTGAAACACTGGAAGATAAAGAGAACATTTCTTCATATATGTAGATGGATGTCTCAGGTGAAGTCCTAAGGGTCCCAGCAGGAATGGCAATATGAAGTCATAGCCCCTTATATAACTTGAAGGCGGTTAAGGATGTCTTATTTGGAATCCCGCAAGGTACTGCAAGGGTGGAAGATTTCCAGAATTATAGAAGCCTCACCAGAAAACATGACAATGCTTGATCTTTCTCATACCTTCTTCTCTCCACATTCAGGTATTCGGTTTCAATAAATTGAAACGCCACCAAAAGTTACAGAGTAATGGAAGTCTGCTTGACCCTGCATTTTTATCCTGTTCCTCTTGGGATTCCAACCACAACCTCTTGCTCCCTGAGTTTACATTTGGAATTATCCTGGCATTTCCCCAGTTTTAAGCTTCTGACTTTTCCAGCTAACCCATCCATTGCAACAACAATCTTCACTCAGAAGCTACAGAACATAGATCACTCAAGAACCCAATATGTGTGAACTCGGAGCCAAGTCCGTAATGTTTGCCCTTGTACAATTTAATTTTCATTTTATTATACTTATATGCTACAAAATATATTAAAAAAAAACATCAATGCAGCTTACAATAAAACAAACATAATCCAGTTAAAAATAATATATACAGTAAGAGAAGGCCATCACATAAGGTTGATAATTTATGTGTAACCTCAAAGCCTCTCTCAAAATCAAAACTAAAGTCATAAACCTCTTAAATTACCATTTCAAATAAATATCCTCTTGAACTGTTAAAACAACAGCATTCCCCAACCTTCATACTGTCTTTCTCGTCATCCCCTCCCACAGTGTCCCCATACCCCTAATCCCCTCTAACCACTGCACATTTCCTGAAGCTCAGTAAAACATGTTAAATCAACACTTTTCGCTAAGATGGACATACTGTAGTAAAAAGAAATGCTTTACACATCTATTTAAAACTTAACAAGTTCTGCTCTTGTCATAATGGCACAAGCAAAGAATTCTACAATCTGGAAGCAGAAATTGAGAAGGCCCTGTTTTGAGTACAGGCCAATGATCCTCTGTAAAGGTGGAATATATAGCAATTCCTGATTATTAGAACGCAAGCTTTGCCAAGAGGAACGTCTTCTCACCTTACAATTGTTGACATTTTCAGACCCCAGTCCACCTCATCCAATTCTCAGGACTGAATATTTATTTTATTTATGAGATTTCATTTCACACTTAACCTGAAACACCCTGCTTGCGTAGTATCTCCTGCTAACCCAAGGAGCAGAACCAAAGTTTGGGAATCCAATCCATGTTCAATGTACAGCTCTGCCACTGAGCCATCGGGTGTAGATTTGTAGGTGAGACGTTCACTGATCTCAAATGTTGGAAAAATTAAATTCAATATACTGCAACTATACAATATATCTCTACAATGTGTATAACATTTTCAGATCAGTTTTGGATTATTTTCAGACTTTTGCTCTGATTTTTGGATAGCACTTAGTGCAAGTTTTAACACAGGCCCGTGCTAAAGGTTACTGTGCATTAAAAACAGCATTACGGTGAAAAACCACGTGCTAAGTGGCATGTTTACTAAAAAGAGCACTGTTAGCACATGTCTGGGCTGCGATACCAGCGCAGAGGCCCATGTCAACTTCAGGGGGCATGTGCATCTGTGCCCTGCTGTTAGCACATGGCTAACACATGGCACCATGGTAATCCATCTACTGTAATACCACCAAGAGGTAGCGTTTCATGCACCACACTAACGGCAATAATTGCGGTTAACATGTGCCCATCATGCTTGCGCTAACTGCGATATGCCACCAATGCCCACATTCTTCCCCAAACCTCTCCTGTCTCTGCCCATTCACATGCTAAATTGTTTAGTGCAGGATTTTTTGTGCAGGCCCCTACGCTAAATTTTAGTGTGTCGCCGTTACCTGGGGCTGAACCTCACACTACTGCTTACTATGAGTTGGGGTGGGAATTGCATAGGTTCAGAATGGCAGCTAGCACCTAGAATGTTACCATGCACTAGTTTTCACAACTGCCAGGATGGCTGTGCTAACAGGAGTCAGGTATTGCAGCTACCCTAGCAAAAAACATCAAAGTCCATCCCCCCAATCTCGCCCCTACCCACTGGTTCGATCCCGCTATCTCACCCTACCCTCAGTCTGATCCCCTGAACTGGGATCCTCCCCAAAACCCTCCCACTGGAACCGCCCCAAGCAGTTGCCGCCCCCCCCCCCCCCCAACAAGAAGCTCTTCAAACATAAGCACTCACCATCAGCATTCCTGACCCTCCCCCCTCCCTTTGCCCTCTGTGACTTACATCTCTGGCAATCTAGTGGACTGGGGGAGGAATAGCCTCCTTCTGTTTCTGCCCCAGAGCTGCTGGGGATCAAAATGGCAGCTTTGACTCCTAGCAGTAGTCTCATGGTACTACAGCTAGGGATCAATCTGCCATATAAGGACCACAAAGCAAAACCTTGCCTCACTTTAGTAAACATGCCCTTTAGTGTGCAGTGAATGCTTTAAGATGTATTAATAAGCTGAATCCACACTAACAAATGCACATCCTTAATCTCTGCACATCAGTGGAAATTCCTGCGGATTTATATTTTCAGAATGCTCACCATTGAAATATTGTTATGTCACAGCAGGAATTTATTAAAGCTGAAGTGAGTTAAATGAACATAACCCATTAAACTGGCAAGAAACAATCCATTCTCACATATTATGACCTTTTATTCCCAAATATTATGGCCTTAACCCATTTGCATTCACAATTACTATCCAGGGAGGCGATTCAGGTCCAGATTTAATTCACACTATGTCAGTATTCAGGAAATTGAACTCAGAATGAACTGCAAGTTTCCAGGAAATGTAGGGGGGGACACAAATGGCTTGGGCTTTCATTATATATTTGAATAGATTTAGGTTAAATTGTGCCATGTTAGTGCAGAGGCACAAAGAATAGTGAGGTCCTGTGAGTCAGAAAGATTTTACTGCACTGACATATCACAGAGACATGCAAGATTCATTAGATTGACAGGGTTTGAACCAAATATTCTTCTCTCATTTTCATCTGAATACTGCTTACAGGCTCACTGAAATTCTCAAGAAAGAGAGAAGAGGAAAATCGAAAGCCCATGCTGCACATTTTCTGCTGTGTGGGTGGACAGGGTTGAGAACTTATACTTGGCTCCTAGGAGACAAGCCACTAAAACTGAAGCTGGATTTATGTGGGTTATGCCTTCTGTCCAAGCTCAACAACTTTTAAAAGAATCCATAGGGTCAACATGCAAGAGCTGAAATGTATAGGCTAATTGCCTGGGAATAGACTTTAATATTTATTTGATTTAAAAAAGTATAGAATAATATTTTTTCAATATAATATAATGCTACTGTTGCTACTCTGCAATGGACAGGGTTCCAAGGTGCATTCTTGCTAATAAATAAATAAATATCCCACCCATATTTAGGGATGTGCAAACAAAATGTTTTGTTTCATTTCCTGTGTCATTTGCGGGTTTATTTTGTTTTAATAAGTTTTCATTTTGTATTTTTTGCATTTTCATAAATTTTCATTTCAGGGAAATTTTGTTAATTAAAGAAGTAGCAGCGGCTGCTGCCCACATGAAAAATATAGCCAAAGGTTTACTAGAGGTTTCAGACAAATAGAAAAATCCAATTGACTTGTTTTTCCAGTCAGAGATGGCCTCAAACTAGTGACCTTTAGGTTAGATGACTATCAAATCTCCACAGGGAGTGGCTCTAGCCAGTCTGCTCTTGATTCTGCTTTGCATTGCTGGTGATCTTAATTCCTGTTTTCTAATTGGCCCAAAGTGTGTCTAGCCTGAACCTCTATGGGAAACACTAACAGGCTTATTCCGTTCTGGATGTAGATCCCCTCTGTACATCCGGTCTGAGCCGGACGTACAGAGGGGATCGCTATACTGATTCCACGGGACACGTCTAGCCCCACGGGATAAGAATCACGAAAAGTGATGTACATGCCGGCCAGGACTGTGATTCCGTCTGGCCTGCATTTATATGACCTTCCCAACTAACTCAGTCAAGGCTTTTAAATGGAGCCACGTCGCCATGGCATCCGGTTACCATGGCACCGCGGCTTCATTTAAAAGCCATGATGCCGGCCACCAGACAAACATGCTAATTCCCCGAAGCCTGACCCTGATCTGGCCTCCCCCTGCCCCATCCACGCCCAGGCAGAACAAAAAAAACCCAAACACATCCAGGGAGGTAGAATAACTTCCCCGCACATGTTGCCGGCCTCAGACGTACAGGGCTGATATTAGAATTGGCCCTGTATGTCCAGGGCCAGAGATGGCCCAGACTCCGCCCAGACTCTGCCCACGAGCCGCCCCATCCCCGCCCCCATCTAACTTCCTTGCACAACCGGGGGGGAAGGTAGACACGGGCTGAGGAGGCACAAATAGCAGGGATGAACATCCTGTTGGGACGTCCATCCCCGCTATTCGTGGCACAGAATCGGGCCCAAACTGGAATTTTTGCCTTGTGAATCTGTTGACTCCTGCTCTTCTATAGACTTTCTCCAAAAACGTCTTTTGCCATGTTCTTATGGCAGAGATTCTCTCAAACCATGTCTAAATATATTACCAGAGGCATTTACCAAGCGTAATCTATATCCTGGTTGTCCTATTCATGGTAAATATCTCTAATAGCATATTTAGACATGGTTTCACAGAATTTCTGGCACAAGAACATGGCAAAAAAGTCTTTGGAGTAAGTCTATAGAAGAGCAGGAGTCAATAGGTTCACAAGGCAAAAAATGCAATTAGCATTTTTCATAGAGCTTTAGACCAGACAAATTGTGGGCCAGTCAGGAAATAGGAAGGAAGTGCATCAGCAATGCAAGACAGAGTTAAGAGCAGTCTAGCTAAATCTAACCCCTTATGGAGCTATAATATCTCTACTTGTAAGATATCTGTTTTTTTTTATTTTTACAAAATTTTAACAAAAATATCCCTAAAATAAATCTGAATACGAATAAAAGAAAAGGTTCATACAAAGAAAAATATCCCCCTTAAAGAAATTATGCCTACATGGTCTAGTCCACAAAATATAAAACCACAATAAGAACCCAAGTAAAGGAAACAATGCATAGAGGGCTACTGTCAGACGGCTGCCTGGGTGAGAATCTTCACAGTCTTGGCAAATGCATATATCTATATGATTTGCAAGGTATTGTGGGCAATGTAGTTCATTCACACCAGACACAGCTGCTGACAATAATTTAGTTGTGCTCTTGGGTAAAGCCAATAAGATATTTATTTATGGGGTTATTTCTCCCAACACAGATATGCCTGGTAGCACATAAATCAGGTAACTTGCTTTCAGTGTTAACTTGGAAAAACAAAGTCAAAATCAGGAAAACAACAAATGAAAAGCCACAAAGCAAGAAACAAATTGTTCTTTTCAGGTTAACTTCTGATTACTTCCCACATAGATTCAGAAGTGATTCTCTCCTAGCTCACAAGCAATTAGGTAAGGCTTAATTGCTAGCAGTTATCCAGCTGAAACCCCTTAGCTGGCTTGCTTTCTACTGTGTGGGTCAAATCCTGTTTCAGGAGCTTTTCTGAGTAGATTAAAGAACAAATTTGTATTTCTTTGTGATGGTTGCTGTACTTTATAACAGAAAGTTACCAACGGAGTTTAGATAGAGAACAATCCATATAAATACATTCTTCATCTGCAATCATTCCCCCCTGTTCAACAAGCATGGGTTCAATATCATGGATTGGCACAGATGAATCTCTCAATGGAGCATTTTCAGGAGAATACTTGTTTCCCTGTTGTCTTTCAAGGTTATAGCTAGGGCATAGATCAGTGTTCATACCTGAGCTTCCATTGCTGTTAGAGTTCCTCTCTATATAGCCTGGCCAGTATGTAGTCCAGTTCTTATGTCCAGCCTTCCAATCCAGATCCCTGGACACTGGATCTCTCTTCACATACCTTCTGGCACGGGTCTTAGGGTCCCTTCCACGTGCAGCCGTCTCCCTCACAGGTAGCCTCTGGTGATTCCAAGCTCTGCAGCACCATTCCTCTGGCTTTCCCCAGTCCAATGGTGTATGCGGGCCCTTGGAATACCTCCCAGTATACGTACTGCTTTGGACTCTTCTAGACCTCTCAAAGGCTTTTCTCTTCCTTCTTCCAAAGGGTCTCTTTCCCTCTCTGTCCGTCCGGTTTGGCTTCTGCTTCTGATGATCCTTCAGATGAAACTGATGATCAAACTCAAGCTGATTCTCAGGATACTGAGGACAATTCTCTGGATATCCAAGGTGATCATGAAGATGGTCATCTGTAGAATAAACTCTACTCTTATTCTGCTTAGATGAGTGCTCCTCCCTAACACAGCGCAGCTGTGCTGAATCAGGCCCTGCCCTTTGAGATGAGTGCTTAGGGATTACCTCATAGCCCTCCTGATTGAACACACGTTTCTCCACTTCAGCTCCTCTAATGGCTGTTGGAAACCTGGTGCATTCTGGGACTGGTAGTCTTTTATGGGAAAATTCTGTTTTCTTATTTCTACCAGAACTGACAGGTTGCTTGTTCAGAGTCACTTCACCTTTTCTATAGCTCCTTCCTGAGCTATGATAAGCTTCCTTATTACATATCCCCCTGCTTAAGTTATTACGGACTGGTGTCACTGGTGAAACGTCTTCTCTACAGTCCGTAATACGGGAAAGGGCATCCGCATTCTTGTGTAACTTCCCAGCACGATGTTCAACTTGAAAATCAAATACCTGTAAGGCCATGTACCAGCGTGTCAACCTGGCATTGTGGTTCTTCATTTGCTGCAACCACTTAAGTGGGGCATGGTCTGTGACCAACTGGAACTTTCTCCCTGTAAGGTAAAACCTTAACGCCTCCACTGACCACTTAATAGCTAAACATTCTTTTTCTATTGTGGAATACTTTTGTTCAGCCGGTGACAACTTCCTGCTCAGGTACATCACAGGATGCTCCTCCGCATCATGACACTGGGATAGAACCGCTCCTAGCCCGACATCCGATGCATCGATTTGAACCAGAAAGGGTTTCTTGAAGTCCACCCCTTTCAGTTCCGGTCCTGTACACAATTTTCCTTTTAAGACTGAAAACGCTTTTTCAGCTTCAGGTGTCCACTTTAGCTGGTTTAGACAATTCTTCCGCAGCATATCCATGAAAATTGCATTTTTCTCTGCGAATTGCGGTATAAACCTGCGGTAGTATCCAATAAGTCCTAAGAAACTTCTTAGTTGTTTCTTTGTTGTTGGAGGAGGAAAATTCCTGATGCTATCTACTTTACTCATTAGAGGTTTAATTTTTCCTCTTCCCACTAGGTGGCCCAGGTATTTTACCTCCCTATTTGCAAAGGCACACTTCTTCGGGTTTAAAGTGATTCCCGCTTGCTTCATGAAGCACAAGACTGCCCTGATCCTCTTTAGATGCTCCGCCCAGGTGTTACTATGGATTATGACATCATCCATATATGCAAAAGCATAATTTTGGTGGGGTCGAAGTACCTGATCCACTAACCTTTGGCAGGTAGCCGCTGCTCCATGCAGTCCGAAAGGCATCCTCTTGAACTGGAAAAGGCCAACGGGGGTGCTGAACGCAGTCTTCGGCTTCGACTCCCTGGTGAGAGGGATTTGCCAATATCCTTTTGTCATATCAAGGGTGGTTAGGTATTGAGCCTGTCCAGCTGGTCCAACAGCTCTTCAATTCTTGGCATTGGATATGCATCAAAAACTGATATGGCGTTTACCTGCCGGAAGTCAATACAAAATCTTAAAGATCCATCAGGCTTCGGCACCAGGACTATGGGGCTATTCCAGGGACTCTTTGACTCCTCTATTACTCCCATGTCCAACATCTCCTGGACTTGTGCCACTACTTCCTGTCTCTTGGCTTCAGGCAAGCGGTATGGCCTTTGACGAACTAATTTCCCAGGTGGAGTTATTATTTCATGGGCAACCAAATGTGTCTCTCCAGGTATGGGTGTCAACACATCTGGGAATTCTTTGAGCAATTTCCTAATTTCTTCCTGTTGTACCACTGTCAGGTCCTCACCTATTTGGGGCTCTGATTTTTCTTTACAATCAGATACCTGGGGTCCCAAATCTTCCTCTTCATTCACCTCCCTCTCTCGGGCACAGGTGGCAGCTAGGCTTTTAACCCCTTTGACATCAGTAGAACCAAAGCCTTTGGTTCCACGTTCAGAATTCTCCAGGGATGTGACCTCCTCCACAGTTGGAAAACCCAGCCTCTCACAGATCAATTGGGCAATTCTGTCTCCTGTCTTCACGTGATAATCATTCTGTCCAAAATTAAACAACAGAACTTTAATATTGCCCCTGTAATCGGGATCAATTACTCCTACACCCACATCGATGAAATATTTAAGGGCTAATCCAGACCTTGGGGCTACTCTCCCATAACATCCAATAGGTATTTCCACTTGGAGACCAGTGTCCACCAGGGCTCTCCCTTGGCTAGGTACAGTCACATTTTCTATGCTGCACAGGTCAAACCCAGCAGCTTGAGGGGTTGCCCGCTTAGGAGCTTGGGCCTTCTCTGTGACCCTATGGTTCTTTAGGACGAATGTCTGCTTTGGGGTAGCTTGGTCTTCTGGACGCTTAACCATCTTTTTAGCTGGGGTCTGAGGACTTCCAAATAAAGGCCTGGGAGCTATTACCATTAAACCTTCTCCCTCCTTCTTTCCTAGTCCTTCCACTAGACCCTGCTTAAATCTTGGCCAGTCTCTTCCTAGAACCAAATCAAAGGGTAGCCTTGGCACCACTGCTAACAGGACTTCCTCTTGTTCCCCCAGGCACTTAACCTTTAGCCTATAGGTGGGATATGATGTTGCAGCACCATGAATGCATCTGATGTGAACTTGGCTTTCAGGGGTTCTAGGCACAAATCCTTTTTGGGCCTCTATCCTCTTCCAAAGCCTTTTTGACATCATACTCTGGTCTGCCCCAGAGTCTAACAAAGCATTTGTGGTAACTCCTTGCACATCAACCATCAAAAGAAATCCTTCTTTGGGCTGTTTTAAATCCACACCCACTAAGCTAGTGTGTGTCTGGCATCTCTTTTCTAAATGTCCCCATTTTCCACATTTGAAACAGTTCTTTCTATTCCACTGTGTCATCTGGTTTGATACAGTACATTCATTTTCAGAAACATTTTTAATTATTTTCTTTTCTGATACAGCACATCTTGCCTCAGCACCAATCTTCAGAGGGCCACCCATTCTATGGCAAGCCTGCATGGCTTCCAAGAATCTCTCTGCTAGCATGGTTGCCTCTCCAAGATTTTGGCAATTTTGCTGTATAAGGAAAGTGTGCAAATCTTTAGGGACCGCAGACATAAATTGTTCCAGCATTATAATGTCTAATAACATTTCTACCGTCTTTTGCTCAGGCTCCAACCATTTTACAGCTAAACCTCTGATTCTCTGACTCAGAGCCCTGGGTGTCTCACCCACTCTCAATGTAGTAGCTCTAAACATTCGCCTATACTCTGAAATAGACAACCCTAGGCGATCTCTAATAGCAGCCTTTACATCCTTATAATTCAAAGCCTGGGCTGCTGGCATTGCTCTGTAAGCTGCAAGCGCCTCTCCAGTTAATGAGGCTGCCAGCCTTACTGCCCACTGGGTCTCTGGCCATGCTAATGCCTGTGCCACTCTTTCAAAAGACTCTAGAAAATCATCAACATTATCATCTGGAGTTAGCTTCCCAAAACTAAATGCCCCAATCCCTTGATTGAGTCCCACACTGTCCACATGTGGTGTACCAGTATTCACTGCTGGTCTTGCATCTGTTCCACTTTGGTTCTGCAGCTTAACTAGGGCTTGCACCAGATCAAGCACTGGCCTCTTCTGTTCCATTAAGGCTTTTATAGCAGTGTCTTGAACCTGCTGTGCTAGCTCCTGCTGCCTGCTAAACTGGGCTGCCATCCATTCAGCTAGTTCCCTTGGATCCATCTTGATTCCTGCAAGAAACAAAGAAAAAAAAACAACAAAGTGCACCACCTTCCAAACAGGTGTGTTTTTTTCTACTTTTTTTTTTTCAATTACCCCTGTGCTTACTCCCATCCACCACTAGACATGCCCAGGTACTTATTACCTTGTGCTAGTGATAAATCCAGCTCTGCACAGGGTCTTTTCCTCCTGGGACATCCACTTCTCCTCCAAAGTGCAGTTGAGGGAAAATCTTTTTTTCCAGCTTTAAACTTGAACTGTAGTTGTAATCCTCAGCAAGTAAATCCCCTTTGTGCAAAAGCAATCCGAAAAACTACACCATTTGTCAGACGGCTGCCTGGGTGAGAATCTTCACAGTCTTGGCAAATGCATATATCTATATGATTTGCAAGGTATTGTGGGCAATGTAGTTCATTCACACCAGACACAGCTGCTGACAATAATTTAGTTGTGCTCTTGGGTAAAGCCAATAAGATATTTATTTATGGGGTTATTACTCCCAACACAGATATGCCTGGTAGCACATAAATCAGATAACTTGCTTTCAGTGTTAACTTGGAAAAACAAAGTCAAAATCAGGAAAACAACAAATGAAAAGCCACAAAGCAAGAAACAAACTGTTCTTTTCAGGTTAACTTCTGATTACTTCCCACATAGATTCAGAAGTGATTCTCTCCTAGCTCACAAGCAATTAGGTAAGGCTTAATTGCTAGCAGTTATCCAGCTGAAACCCCTTAGCTGGCTTGCTTTCTACTGTGTGGGTCAAATCCTGCTTCAGGAGCTTTTCTGAGTAGATTAAAGAACAAATTTGTATTTCTTTGTGATGGTTGCTGTACTTTATAACAGAAAGTTACCAACGGAGTTTAGATAGAGAACAATCCATATAAATACATTCTTCATCTGCAATCATTCCCCCTTGTTCAACAAGCATGGGTTCAATATCATGGATTGGCACAGATGAATCTCTCAATGGAGCATTTTCAGGAGAATACTTGTTTCCCTGTTGTCTTTCAAGGTTATAGCTAGGGCATAGATCAGTGTTCATACCTGAGCTTCCATTGCTGTTAGAGTTCCTCTCTATATAGCCTGGCCAGTATGTAGTCCAGTTCTTATGTCCAGCCTTCCAATCCAGATCCCTGGACACTGGATCTCTCTTCATATACCTTCTGGCACGGGTCTTAGGGTCCCTTCCACGTGCAGCCGTCTCCCTCACAGGTAGCCTCTGGTGATTCCTAGCTCTGCAGCACCATTCCTCTGGCTTTCCCCAGTCCAATGGTGTATGCTGGCCCTTGGAATACCTCCCAGTATACTTACTGTTTTGGACTCTTCTAGACCTCTCAAAGGCTTTTCTCTTCCTTCTTCCAAAGGGTCTCTTTCCCTCTCTGTCCGTCCGGTTTGGCTTCTGCTTCTGATGATCCTTCAGATGAAACTGATGATCAAACTCAAGCTGATTCTCAGGATACTGAGGACAATTCTCTGGATATCCAAGGTGATCATGAAGATGGTCATCTGTAGAATAAACTCTACTCTTATTCTGCTTAGATGAGTGCTCCTCCCTAACACAGCGCAGCTGTGCTGAATCAGGCCCTGCCCTTTGAGATGAGTGCTTAGGGATTACCTCATAGCCCTCCTGATTGAACACACGTTTCTCCACTTCAGCTCCTCTAATGGCTGTTGGAAACCTGGTGCATTCTGGGACTGGTAGTCTTTTATAGGAAAATTCTGTTTTCTTATTTCTACCAGAACTGACAGGTTGCTTGTTCAGAGTCACTTCACCTTTTCTATAGCTCCTTCCTGAGCTATGATAAGCTTCCTTATCACACTACTCAAGTGTAACCCTCAGAAACTAAAGAAAATCATAGGAACATAGATAGAATACATGGCAACCAATACAGGAAACTCATTCCCGCCCCCCGGTTTCCCTACTCTGAAGAAATTGCACAAGTTGCTGAGGTTCAAAAAACAGAAATTGCTTAGACTGATGTAACACAATACACTTACAATGATATTTTAATGTAAATTGCCTCCCGGTGCTGTAACTCTCTGGCGCAAGGCCAAAAAGTCTCTCTGCCTTTTCTGGGTATCCCTAGCCAAATCAGGAAATATAGAAATTTTTGACCCCATAAACTGAGAAACAGACATATTGCAGCAATATAATCGTACGACAGTGTTCTGGTCAGAATCAAATGCAAAGCACACCAACAGGGTGACTCGACTGGTCATATTCTCCAGGGAACTTTCCAAAAACCCGAAAGGTCCAACTGGGCAGGTCCCATAGCACTTCCAGAGTCCAAGTACATGCCTGGAGCAAAAGAAAATATCATCACATATTGTGCCCACACTATAGGGGGCAAGGATTCAACAGATATTTTCAGGACATCTATGAAGTACTTATGGACCAAATCCACAGGTTCCAGCAATGGGGATTGAGAGAAATTCAAAAACCTCCAATTATTACGATGTAATTGATTGTCCATATACTCAATCCTCTGTGCTTGAATCAAACACTCCCTGGAATGTACTCCACCAAGAGTATGCAGCTCTTCTACCCTAGTCTCCAGCCGGGTCACCCGTGAAGCATGCCTAGCTAACTTTCTCTCCACCATCAAACACTGAGCCTTAACAGATGCCAATTCTTGAGTAAAAGATCCCACCATAGGAAGAAGGGCTTGTTGGAGCAAGGATATTGCTTCCCATAAGCTATCAAGTGTTGCTAGTGCTGGTCTTTCCAAACAGCCAAGATGGTCGGGGAGCTGGTCTTCACATGCTCCACCCGCAAACTACCCTGGGGGGAAGAAACCATGGTTCTATTCCCCACAGCAGTTATCACCAACACCAGCTTCAAGAGAGAGCCCTCCAAAGCATCAGGAACCTCCTGATGCAGAGACGCCACCTCACGCTACCCCTCCTCTAAGCAAAAGCTTCTGGGATTCAGCGGGAGCACTTGAATGGGGCTCAAATCCACCCCATTGCTCATCCACTGGCTATGGTTACACTGATTGGAAGTTAGCAGAGTTTGGAATTTTTAATGTTGATGTAGCTGAAATTTTCCTTCTTGTTTCAAAAGAATGCACATCCCTAATGTTTTTTTTAATTTTTTTATGCAATTTATATAAAACAATTAAGCAAACAAAATCACTTATACAGAAAAGCTGCTAAACAATAAAGAAAAACAATGACCCCAACAGTCGTAATTACTGCATAAGAGGGAAAAGAAACCAGCTCAAGTCCACAATTTAGAGAAGGATCCAAGTTCATGTTATAGAAGAAAAAAAACCCTGAACTGGTTAGAAATAAGCTGAGAACAACCATAATCCAGAAACACAAAACTATCTAAACAGGAGTAACAGAGAACTCCAGGTGGAGAGACCAGGGAAGCAAGAATCTGCTTGGCAGAAACAAATCTCACTAAATGAGAGGGGTAAAAAAATATATATTTAACAGATTGGAACATAATAATACATTTACATAGAAATTTCAAAAAGAAGAGTGCCCAGTTGTTACACAGCAGGATGCAGTAAGAAAAACTGCTGCCTCCTTTTCTATGTCTCTCTAGTCACATCAGGATAAATCCTAATTACAGAATCCATAAACGTCACATCATGTTTCCTGAAATATATTTTCAATATCCTATCTCTGTTTGCCACATTTAAGAAAGTCATGAGCATAGTTGCCACTGTTACATGTACATTTAAGACATTCCCTAACCCTGCCATAGCTAAATGCTGAGAAACATCCAAAACAGTAGAATCCCCTACCTCAAGCAGTCCCACCCAAACAGGGGTAGTAAGCTTAGCAGGTGAAGGCTTGCTCTTGAATTTTCTCCTCAACAACTGAAGTTCTTTCAGAAAGTTGTTTCACATGGGGCACCAATGTAGAAAAGTCCACCACAGCTTGTCAGATAAGTTCTAGTGAGACAACCATTAGCCACGATTGAAAGGAACCAGGGAAAGAGAAGGTGCCCTATCTTCCATTTAGTTGTATTTCACCATGTGTCCCAGACAAATCAACGCTTAACTCTGGTGCAGCTTTCACTGTACCCACAGAGCCTCCAGGACAAGTTGTTAGTTCTGGCAAGACCCAGGAAGCACTAGACCATGTCTCCGAGTCTCACTCCCACCCCCTCGCCCTCTGCAAGCAAACCAGTGCTGTCTTCCGATACTGGGGTGCTGGCTGCCAAGGCAGGATACTTTGTTGGGCATACCTGTGTGTGTGTGTGGGGGGGGAGATTCCAGTTTCATCGGATTAAAGGAGATCTCATACTCAATTTCACTGCTGACCATTCCTGCTACTGCTGGCAATGAACATGGGCTCTCAGTGGAATCATTACAAACAGTTACAGGATAGCAAACAAAAATATCAAGCAGTGTGAGTGGAAGTAGATTGTCAGGCCTTTCTTCCAAGGCAATGGAGGGTTAAATGACTTGTCCAAGGCCACAAGGAGTGCTAGTAAGAACCAAACTCTAGTCTCTTGCTTACCAAGCCAGTGTTCCATCTACTAGACTGCTCCTTGATTCCCTTCTCATAGAGCCCAATAAAGATGGCCATGATGTAGTGATGCTGCCCCCTAGCGAGGGGCTAGAGGGTAGCACCTTGTGATGACAGCCATTTTGTTTGGGCCGCTAGAAGGAGCAGGAGCTTTGAGGAACATTCTTGCCCTGTTCTTCTATTAGACCACCAGAGAGTTTGAGGTATGTGCTGGGGAGCCCCAGGGGAGATCAGGGGCTGCAGGGGCCCCATTGCTGGCTGGCTAGCTAGGAAGGTGTTTTTTTTAATGGGAAGTGGCAGGGGGGGGGGTAATGGGGGGTGGCAAGGCCCCCTACCCTTGCAATTGTGCATGGAGGGGGAATGGAGAGTTGCCTAACCTGACTCACTAGCAAGAACATTTTGAAGGTCAGGGATGCACCAATATCCCCTTGGCAGCTCCTGTTGGGGAGCTGTCCAGTGGGGATCAGTGCTGTGGAGGGATGCATACATTTATTTTTTATATTGTTGGTGCTGTGGATTGCAGCACCGCATCACCAACAATATTGGGGGGGGGAGAGGGAGGCCTGATCACAGCACAGAGAGGCTTGATTGGATGCAGGGTAAAGCCAGCATTATCAGGCCTCTCAGCAGTCATGCCACTTCTGCTGCCATGATTAGGCATGATTTTGGCAGCCACATCCACTCCCCACCCCGATCAAGCCCCTAGGAACATCCACAGTGCAAAATCAACTATTGTGGAAAATTGCCTCGCAATATCAGATTTTTTTCATTGGATAGCTGCTACTGCGGGGCATTAAACTTGTGTTAGCCCAATGGTAACAACTAACACCCTTTAGTAGACATACCCGATAGGGTAGGTAATGACCAATGGTATATATGAGGGCAAGGGGAGATGTATCAGTGGTATGATTGATATATTTCCATGGACAGAGTTTAGTTTTTAATCTGCAGAGATGTGGAGAATGTGGGGTATATGTGTATGTGCTTCATAGGTATTTGTATTGAGAGGTGCATGTTGCTAATACATTAGGGTCTGCTCATGTGTATTTATGCATGTGTATGTGAAAGTGTATGTTTTGGCACTGTGTGTCATGGGGGTGTTGGATGGTATGTGTATGTATGTTTGTTTGTATGTGATGGAGGTTCTGGCAGGTCCCAGGACCTCTCACCAGCTCTTCACTGCTCTGTGCACTCCTTGCTGGCAGGACTTGGGTATTCCCATTGTTCTTTATTGTTCCATGCCATTACAACCAGGAACTTCCTGCCATTCTTCTTTGCCTCTTTTATCACTCTTTGCCAATTGAACATGGGATATCCTGCCAGCTCCTCTTTACCACTCTACTCCATGTCAACAGGATCTGAGGAGTCCCCTTAGCTCTTTTTCAAAGTTATGTCTATTTCATGCTGGTGGGGCCTGGGGCCTGGAGTGGCTGTTCTTTGCCACTCTACCTGCTCCATGCCAGTGGGACCTGGGGACATCTGCCACCACTCCATCTACTCTGTTCTGGTGGAACCTTGAGATGCCAGCTGCCTTTTCATTATTTGGTTCACTGAACTTCTCTAAATAAGCTGTACACATCTATTAGCTGGCCAACAATATGTGCCAACAAACAGATATGGATGGTTAAACAGACAAATGGATGAACCCCCAAGAGGTGCTATCATTTAAGCAAAAAGTGCCTAAAAACATCCCAAAATCAGGGAAAATTTGTGAAAAAAATTAAAATTAACTGAATTTTTCTTGTCTGTGCACATTCCTAATAGATCCTTTCTTGTAAAGAAGAGACAAGAAAGCCATAAATCAACAAGGGTCTGTGGCACTGTGAAAGCATCACCCTGGTGTGGCAGGAAATGATTCCATAGCTATGACCTGTCCTCCAGGTGATGCAAAACCTTCTTGCACCAAGGAAGTTTCTCGGGGGCTATGTGCCCATGAGGGAAGGGTTAGGACAGCTGTTATAATTAGTGATTTGATTATTAAGTGGAGTGGAGGAGTAGTGTAGTGGTTACAGCAATTGCCTAGTACCCAGAAGATCAAGGGTTCAGTTCCCACTGGCACCCCTTGTGATTTTGGGCAAGTCACTTTACCCTCCATTGCCTCAGAAGAAAAGGCTGGTAGTCTACTTCCAGTGATACATTACTAAGGAAACCCAGAGGTAGCTGGGTCACTATGAGTCAACACTGACTAGATGGCACTACAAAAAAAGGTGGCTGGTAGATGTGAGTATTGCCTGTTGCAAAGGCATCAGACTTCACATGCCACCAAAACAAGGTTTTAGATAGCACTGGGGAGGAGTCTGATGTCTTGGTACATATTGGTACCAATGACATAGGAAATTGTTGGCTTTTAGGTAGGAAGTTGAAATCCAGAACTTCCAGGGTGGCATTCTCTGAAATGCTTCCCATTCCACACACAGGATCCAAAAGGCAGACAGAGCTTCGGAGTCTCAATGTGTGGATGACACAATGGTGCAAGGAAGAGGGTTTGGAATTTGTTAGGAACTAGGAAACATTCTGGAGTGAGGGGGGGGGGGCTTTTCAGAAGGGATGGACTTCACCTTAATTGGGATGGAACCACATTGCTGGCATTAAGCTTTAAAAAGGAGATAGAGTCATTTTTAAAGTAGATAATAGGGGAAAGCCAACAGTCGCTCAGGAGCACATGGTTTGGAACAATGTATCTTTGAAGGATACTAGCAAAAGACTGAAGTTAGAGCATATCAGCAGAGAGGTTACAATAAAATCAAAAACAGCCCAAATGCCCTTGAGTACAGAGCAGACAGAGCTTAAATATTCCAAATTACCCCTGCCTACCAGATTAATATGAATAAAATACAGCCTCTAAAATGCTTGAATGCAGATGCTAGAAGGCTAAAAAATAAGAAGGGAGAGTTAGAATATATAGCACTAAATCAGAGGTTAGATATGATTGGTATCTAAGAGATCTGGTTGAAGGAGGACAACCAGTGGGACACTGTGATACCTGGGTAATAATTATATTGCAATGATAGAGTAGATTAAATTGGTGGAGGGGTTGCACTCTATGTTAGAGAGGGCATTGAGTCACACAGGATTAACATTTTGCAGAAAACAAAATACAGTGTAGAATCTCTATGGATTGAAATTGTATGTAAAAAGGGAAAGGTGATGGCAGTGGGGGTGTACTAATGACCAACTGGCCAGAATGAACAAATGGATGGCGAAATGCTCAAAGAAATCAGGGACGCTAACAAAAGTGACAACACATTAATAATAATGGGTGCTTTTAATTACCCCGGTATTGACTGGGTCAGTGTCACAGCAGGACATGCTAGGGAGATAAAGTTTGCAGATTAAATAAATGACTTTCTTGAAGCTGCTGGTTTATGAACTGAAAAGAGGGGAAACCATTTTGGACCTTGTTCTTAATGGAACACTAAGTGCCAGAGATAAGGGTGTTGGGACCACTTGGCATGATTGCATGACATGATTGCGTTTGATTAAATATATGGAAAAATGATGGCAAGGAAATCCACAGTACTACCTTTTAACTTTCAAAAGGGAGACTATGATAAAATGAGGAAAATAAAACTAAAATGAACAGCTGCAAAGGTTAAAGATTTACATCAAGGTGTGGGGGGACTCTTTTTTCTTAAGCACTCATGTAAGTGCTGGGTTAAAAACTGTTCAGTTTCTGATGTGTTTTATGATCCCTCCCAGTTGTTTATCTTCATGAATGCCCATCGCTTTGAACCCTCTATTGATTCTCCTGGAGTTCTGCAAATGATTTATTAGTGTTAGTTGTTATCTAATCTATATTTCTTTCAGTTTTTGGTAAGTATAAATTTGATTTATGACTCCTCCCTCTTTATAGTGGGCTAGGGAAAACAGTGACTTATATCATCTTTATGATTTTTTCCATTTGTTAATGAGAAGGGTTTTTGTTCTGGCTAACTGCCCTATTTATGTGTAAAAATTGCATTCTTGGTACATATTTGAAAATTTGCATAAATAAAAAAATTAAAAAAAGATTTATATCAAACATGACTGTTATTTAAAAATACTACCTTGGAAGCCCAGATCAAATGTATTCCATGTTTAAGAAAAGTGGAAGGAAGTCCAAAATATTTGCCAGCATGTTTAAAGGTAAGTTCACAGATGCTGTTGTAGCCAAAAAATCATCTTGCAAAAAATGGAAAACAGAGTCAAATGATGAAAACTGGGTACAACATAAGCACTGGTAAGATAGATGCAAGGCATTGATAAGGCTGGCAAATAGAGAATTTGAAAAAAAGCTTGCTGTGGAAGCAAAAACGCATAACTTTTAAACATAACTTAAACATATTTAAACATAAAACTTTTTCAAGTACATTTGTAACAAAAAATACCCTGTGAGAGAGTCAGTTTGACCATTAGGGGTAAAAGGGGCACTAAGAGGGGACAAGGCCATAGTGGAGAGACTGAATGAATTCTCTGCTTTGGTCTTTATTGAAGAAGATTTAGGGAAGTTGCCCATGTCTGAAATGGTATTTAAAGGTAATGCATCAGAAGAATCGAAAAAAATATTGATAAACCAGGAAGATATATTACAACTATTTGATAAACCGGAGACTAGCAAATCACCTGGATCAGATGGTATACATCTAAGAGTGTTGAAAGAACTGAAATATGAGATTGCAGACCTACTATTCATAATCTGTGGACTATCATTAAAAAAACATCTGCAATACCTGAAGACTGGTGAATGGTCAATTTAACACCAATTTTTAAAAAAGGGTTCCAGGGGTGATCCAGGAAACTACAGACCAGTGAGCCTGACATCAGTACTGGGAAAAATGGTAGAAACCATTATACAGAACAAAATTACTGAACATGTAGATAGTCATGACTTAATGGGAGAAAGCTAATATGTCTTTCGCCAAGGAAGGTCTTGTCTTATATATTTTTTGAATGTGTGAATAAACAGACAAAGGTGAGCTAGTCAATATAGTGTATCTGGATTTTCAGAAAGCCTTTGACAAGGTCCTTCATGAGACATTCTTGGCAAAATTAAAAAGTCATGGGATAGGAGGCATTGTACTATTGTGGATCAGGAACTGGTTAAAAGATAGAAAGCAGAGGGTAGGGCTAAATGGCAAATTTTCCCAATGGCGAAAGGTGAATAGCGGAGTACCCAGGGATCTGTGCGGGGTCTGTTGCTTTTTAACATATTCATAAATGACCTTGAAATAACGAGTGAGGTAATCAAATTTGCAGGTGACACAAAATTATTCAAAGTTGTTAAAATACAAGAGGATTGTGAAGAATTGCAAGAGGACCTTGATAAATTGGAAGACTGGATGTTCAAATGGCAGATAAAATTTAATGTGGAAAGTGCAAAGTTACTCACCTAGGAAAGAACAACCAAAACTATGGTTGAACAAGGCAAGATTCCACATTAAGAACCATCACCCAGGAAAAGGATTTAGGTGTCATCATGGATAACACATTGAAACCATGCTCCAATGTGCAGTGGTGGCCAAGAAGACAAATAGAAAGGTAGGGATCATGAGGAAAGAGAGCATAAAACAAAGGATATTATAATGCCTCTGTATTGTTCCATGGTTCGACCGCACTTTGAATATTGTGTGTGTGTAGCGGAATTGGAAAAGGTAGATAGAAGGGCCATCAAAATGGTAAAGGAGATGGAATGATACCCCTATGAAGAGATGTTTAAAAAGTTAGGACTCTTCAAGCTGGAAAAGAGACAGCTGAGGGGAGATATGATAGAGGTCAATAAATTAATGAATGGAGTGGAAAAGGTAAACATTGATTGTTTACACCATCAAAAAGTAGAAAGACTAGGGGACATGCAATGAAGCTACAGTGTAACCAGTTTAAGACTAATAAGAGAAAATATTTTTTCACTCAACGCATAATCAAACTCTGGAATTTGTTACTGGAGTAAAGATGTAGTAAAGATAAGCTGATAGTGTAGTTGGGTTTAAAACAGTTTGGACAAGTTCCTAGAGGAAAAATCCATAAAGCATTATTAAAGAGAACCCAGGAAATCCACTTCTTGCCCCATTACAATCATTGTGGAACTTTTGGGTCTTTTTGGAACTTGCTAGGTACTTGTGACCTGGATTCACCACTGTTAGAAACTGGATACTGTGCTTGATGGACCTTAGTCTGACCCACTGAGACATCTCTTATGTTCTTATGAAAGGAAGCAAATTGAGCAAACTAGATAGCTTTTATTAACCCTAATTTTGAACAGTTTAATATTGTTCCTTCAGCAGAGTAGATAAAAGACTTGTTTTCAAGGTTTAGCAGATTTATTTTTAACTCTTATGATGATATTTAGAAATCTTTCAGATAAATATTTGAAGTTGTTGATAGAAATAATTGTACTGTCCCTAAATTTAAGAACTTTCCTATTAGTTCTTAAAAAATACAGGAGACATGTTTGCTGAAGAGAAACACTATGTACCCAGGAAATTTAGTTAACTTTCAGCCTATTTTATATTCTCCAGTCCTGGCTAAGGTGATGGAATCCTTTGTAGCCACGCATCTGCAAGATTTTTTAAAATTTTTTGTAACAAGTGAATGGGCTGGATCCAGCTTAGTCAGATTTTTATGCTGGATGGGAGGAAGGAAAAAGTGCTTAGAGTATTGCTGGATAATACATTGAGGGCTCTGAATCCAAGAGAGTCAGGTTTTGTGGTTCTCCTCAATCTAACCACTGTGTTTGATACTATCTTTCTCACTTTATTATTGTATCATCTGAAGAAGCTGGGTAAGAGGAACAGCCTGGATTGAGCCTTTTCTGTAGGAAAAATCCCATGAATGTGGGAAAATCAGTATCTGAATCACACATACCATGACATGGCTTATCTTCCATTCTTTAAAATGTTTATTCTAAACTTGTGAGTGATATTATCAAGGAATATAGTTTCAATGTTAGGTCTATACACATGATATTCAGTTCTTTTCCAGAATTACTTAACATCAAGAATTGTCTGGGATTTCTGGAACAGTGGCTAACTTATAACAGATTGATGTTAAATCTTGATAAAACAGAAGAATTATGGGCTAGCCAGTCCTCTGGGCAAAACAAATTCAAGACAGCAGTAGGAAATGGGTCTTTCCTAAATGTAAAGAATGAGTTAAGAAGGCTGGGTATCCTTTTGAATTCAAAATTATTCTTTAGAGGCCTAAGTGTTATGTGTTATTTTAACTTTATTCTGCTTTGGACACTCCTAAGATTGAACAGGCAGACTATAAATTATTACATTAACGTCGGTCCTCATCTTCCATCATATTCTATAAGGTCAATGGTAAATTTCACCCACAGGGAGGTGGAGGGCAGACAAACCAGAATCACTTTACGGGAAGGAGGAGAAGGCAGAAGCATGAAGCAACTCCCCAACCCTGATAAAACTTTTTGAAAATCTCCTGAAGTCTCTCCTTGCCACTCATTGACCCCATTCCCATGGTTGATGATATCATACACACTGATTAGAAAAGTGAAGAAAATACTGAACTGCATCATTTTTCTGTCTTGTATTGAGACAGAGAGGGTCAAAGAGAAAGATGACAGCTTCCAAATTTACTTTGATGAAATGCAAAAGCTGTAAAAAATAAAAAATAAAAAACAAAATCATCTAAAATTCAGTTGTATGTATGTCAGAGGCAGAGAGAAGTGATTTTAACAAATTTCTCACCCTTTATGTTACCATAGGCAGGAGAGATTTCACATATTCCCTAGTGAGAGACAATTGGTAGATAGAGGACTAAGCATCACTATATTTAGAGAAGCACAAGTGATATTTAAAAAGCTCTTACCCTTCCTTACTCCAGAGGCTGAATAGACTGCATAGAAAAAGGAACCTAAACAGAGAACTGAGCACATAGGCTGAGGCTGGGAGCCAGATATCTACTACTGATATTACGTATCATTGCTGGAGCACTACTAGGCATTATGCATCTATTAGGTTTTATATGAATGGAAAAATCAATGAAAATCATGATTTTTTTGATCATTCTTGCATGAGCTGACAGAGGCTTAGAGTTTCCACACATATTAAAATTCATAAACTTATTTTTGATGACCCCACAGTTGCTCTCAGGCAACAACAACAACAACAACAACAAACCAAATTTGATACTCAAGCCCATAGTGGTGGTTATGTTTCTATGAAACCTCTGTTCATATAACCCTATGTAGCAAGTTTTGTAAATAGTTTTACCCCGGTTATCCAAGTTTTGTACCCCATTACCTGTAAACTCATACGTGTTAACTGTACTGAGCATTTTATTATATGTAAACCGCGCTGTTGATGAATAGTGCGGTATATAAGAGATTGTAAATAAATAAATAAAATAAATAAATAAATAAATACTGCAGCAAATCGGGGAGGGGGAAAAGGTCAAGGAGGGGTCATCAGCAGCCAACATGAGGTTTCTGAGCCAAACATGCTGCAAATCAGACAGAAAAGCATATCTCTGCCTAGATTCTACAAATCCCATAGTTCATGATATCACAACGGAGCTGGAACATACAAATCCCAGAGAACTATTGTCTCTGACTTTCAGAGAATGATGATGGGTTAGGATTGCTAATGAGAAAAAGAAAAGGACTGACTCCTAACACTTTTAAGTTTGACTTTAAGATTGTGGAGAAGGGTTCCATGTGGATTAGGATTAGAAAGGAGAAAAAAAGAGGAAAGAAAAAGAAACCCAGCACCTTCAATTCTATCTTTGGAGAAGAGATCTTTGGGGCTTAGGATTTCAAAGAAGAAAGACACAGAGACCTTGAAGAAACTTGGAGAAACTGTTGCTAGGACTTGCTTGTGAACAGGGGCGGCCCAAGGGGGGTGCGGGGCCATGTGCGGAGACTCGGTGCGGGGCTTCATTTGCATAAGGGACCTCATTTGCATAAATATTTGCATAATGTTACCATACACTAACTTTTAGTAAACATGCCTCTTAATGAGTGTATGGATAAAGAAAGACTAAAAGATTTCTACATTACTATAATCCAGTGCCTACCGCCAAGCAGATTAGGAACTACTACAAACACTGCCCATTTAGAACCCATAGCAAACCCGCCGTATCATAACGGCACTACCAGGACTCACAAAGCACAAGACCCTATCTATCAAAAGGCAACACTACAAATATTAAACCAATACATTTCAGAGAACAACAATACATGACCTACTGGGGAAAAAGAACAAGTGGCAATGTCAAATAGGAATTACATAAACAGAATACCTCAGCTCAGTTACACGTGCAGAACATAGACCGTCACCAAACAAGAAATCACAATGTAGAAACAGGAAGACAATAATTAAACTGGGAACCCAAAAACGCCCAACAACACTGTAGAAATAAAACTATAAATTAATTTCCTCTTGTACTAAACAAAGCACAGACGTTAATGATGCACATTTCCCAGAGCTGACATATTCCAGCTAATAAATTCAAAATAAAGAGATATTTTTCTACCTTTTATTCATTTTTTTTTCAGTTGCAATTGCTCCAGCCACTTTCTTCTGGTTTCTTTATGTCTTCTGCTAACTCTCCATCCTCTGCTGTCCATTTGTCCTTTCTTCACTCTTCTAGTTTTTTTTTTTTCCATTCTCTCTCTACATCTGCTTTAACATACTAATCTTTCTCCTTTTGCTCTTTCCTCATTCCTATTTCATCCACTCAAATTTTACCCCGCCATCCTCAATCCGCACTTACTCTCTCAATATCCGGCCAATTGTAGATTTGTCTTCCCTCCCACACAAAATATTTTTTCCCTCTCCATTTCACTCTCCCAGCTCTATTCCATTCAAATCCTCCCCCAACATCAGCTCCCTTCTAGTTCCAGCCCCACCCAGCATCCGCTCCCTTCTAGTCCCCGCATCAGCCCATTTCCAGTCCTAGCTCACCCATCTGAGTCCCTCCATCAGCTCATTTCCAATCCCAGCCCCCCATAAGCCCATTTCTAGTCCTTTCCTAGCCCCACCATTAGTCCATGTCAAATCCTAGCTCCCCTCCACTCAGCCCATTTCCAATCCAAGCCCCCCATGAGCCTAATTCCAGTTCTAGTCCCTCCATGAGTCCATTTCAATCCAAGCCCCCCCAACAGCCCATTTCCAGTCCTATCCTATCCTAGCCCTCCATCAGCCCAATTCCTGTCCTAGCCCCCCTCACTTAGCCTATTTCCAGTCCTAGCTCCCTCCCCTCACAGCCCATTTCCATTCCAAGCCCCCTCCCCATCAGCTATTTGTAGTTCAAGCCTTCCTTCCACTCAGCCCATTTCCATTCCAAGCCCCCGTCCCCATCATCTATTTGCAGTTCAAGACCTCCTTCCACTCAGCCCATTTCCAGTCCTAGCCACCCCCCCCCAGCCCATTACCAGTCCTAGCCCCCCCATAGACCATTACCAGTCCTAAGCCCCCCATAACCCATTACCAGTCCTAAGCCCCCCATCAGCCCACTTCCAGTCCTAAGCCCCCCGTCACCCCATTTTCAGTCTTAGCCCCCCATAGCCCATTACCAGTCCTAACCCCCATCAGCCCATTTCAAGTCCTAGCTCCCCCATCCGAGTCCCTCCATCAGCTCATTTCCAATCCCAGCCCCCATCAGCCCATTTCTAGTCCTTTCCTAGCCCCACCATCTTCAGCCCATGTCAAATCCTAGCTCCCCTCACTCAGCCCATTTCCAATCCAAGCCCCCCATGAGCCTACTTCCAGTTCTAGCCCCGCCCGGAGTCCATTTCAATCCAAGCCCCCCACCCAACAGCCCACTTCCAGTCCTATCCTAGCCCTCCATCAGCCCATTTCCTGTCCTAGCCCCCCTCACTCAGCCCATTTCCAGTACTAGCTCCCTCCCCTCACAACCCATTTCCATTCCAAGCCCCCCTCCCCATCAGCTATTTGTAGTTCAAGCCCTTCTTCCACACAGCCCATTTCCATTCCAAGCCCCCGCCCCATCAGCTATTTGCAGTTCAAGCCCTCCTTCCACTCAGCCCATTTCCAGTCCTAGCCACCCCCAGCCCATTACCAGTCCTAAGCCCCCCATCAGCCCACTTCTAGTCCTAAGCCCCCCATCACCCCATTTTCAGTCTTAGCCCCCCCCCATAGCCCATTTCCAGTCCTAGCCACCCCCCATCCCATTTCCAGTCCTAGCCCCCCCATAGCCCATTTCCAGTCCTAGCCCCCCCATAGCCCATTACTAGTCCTAACCCCCATCAGCCCATTTCCAGTCTTAGCACCCCCATAGCCCATTACCAGTCCTAACCCCCCATCAGCACATTTCCAGTCCTAGCACCCCTATAGCCCATTACCAGTCCTACCCCCCATCAGCCCATTTCCAGTCTTAGCCTCCCCATAGCCCAATACATCCTAACCCCCCTCCATCAGCCCATTTCCAGTCCTATCCCCCCATCAGCCCATTTCCAGTCCTAACCCCTCATCAGCCCATGTCCAGTCTTAACCCCCCCATCAGCTCACTTCCAGTCTTAGCCCCCCCATAGCCCATTAGTAGTCTTAACCCCCCCATTGCCCATTACCAGTCCTAACCCCCCTCCTCCCATCAACCCACTTCCAGTCTTAGCCCCCCCCCCCATAGCCCATTACCAGTCCTAACCCCCCTCCCCCCATCAGCCCTGATAGATTTAAAAAAACAAACCGGCTGCTGCTGCCGCTGCCGCCGTGGTAGCGGCAGAATCAAATGTCCCACCGCGGGGCCCCGCCTGCCCGGTAGAGCCTCCCTGCAGCATCAGCTCCCGAGTCCCTCCCAATGCGCGGGCTTTCAGAGCCGCGAGAGTTTCCCTTTCTTCTCGCGGCTCTGTTAATCTCGCTGGGGCTGATGGGATTTCCCATCAGCCCCGGCGGGATTAACAGAGCCGTGAGAGGTCAGAGAAGCTCTCCCTTCGCGGCTCTGAAAGCCCGCGCATTGGGAGGGACTCGGGAGCTGATGCTGCGGGGAGGCTCTGCTGGGCAGGTGGGGCCCCGCGGCGGGACATTTGATTCTGCTGCTGCCACGGTGGCAGCGGCAGCAGCAGCTGGTTTGTTTTTTTTTAATCTACTTGTGTGCTAATGTAGAATGTTTTTTGTGTGGGGCCCCCTGAAACGCGGGGCCCTGTGCAAAAAACATTCTTGCTCAATGGACAGGCCTGCCCTGCTTGTGAAAAGCACCAAAAATAAAATAAAATAAAGAAAATCAGCGTCAAGGAAAAAGACGTTCTTTTTGCCTCCCTTAGTGCTGCAGAATTTGTCTGTGTTGCAACTAGACAGTTGATAGTTTTCTCAGACTTAGGCAGGAAGTGTCTCTAGGGTGGAAGAAATCAGGAAAGTCAGAGAAAGGCTTTTACTGCTTTTATTGTGCTAAGCATTGGTGAAAGAAGGTGTGTGGCACATTTTTGTTTCTATGTAATCCAGCCAGTGGAGTAAAGGAGTAGCCTAGTGGTTAGAGTAACAGCGCATTTGGGTTCAATTTCTACTGGCATGCACTGGACAAGCTACTTTACCCTCTATTACCTTGGAAGAAAAGGCTTGACAATCTACTTCTGGTTATACCTTGCCAAGAAAACTCAGGGGCTGCTAGGTTACCAGGAGTCAGCATTGAATTGAAGCCACTTAAAATAATAATAAAAAAAAACCAACCATGGCCAATAGCATAGAAACATGGCAGCAGAAAAAGACCACATAGCCTATCTAGTCGGCCCTTCCATCAACTACAATCAGGGCCGGATTTACCTTGAGTGAGGCCCTACGCCAACAAAAATTGTGGGCCCCCAGAAAAAATAAAAACGAGATCAACTTACCAAAACAGAAATGGCAATAGATGTATAGAATTGCCTGACATAAAGAGGCAATAGGGACAAAATCAGCATCGGAATTTAAGAAATACATTAAAAAATGTCTTATCCATCGGGGAAGAGGATCACTGAATGATCCGGCGGTACTACAGCAGCTACAGGAAACGGATCTGGCCGTCGCTGCTCCCCGGTACTCACTATGGCTTTGGTGTAACAGGCCACCGCCTCCTGGTACTTGCGGGTGACGAAGAGTCTGTTTCGCTGCTCCTTTAACTCCTGAGCGCTAGTGCTCTTCTCCGGACTCCCGCCTCCCCCACTCTCCTTTTCCTCTTTCCCCTTCATGCCAGGGCCTGGAGAAGCTCGCGGAAGGCCCCGTTCAGCTAGGCCACAGCAATTTCAACTCTCTCTAGAGAGTGAGGGATCCAGGCTCGCACAACCCCGCCTCTCACTCTGACTATACCCAACACACCCACAAATAGGGTTGCCAACTTTTTCACCGCGAAAAACCCGACACCTGTGGCTTGCCATGCTCCACCCATTCTCTGCCCCTAGTCCCACCCCTACCCACAAAAATTACCGAGGATACGTGTAGGCTAACTTCCTTGGTCAGATAATAATTAAACTGGGAACCCCAAAATCCAAACATGAAATGTACGACACTGGAGAAATAAAACTATAAAGTAATTTCCTCTTGCACTAAACAAAAACGCAAAGATGTTAGCAATACACACTTCCCAGACCAGACATATTCCAGTTAATAAATTCATAAAAAGTATTTTTCTACCTTCTGTTTGGGCATTTTTTCAGTTGCAATTGCTCCAGTCACTTTCTTCTGGTTTCTTCGTGTCTTCTGCGAGCTATCCATTTGTCCTTTCTTCTCTTTTAGATGTTTTCCATTCTCTCTCTATTTCTGCTTTAACATACTGATTGTTTCCCTTTTGCTCTTTCCCCCAATTCTTTCCTTATTCCTTTATCATCCATTTAAATTTCACCCTTCCATTTTCAAGCCCCTCTTACGCTCCCAATACCCAGCCCATCATAGACTTTTCTTCCACACAAAATATTTTTCCCCTCTCCATTCTCATTCCCCATCCATTCTAGTCCTCCCCCAAAATCAGTTCCCTTATAGTTCTAGACCCACCCAGCATCCACTCCCTTCTAGTCCCATTCTCCCATGCCCCACATCAGCCCATTTCCAGTCCTATTCTAGCTCTTCATCAGCCCATTTCCAGTGCTAGCCCTCACATCACAGGCCATTTCCAGTCCTAGCCCCCCCCCCCCCCATCACAGCCCATTTCCAGTCCAAGTCCCCCATCACAGCCTATTTCCAGTCCTAGGCCCCCCCCCCACCATCACAGCCCATTTCCAGTCCAAGTCCCCCATCACAGCCTATTTCCAGTCCTAGCCCCCCCCCCAATCACAGCCTATTTCCAGTTCTAGCCCCCACCATCACATCCCATTTGCAGTCTGAGTCCCCCTGCACCATCACAGCCCATTTGCAGTCCTAGTTTCCCCCCCCCACCATCACAGCCCATTTCCAGTCCATGTCCCCCCCCCATAGCCCTTTTCCAGTCCAGGTCCCCCTCCTCATCACAACCCTTTTCCAGTCCAGGTCCCCCCCACATAGCCCTTTTACAGTTCAGGTCCCCCCCCAATCACAGCCCATTTGCAGTCCTAGTTCCCCCCCACCATCACAGCCCATTTCCAGTCCAAGTCACCCATCACAGCCTATTTCCAGTCCTAGCCCCCCCCATCACAGCCTATTTCCCGTCCTAGCCCCCACCATCACATCCCATTTGCAGTCTGAGTACCCCTGCACCATCACAGCCCATTTCCAGTCCAAGAACCCCCCCCCCCCATAGCCCTTTTCCAGTCCAGGTCCCCCTCCCCATCACAACCCATTTCCAGTCCAGGGTGTCCCCCCCCCCATAGCCCTTTTCCAGTTCAGGTCCCCCTCCATCACCGCCCATTTCTTTACAGTCCAAGTCCCCCCCCCCCCATAGCCCTTTTCCGGTCCAGGTCCCCCCCCCATCACAGCCCATTTCTTTCCAGTCCAAGTCCCCCCCCCATATCCCTTTTCCAGTCCAGGTCCCCCTCCCCATCACAACCCATTTCCAGTCCATGTCCCCCCCCCATAGCCCTTTTACAGTTCAGGTCCCCCCCCCCATCACAGCCCATTTCTTTCCAGTCCAAGTCCCCCCCCCCATAGCCCTTTTCCGGTCCATGTCCCCCCCCCATCACAGCCCCTTTTTTTGCAGTCCAAGTCCCCCCCACCCATTGCCCTTTTCCATTCCAGGTCCCCTCCCCCATCACAACCCATTTCCAGTCCATGCCCCCCCCCCCCATATCCCTTTTTCAGTTGAGGTCCCCCCCCATCAACGCCCATTTCTTTCCAGTCCAAGCCCCCCCCCCCATAGCCCTTTTCCGGTCCAGGTCCCCCCCCACAATCACAGCCCATGCAGTCCTTGCCCCCCCGACCAGCACCGCGGCTGTCTGAGGGGCTTCAGAGGGAGCCGGAGAAGCCCGCGCGAGGCCCCGGCTCCCTCTGTACAGCCGCCAGCGTGAAGAGCCTTTTCCTTCACGCTGGCGGCTGTATCTGTGAAGCCGCGAATGCTCGGAAAGGTTAAAGGGTATTAAAGAACCCAATATGTTTATACATAGCTCAGTTTTTACACTGTTTTTTGTATATAGTTTTACTGTGTGTACATAGTTATAGTTTTATTACCCCTTTTCCAAGTTTAAGTTACCTGTTATAATGTAAGCACACCAGTGTTTTCTGATTGTGCAGTTCTGTTACTTGTAAACCGCACTGTAAACAAATAGCGCGGTATATAAAAGATGTTAAATAAATAAATAAATAAATTAAGAAAATAAATAAAAAAAAACCCTCTGCACCATTCAAATTCCTCTTACAATCTCAATGCATAAACATTCTATAGAATGTATTATATTTTCTTATTTCTTTTTTTACAAATCAACGTTTTTTAAAACCATTGAAAATCATGTATGATGTCAGAGCTATTATATAGATTTTCTTAACTTGTCAACCAGCTGAGTAGTCTAGTGGTTAGAGTAGCTGCCTAGTAGCCAAAAAACCAATGGTTCAATTTCCACTGATGTTTCTTGTGACCTTGGGCAAGTCACTTTGCCCTCTATTGCTTCAGCAAAAAAAGGTATGGTAATCTACTTCCAGTAATACATTATCAACAAAACCCAGAAATAGCTGGGTCACCAGGAGTCAGCACTGACTTGAGGGCACTTAAAAAAAATCTTGTTGATGTAGATAGAGAGTGTCTTTCCTCTAAGTATGATGTTTCTATCCTTCTTTGACCAAACTCCAACAGGTCCTGTTTTGCCGCTACTACTGCCACAGGGAGTATTCATCGGTCATCAATAATGTTGCACTTATGATCTTGATGATATAACACATCTAAAAATTAAATGTCAAAATCATAACCAAAGATATCCTACTCCTAAAGAATGCTCTGTTATTCCCATACATCCAATAAACTACAATTAAATGGTCACAGAAGAAAAGTAGGTAGGGAATTCGAGAGCATTACTGGCACAAGTGAGCAGAAATGGATGAGTTGTTCCTAAAATATGCTTATGGATTCCTCTAGTCCACTGCACAAGCTAAAGAGAGTGTTTACAAAAGAGTTGAAAGTACTCCAATTTCCAGGACATCTGTGAAAGAGCAGGTTCCCCATGTCATCTATATATAGGAAAAAAGGGAGATTGACATGGTGCAAGGTAAGGAGACCCAAGAAAAGCAGGAGGTGAAGGCAACTCAGTCTAGCAGTAGCTATAGTGTATTCCCTGCTGAAAAGTGTGTGGAGATGGTCTTTTCAAAAATAGAATCAGATGGATCCTTATGAAATATTTTCATCTGAATCACTGGATATTGAAAGTATCCTGCCTGGAGAGGTTGTTGAAAAGGTTGTTGTTAGCATGCCAACTGGTAGGTGGTACATAGTGAGACTGGCAGTGCCAAGACAAAGAGCATTGCACATGCAGAGGGGACAGTAGAGAGGGGGAAGGATGCAGCTGGCCTCTCATCCTTTCCTACATTCCAAGCCTCTCCCACATTCCAGCAAGTGCAGCAACCCCCCCCCCCGACACACAAGGTAGAATTGGGGAATTCTTGTAAAACCGAACATTTTCTTGTATTTGAAAACACACAGTATGCAGAATACAATTACTAAATTACTTTAGGAAACTGATAGGTCAGACTGTATCATTTGGAAAATCAGCACCCTTTCCATTTTAGTAAAAAGGAGGGAACTGATCCTAAGCGATGGATTCCTTTCAGAAGTGGAAATAACAATGGTGGGAAAGGTGCAAGAAAAAAGAAACTCTTTTTAAAGAGGAGCCCCTATTCTCTTTCACCAATCAGGTGGCATGACAACAGGTCTGAAGTGCATCATAACAATGGTTTTCGAAGGAAGTAGCTGAAAAAGTGAAGAAAAAGAGGGAGGCCTTCATGAAATACAAGAGGTCACAGAGAGAGGAAGACAGGCATCTGTATTTGGAAAAACTTAGAGAAGCTAGCAAAGTAGTCAAGAAGGCAAAGATTCAAAAGGAGGAGGAAATAGCCAATGCAATAAAATGGGGGGGATAAGACATTTTTCAGATATATTACTGAGAAGAGGAAGGGCAAAGGTGGTATTGTCAGACTCAAGGGTGCAGGGGGGAATATGTAGAAGCTGATAAGGATAAAGCGGAATTGCTTAACAAATATTTTTGTTCTGTGTTCACAGATGAAGAACCAGGAGCAGGACCTCAGAAAACACCCACAAATAAGAACAGAAGCGAGGGACATCTTGAACAATTTTCAGAAGACTGTGTTCGTGAGAAACTAGCTCAACTTAAAGTAGACAAAGCAATGGGACCGGATGGGATACACCCTAGAATACTGAGGGAACTTGGGGACGTTCTAGCAACTCCACTGACTGACCTTTTCAATGCCTCGTTGGAGTCAGGAGTGGTGCCAAAGGACTGGAGAGAGGCTCATGTGGTGCCTTTACACAAAAGTGGAAGTAAGGATGTGGTTGAAAACTACAGGCCGGTTAGTTTAACTTCGGTGGTGAGTAAATTATTGGAAACGCTGCTGAAAGAGAAAATAGTGAGGTTTCTGGAGTCCAGCGGATTACAGGATCCGAGGCAGCATGGATTCACCAGAGGCAGGTCTTGTCAGACAAATCTGATTGATTTTTTTGACTGGGTGACCAGGGAGTTGGACCGAGGGAGAGCTCTAGATGTGGTGTATTTAGATTTCAGTAAAGCCTTTGACACTGTTCCTCACAGGCGACTTATAAACAAACTGAGCACCCTAGGGATGGACCCTAAAGTTACTGCTTGGGTTAGAAATTGGTTGGGTGGGAGGCGACAAAGAGTACAAGTAAATGGAGCTCACTCTGAGGAGAAGGATTTTACCAGTGGTGTGCCGCAGGGATCTGTCCTTGGTCCGATTCTTTTTAACATCTTTGTTAGTGATATAGCGGAAGGGCTGTCGGGTAAGGTTTGCCTCTTTTCAGATGATACCAAAATCTGCAATAGAGTAGACACCCAGGAAGGTGTAGATATCATGAGGAGGGATCTAGCTAAGCTTGAAGAATGGTCTAGAATTTGGCAGCTGGGATTTAATGTTAAAAAATGTAAGGTCATGCATTTGGGCTGCAGCAATCCAAGGGAGCAATACAGTATAGGAGGTGAAGTACTTTTGTCCACTAAAGAAGAGCGGGACCTAGGCGTGGTTGTGTCTGATGATCTTAAAGTAGCTAAACAGGTAGAAAAGGCGACGGCAAAAGCTAGAAGGATGCTTGGGTGCATACGGAGAGGAATGGCTAGCAAAAAAAAAGGAGGTGATAGTGCCTCTGTATAAGTCTTTGGTACGACCACATTTGGAGTATGGTGTGCAATTCTGGAGACCGCACCTTCAAAAGGATGCGAACAGGATGGAGTCGGTGCAGAGGGTGGCTACTAAAATGATTAATGGGCTTCATTATAAAGCATATGAGGACAGACTTAAGGATCTTAATATGTACACCTTAGAGGAAAGGCGGGATAGAGGTGATATGCTTGAGATGTTTAAATACCTCCGTGGCATAAATGTTCAGGGAGAGAGCCTCTTTCAATTGAAAGCAAGTTCTGCTACAAGGGGACATGGGATGAGGGTGAAGGGAGATAGATTCAGGAGTGATATGCGGAAATATTTCTTTACAGAAAGAGTAGTGGATCCATGGAATAGTCTCCCAGTGGAGGTGGTAGAGATGAGGACAGTAACTGAATTCAAAAAAGCATGGGACCAACACAGAGGATCTCTAAAGGTAAAAAGTGGACTGTTGTAGTTATTGTTATGGAAGGACAGACTAGATAGGCCATGTGGTCTTTTTCTGTCATCATGTTTCTATGTTTCTATGTAATGAGATACCCATAATCGTGGTGGCAGCCACCCTTCCCCCTTTGTAGGTAAACTTACTTAAAAATGTTTGTCACACTGCCTCTGTGCTTTTTGTAACTTTTGAGGCCTGACAACCATCATCTCCTGCTACTGGGCCAAAGTCTCATGCAGCTATTATCATGAGACTTCAGCCTGGCAGTGGGAGGTGATCGATCCTGGGCCTCAAAACTTGGACCCCCTTTCTGCCTGACCCCCATCCATATTGTGATGGCTGCTTGGGCAGAATTTACACTGTTGGGTGTAAGAAGCTGCAGCATCTCTTAGCTCCTATTTACCTAGAGCCTTGCAGGATAACCTTTAGTAGGCAGGTGATCCCCAGACAGTATAATCCGTTGTATCACCAGTTTCAGACAGAGTTGGCAAAAGTAGAGGCTGGTAGTATTGTGAATTTCACTACTACATATGGATAAGCAACAGCACTACACACGTCTACCTCTCACTGACAGCACACTGGTGACATCCAGATGAGGCAGGACGGGGGAGCAACAGGAGGAGGATACCAGTGGACTGTTCTTTACGGCTAGCTAATAGATCCATATCTTAGCAATAATGCAGGGCTGGTACATATGGCTCAAAAAGAGCAACATCTTGCAGGTTTCTCTGTAACATATGGTGGGACAAACATAGTCAAGGCAGTGCAGGAGGGAAGCTTTCAAGAGATTGGATTTTGGACTTGATGGGCCCTTGGTCTGACCCAGTATGGCACCTTTTATGTTCTTATGTTAGATGCTTTGCATATTCACTACATCAGGTTGTTAGAGACTCTCTAGGCTTGTGAATGAGTGACAGGTCTCAATCCTATTCTGAGGCAAGTGATCAAGAGTGTAAAGAGTAGGCATTAGCTACATGAGAAACAGAAAGCAACAGAGGCACATGCTTCCCAGTTCAAGTGGGATGTTGGCATCATGTGGACTTCCACTTGTGACATTCTAGTGAGCAATGAGTGGAGCTGCATCAGATGCATTGGAGACTCAGATCAGCATTGAAAACCTCCTGAGAGAAGTCCAAAAGCCCCTAAAGGATGCCATGGAGAAGCTGAGTTCTACTAGGGCTATCCTGGGTCTTCTTTAAAGGTGAACTTAGAAGGGTTTTGGCAGCAACAGGGATTCACAGTAGAGGTTTTGGTGATGGTGGGCGTCTTTTAGGGTCAAGTGGAGAAAAAGGTTGAAACCCTTTATGAAGCAGAGTGCTTATATGCTAGCTAGTCTTTGTGACCCATGGGAGAAGGAAACTGTCACTCTGACTTTCCGCAAGTAAAAATTGGTGGTGGAGATAGAAGAAAGGGCATGCCAGAAGTAGATAGGTGGTGGCAGTGGCAATGCAGCAGGGAAAATAGTACTGTAAGCACTCCTGCAAGCAGTATGGGTGTCATGAGCACCACCCTGTCACCTACTAACCCCCTCCAAGATTTTCTTATCCATGGCCCATGCATCCAGGAAGGAAACCAAAAAAGCAGGCACAAAAGAGACTGGCGAACGTTCAATACAGGTAAAACCCCTTTTATCGTCCCCTAGGCGTTTCGGCTCAAAAGCCTTCTTCAGGGGGTCTTTAGAGGGAGCAAACCTCAAAAGAAATGACATTGAATAAGTATAAACGAACATAAATAAACATAACACGAAATATTTAAAATCAATATGTTATAAAATCATAAACATGCAAAATAAAATAATTTTAATTAAAAATAAAATTAAAATCACTCCTGTGTTTGTACCATGTATATTATAATAACATGAACCAAATTTCATAAAAAAGTATATTAAACATATGGAGACACAAATAAACATGCAAATTAATAAAGCCTCAAGCGTGCAAATCAACAATAATAGGATAAGAAGGGCCACATTAATAACACACATGAGATTCCACTAAAACATTTTATCTTGTGTTCAAAAGTACAAATAAAAGAAATGTACAATTAGAAAAAAGAAAATTGAATTAAGAATTATAACCGAGAAACAAGGATGAGGAGAATAGGCAAAAAATAATTCTTGACAAAACCTTTAATTTCCCGTGGTATATACCAACCACTAAAAAGACAAAATTGTTAAAAAGTAATAAATAATTAAGCATAAAAAATACATAAATAAAATCATAAAGGCATAAAAGAGAATAAACTCATTCGTTGACTATTATTACCCATAGTTGTGATGTCAGAGCTTGAGACTTTTTGTAATAAAAAACAAAGCATTGACATAGGACATTTTATGAAGGATCATTCAAAAAGACACCAGACTTTGCCAAAAGAACTCCCTTGTATAAAGAAAACCGCACACCTAAAGGGAGGGGAAGAAAACCAGCCTTATTGCTCAGCAAAAAAGTGGTGTTATTGCAACTGAACAACTCTTTAACTCAGGGCTATATTGTATCAAATGTATTATTGTAAAACAAGAAGCACATAATAAGACTTGATCATAGAAACTACTATTTAAAAACATACACTTCTAATGAAATTGATGTTACCACTCTAGTGAAGTATTGTAGTGTTCTGAATAATGGGGGCCAAAGAGTATTATTTATTTATTTTTTTTAATTTCAAGATGTGCCTTCTCAAGAAATGATAATATATAACTTTCTACTAATACTTGTTTTCCGACGGACCCTTTGAATTTCATATAGTGTGTAATGTCATATCTTTTGAACGCTGTGCATTGCACTATGGTATAAGCACTTAAATGAACATAATAATGAAGTCAAAAGGACAACATATTTCTATATTTTAAATCAATTTTATAACACAAAGCGACCAATCATCAGAGAAAAGCACCTAGTCATCTATACCTAAAAGAGATCGTATCGTCAACAAATATTGAAGATCAAACGTGTTTTTCGACATAGCTGAAGAAGCATTTAACGAAAGCTAAGATGACAAGAAAAGCTTTTCTATGAGAATTAGAAACATATATAGCACAACGTGTACAATTTTATGCATCCATGAGAAATATTTGATTATTGAAGCTCTAGATACAATGCTAAGCAGCAGAGAGCAGCCTACCTCCTGCATGGATTTCAATGTTCCGATCCCTTGGTATAATGGGTACACAAGTCAGCAGTCTGGCCAATCTTGGCCAAGGTTGTGCAGCATTTCCTGTTCTTCTTGCCAACCAATGGTATGGGATAACATGGCTTCCCATTGTTCCTGGCTAGCACCGGAGTTGATGGAAAAACTAGGGTTTCTGAAGATAAACCTACATCTGCTTAGTTTCCCTTTATTTCCATGAGAATGGGAGGAGGGATGAGTAGGGCTGAAACAAGGGGCAATTGCCCACTCTCTCTGCCTTTAGTGTCTATCTGTGTTTTTGGCAGATTCCACTGTAGTCTCTCTGGAATGGTGCCAGATCTCCAATTGCTATTTTTCAGCCCCTCATGCCCAGATTTAACAGAAAAAAAGCAAGAAATTAAAACAAAATGAAAAGGAACAGAAAAGGAACCAAAAAAATCTCCCTCTGCTGCTGCCATTTCTGCCATGGCCTGTCTCTTTTTTCTGGTCCTGCTCTTGAGATCAGAAGCACAGCTATTGCAAATCCTGTTCATGTCAGCACAGCCATTCTTCATAGTTGCTATCATTGTTTCAGTGGCTCCCTTTAGGCCCTGGTGTCCCCATTGGTTGCCCTTCTTCCACCAGGTCTCCAGCATGCCTACTAGGTCTGATTCCTCAGTTAATGCCATACATTCTAACTTTTTCCATTTTATTTTTTAACATCTGGCATTCACATATAGACAATTTAAAGTACTGTATGCTTTTTATTTGTGTTTACAACCTGTGTAGTGTTAATGAGCATAATCTATATTTACTTATTTCTCTGTTCTTTTGATATATCCCTGGGCTACTTCAACTTTTATCAACTGGAATATTCTAACCATTTAGCCAGTACCTCTTAAAGAAATCTTGCTCTGAACCATGCGCTTCTGAGTAAATGTCAGCTTTCCCACAAATTCTAATTTAAAAGTAGCTTTATCAGTTTAGTGCCTGTTGCCTAGTTCCACTTTGGTTATGCAAGTAGAACAACAGTGGGGAAAACTGAAAGGAGATATTTTAAGGGCAATGAACATTTTTGTTAGGAAATTAAATAAAAGTAAGAGGAAAAGGAGGTCACTCTGGTTTTCAAAAGAAGTAACTGAAAAGGTAAGAAAATAGAGGTTAGCCTTCATAAACTATAAGAGATCGCAGAAAGAGGAAGATGACTAACAAAACTTGGAGAAGTTAAGGGAAGCTGGTAAAGTAGTCAGGAAAGCACCTAAGCTAATGGAAGAAAAAATAACCAATACATGGGGACAGGGCTTTTTTGTAGGTATGCTAGTGACAGGAAGGGTTGCAAAAGTAGCATTGTGAAATTCAAGTGTGAAGGGGAATAATATTTAGAAGCTGATGAAGATAAAACTGAATTGTTGAACAAATATTTCTGTTTTGTGCTCACAGCCGCAGGAGCAGAAATGGAACCTCAGAAAACAAACACAAATAGGAATGGAAGTGAGTTAGAACTTGAACTATCTTTCTAAGACTGTGTACATGAGGAGCAAACTAAACCAACAGTGGACAATGCAATAGGGCTGGATGTTGAAGGAACTTGGGGAAGTACTGGCAATTCCTTTTTAATGCTTCTTTAGAGGTGGGAGTGATCCAGCAGGACTGGAGAAGGGTGAATGTGGTTCCTGTCCATAAAAACTGAAGTATGGAAGAGGTTTGTAACTTCAGGCCTGTTAGTCTGATCTCTGTGTAGTGCCAGCTCAAGGGATTGTAACATCCTGAGCCAACCTCTGCTTTTACACCCTTCCCCCTCCGGCGTCTGATCTTGCAGTGCAAGATGCTCAAGGGAGGTAAATTTCCAGCCCACTGGCTTGTTAAATGCCACCCTCCCATTTAACTTAATCTGTGTATTCTGTGTCACTATCCATATAGATAGGGTGCTGAATATACAGAGAGTGATGGCGCGGTCACTGTATTATCTCTTTAGGCTAGGGCTGATATTCTTCAGGCCCAAACTAAACATGTAACTTACCTAAATAGTGGCTGAATATTGCCATTATCTGGACAATTTTCTGGTCTACCCTTGTTCCTCCGTTAACATGCCCCACAAGTATACAAACAATATCTGGCCATTCTGCATTTTAAAAGCCTGATGGCATCTGTATATTTTTTGAAAATACACGGTTAGGCTAATTATGCATTGCCAGCAAATGAGTAATTTGTCTTTGAATATCAGTCTGATAGGAGATAATTATTCATTCATATGGAACGCTCCCAGACTCACCACAAAACTCTTCCAACAACAGATGCAGAGCAGAAGTAGGGTGTTTCACTTTACAACTCAACATACAGAAAAACTCTATTCAAATTCTAGTCTCACATCAGTGACACCACTGTCTCTCTCCACTGCAGGACATTGTGCGTCATAACACAAAACTCTACAAATGTACACTCAACACCAACATCTAGAACTCAAATTGCACCAACCCTAGCTATAGAAAATCAGCACAACACATATTCTAGAACACCAGTAACCCCCAGATCGAAAAGAGAACAAGCTGAACAGATTCCTAGAGAGAATTTACATGTTAACAGGATCCCTTTTCTTGGCTGCACATGGAAAACACAGACCATCACCATTTAAAGATTATGAAACTACAAAAGATAAAAATTGAAATGGAAACTGTTGCGTGCAATGAATTCCTAGCTGGTGGCAACAAACACAGGGATTATTCCTCGGCCCTTGGTTTTCTATCTCTTTTCCCAGAAGCAAGTGGGATAAAATGAAAACACAACTTACAGAGAGTTATACCATAATAAAGTCTGCTAAAACTTTAGGAAGGCAGCCATGGGCCTGCAAACCTGAGCAGTCTTTTGCCTTATCACTCTGTGTCATGCTTTTTGCTTTACCTATCTCTACATGTTACAGGTCAAGTTAAACACTATGAGCTCAAAACTGGGTTGGGCAGGCTATGTGCCCCACCAACCCTTAACCCCAGATATTCAAATCTGAGGTTTTCCTCACCTATCTTTAAGGTGCAGCTCACTAACTGGGCAGCATGCAATATTGCTGCTGCCTGGTTCGCGCTTGTTGCCACCTCTGCTCCGTCCTGGAATGCACCGATGCTAACCGGATAGCACTGGCGCATGTAGGGGAGTTAGGAGGGGATATTCAATGTGCCTTACATGTTTCAGGTCAAGCCAAACATAAACATATTGCTCATACTTAATCAGAACAGCTTCCGGCAAGCATGAGCTTTCTATCTTGTCTTCTATACAAGAAGTAACCTTGACGTCTCACTTATTTATAAACCTCTCTAGTAATACTGACAGCATATTCAGAGCTGTTCTCTCACTCATGAGACTCCAGTCCCCCTTTGACTCCATTTCTACAGAAAACCCCAAAATCTGAAACATAGCAGAAAGAGGAACAGAAATGCATTCCCTCCTGTAATGAACTGTAAGAGATGTACATTTTCAAAGATGACATATTTCATTCTCTAAAAACGGAAACTCTTTTGTACCTTTCTTATCTGATCCTCTTATTTTTCCAGTTGGTTTAGTCACAGTCTCTCTTTTCTACTTCCTCTTGGTTTTCTTTTAAGTCATTTTCCAAGATCCCATTTCCATTTTCTGTTTCTTTATACTTCCTGTCTTCTTCATTATTTCCTTTATTACATCTCTCTCTGACTTTGATCTTTCTTTTTCTCTCATTTGATCTTTACCTAGTTATAGCTTCATTCCATTCCTCTTTCTCCTTCCTACACTCTTCAGTCTTCCTCTTTTTACCGTTCTCCTATTTACCAGCTTTTCATTTCCTAATTTTACTTCCCTAGTCCTTCAATTCCACATTTGTCTCATTCCTTTGCCAGCATCCAACCTCCCCACCCCCATCTTTCATCCACTTTCTAGCCCATTTCCTCCCTCTGTACTCATCTCCTTCCCAGTCTCAATTACCACCTTCTGCTTTTCATCCCTTTACCAGCGCCAGCTCATTTCCTAACATTTATCATCTCTCCACTTCCAGGCCCTTTCTTATGTCTTATCCTCATCCAGACTTCCCTTTCCACTTCTCCCATTTCTGCCCTCTTTCATTTGTCCCAGCTCTTCCCCAACCCCTCCAGGTCTTTCAAACCTTCTTCTTTCTTCATATTTCTGCACTTGTTCTCACAGTCCTACTCATACCCCTCACCAATCACCTTATCTACACTGTCTTCTTAATCTCTGGTCAATTTCTTAGGGTATGTTTATAAAGCAGCAGTATTGGCCCATTGAATTCAATGGGGCAGCGGTTCCAATATCACATGGAGGCCGCTACCACTGCTTTGTAAACATACCCCTTATTTTCCACTACCCCCAACCAACTTCAAGTTCTCATTTGCAATCCCAGCCAAGTTCCGTGTCCCCATTTAAAATCCCAATACCCAGCCAATCTTAGAGTTTTTCTTCTGCTTTCTCACTCAATCTTAGAGCCCCCACCTGTCAGAGCCCCTGCTTTCTCATATCCTATGTCCCTAGTACCTGTCCTCATGCCTCATACTCCTTTTCCCCAGTACCCATCCATTTACTTCCGTCTCCAATATTTATTAACCTTGTCTTTCATCTTTCTTACCCCAGCATGTGGTCTTATACTCCTTCCTCTCAACCTTTCCCTGGTTGGCTTTGCTTCTTCCCCATTCCCTACAGCATTTGCCTCCTCTCCCTTCTCTCTCCCCAAGCATCTCCCTCTTTTCCTTACTCTGACCCTAGCATTTGCAAGCATTGGCCCTCTTTCAATCTCAGGAGCCCATCCCTAGAATTAGTTCCCTTCCAGCCCCAGCTCTTTTCAGTTCAGTCCCATCTCCCTAGACCTAGTATCAGCCTATTTTCAATCCCCCCCTGCTCCAATATCAGTCCATTTCCAGTACCAACTCCCCAGCCCCAGTATAAGCCAAATTCCAGGACAAGTGCCCAGCCCCATGTCAGACCATATCCAGTCTCCCCAGCCCCAGTATTATCCCATTTCCATTCCCAGCCCCAATTCCCAGTATCAGCCCATTACCAGTATCAGTAAGCCCCCCCCCCCAGCCCCTGTATCAGCCCATTGCCAATATCAGTCAGTCCCCTCTCCCACCCCCTGTATCAGCCCATTTCCAGTATGAGTCCCCAGCAGCAGTATCAGCCCATTTCCAGTCCCAGACCCCCCCCCCCCACACACACACACACATTCCCAGTATCAGTCCATTGTCAGTATCAGTCATATGTGGTACATTTAGATCTCATCAAGGACTTTTATATCATTCTGCATCAGTGACTTATATATTAACTGAGTGCTCTTGGGATGGATCCTAAAGTGACTGACTAGGCTAGAAACTAGTTGAAGTAGACAACCAGGATTTGAAGCAGGCTTGGGAAATGTCTCTGATAGTATACTTAGACATGGTTTCCTAGTGTTTCTGGCACTAGAACATGGCAGAAGAAATGTTTTTGGAATAAGTCTCTAGAGCAGGAGTCAATAGAGTCACAAAACAAAAAGATCCAGCAAGGATTTTCCACAGAGTTCAAGATTAGACAAACTATAAGCCAATCAGAAGACAGGAACTAAGATCACCAGAAATACAAGACGTAGTTAAAAGCTGACCTGCTATAGCAAGCCCTCTTAGAGAAAAAATAGCTCTTCCTGCAAGGTGCTTGCACCCCCCACGCCTCTTCAACCTAATGGTTACTAGTTTCAGGCCAGGCAGTGATGACACTTGGGGAGAAATTGACATTTTCAGATTAAAAACAATATGAAACAACATAGGAAATATTGCTCATATTTCCATGTTGTTTCAAATAAGTGAACATTCCTCCTTCTATGCAATTCATACTGCAAGACTGGCCAAAAGATGGAGGCACAAAAGCAAAAGCTTTCTCAAGGCCTTACAACCACATAAAAAAAACTTTTGGCCAGGATTCCTAAACCTGTCCTGGAAGCCCTCAGCCAATCTGGTTTTCAGGATATCTGCAATGAATATGCATGAGAAAAATCTGCACACAATGAAAGTAGTGCATGCAGATCTACTTTGTGAATATTCACTGTAGATATTCTGTAAACTCAACTGACACTGGAGTCCCCTGGACCAGGGGTGGGCAATTCCGGTCCTGGAGGGCCGCAGACCAGTCAGGTTTTCATGATGTCCCTAATGAATATTCATGGACCTATTTCCATACAATGGAAGGCAGTGGATGCAAATAGATCTCATGACTATTCATTAGGGACATCATGAAAACCTGACTGGTCTGCGGCCCTCCAGGACCGGAATTGCCCACTTGGACAGATGCAGGAAGCCCTGCTGTTGCTACTGACTGCAATTTATTCACTGAAGTTTTATTACAGAACACCATTATGATATGTGATGTGTCTCTTTAAATTATGGCTTGGGTCTTGAAGTGGAAAATCATTTCCCCCTTTGAGAACGTAGATCAAGAAAAAAATATTTTAATACTTGAATTGCCAGAATATTTCTTGGTATATTGAAATGTGGATGATGGTTGATACAGTAATTGTGTAGAAAAGCAACTGGAACTAGACAGTCTATGTGCCTGTAGAAACAACTTTCTCTCAGGTGCCATTGCCTTGATCTGTACCCCATTTTGAATGATTTTAGACAGGTAGATTATAAATGATTAAATTAAATAAATGGTTAAAATGGGGCTGACACTTGGAAATAATGAAACCCTAAGAAGAGGGGCTATACAAATGAAAAGATAGTCTTAAGAAGAATCACACTGGACATCTTCAAGTGGAGATGCCCAAATCAAAAGGGCGTGTCCCTGAAGCCATTTTAGAAACCAGGTAAATGGACATCCCTAGCATGAGGATGTCCAAGTACAGCAGGGGTGTGCTGAAGGAGTGGCCTGGGTAGAGAAATGAAAATGCATGCCACGGTGCAATTCCAGAATGCACAAGCACATCTAGCCCTGGTTGTTGAGGCATCCATGCCTATCCTGCTCCTGACCATGAATAAAGAGCAAAAAAGTGCTCGTTTCATGAAATTCAATGCTTCCAGGAGGAAGAGCACAATGTGCTGTCATTGGCATAGGCAATTTCTCCTGTCCAAAGAAGCCAGCATGTAAATATAAACCCCAAAGAGAATACTAACACACCACTGCACGTCTGAGTGTCCGACATGTCACTGAACATGGACATCCTCCTTCTAGAAAATGTCTGCCGGGATGTCAAGGAAGCCATTTCTGCAGCCTTGCAATTTAGGGATGTCCAGATTTCTAAAATCAGGCTAAAATGTAGACGTCCATGATGGTTTTTTGGACATTTTTCCCTGGATATCCTAGATTACACCTGGATGTCCTTTCTAAAATGATGCTTCACAAGTGTACAATGCATGAGATGTAATTCCTCATACCATTCAGCACATAATGAAAGGATAGGCAGCACAGGAGATTTTATTCCCTAACACCTCTGTCAGTATTGTCTATTCCCAAATAGGCCCATCTCTCCACATCAACATTCCAAACTCCAACAAAAAGAGTTCAACAACCCCCAAACATCAAGGTCACAAGGACCCCCAAATATCTAGGGCCCCACAATCAGGAAAGCCGGACCACACCACGAGAATTCTCAGCCCTCAGACTCCCACCTATCTCTCTAGAATCCTGATTTATATTCCAAGGGTTCTGAGTCCCAATTGGCAGTGGCAGGAAATACATTAGACCACCCCCTTCCACTACTGCTGCAGACATTAGACTCCCCCCCCCCTCCACTACTGCTGCAGACATTAGACCACCCCCTTCCACTACTGCTGCAGACATTAGACTCCCCCCCCTCCACTACTGCTGCAGACATTAGACCACCCCCCCCACCTCCACTACTGCCGCAGACAAAAGACCATACTCCCCCCCCCCCCTTCCACTACTGCTGCAGACCGGTGAATGATGCTAATTCATAAAAGGAGCAGTTTAACAAGCAAGCTAGGATGATTTGTACTATTTGTTCTCTATATGAAACAGCAGCATTCACACTAAACATTAGTACATAAGCCCCATCTTCGGCATTAACTGTAAGAATTATCCATACCTGGATATGCAGGGGATTTGACACTACTACTGAGCATTTGTATAGCGCTACAAGACGTACACAGAGCTGCACAGACATATAAGAGACAGTCCCTGCTCATCAGAGCTTACAATCTAGTCAAGACAGACAACAAAGTAGGTGTAGACAGGGATGCATCTAGGGGGAACAGTAAAGAAACACAAGATCAGGTGAGTCAAGATTTGAAAGCGACAGGGAAGAGGTGAGTTTTCAGCCTAGATTTGAAAAGGGCCAGAGAAGGCGCCTGACGTACAGACTAAGGTAGTTTGTTCCAGGCATAAGGTGCAGCAAGGTGAAAGGGGCGAACTCTGGAGTTAGCAATAGAAGAGAATGACAAATGTTATATAGATTCCTTTTCTATAAACAAAGATTAGTATTTTCTCTAGATATCATGCTAATAAAGGGATATCATTTTGACACCATTACAACAAGTTGCAGATTATGACTTGGAAGATGGTAATTAAGAGCAGCAGGGGCTGATGGGTTTCAAAATATTACTGGTGCTGTCAAGGTAAACCATGTTTTCCCAGAAGTATTTAAGACAGCTACAATTACGTAAACTGAGAAACCTGTGGTTATAGGGAAGCTTTATGACCTTCAATATGAAATATTCAAAAAGCCACCAGTGACTTGGGTTGCAACAAATATGGCTCAGAATGAATCACATCAATTGTGAAACTGTCCTGCAAAAAAAATAAAAAGAATGTTGACTCAAAGTCACCCTGAACTGAGCTATAGCTCTGAATTTTAGATGTAATTACCTTTCCCAAATCCAAGCCCAAGGCTCAAGGCAAATCATTTCTGTCAAAGAAAGCTTACAATCTAAGTGGTACATGAGGCAACAAAGAGTGACATGACTTGCCCAAGGTCACAGTGAGAGTCACTGGGAGGAACGCATAGGAACTTTTTATATATGCCATGATGGCTACTTTGGCTTAATGCCACTGGGCACAGCCACAGCTCCTGAATCCACTGCCAAGCTGTCTAAAGAAGCGGCAGCCACAGGCACAAAGTGCTAGCAAACAAGAAAGTAACGCACTCTGTGGAGAATCAAAATGGGTATACATCTGTACTGCGGCTGCCCCATGGCAACCCCTCCTTCTGCTCCTCCTCTCCAAGTGGAACTTGCTTCATGGAAGAAGAAGCCATGGCTAAGCGGGAGAGAGGGGTTTAAGGAAAGTGGGAACAATAGTGCAGAGACAAGAGGTGAAGATGGAAACTGAAGGAGAAAATATTGGTGGGGAAGGGGATGAAGCATAGGAACTGTAAAACTGTAAACAATAAAGTGAGCAATGGGCGGAAAAGGAAAGATTGAGATTGTTGAGAGGGTGAAATGGGACTGAAAAAGAATGATGAGGCATACATGTTCTTTATAAGTGGTATTTTCAGGATGGTTCTGTTCTTTGGTTTATCCACTGTTTTTCCGCTGTTTTGAGGATAAATAGCTGCTTTGTTTTCTTTCTCATTTGCCTTATCCAGCGAGGCTTAGACACAGCCAAACATCTTCAGCTTTCATTATGCAGCATGTATATCTATTTGCAAGTCCCTTTTAAGTTCAAGGTTTTCAAACCATTATTCACAAATTCACCTAGGATAGAAACAAACATGTGTTTCTGTCTGAAGCTTTTCTTTATTCAGGGGTCAGTTACTAGCAAACATTAATGGGCTGATGCAAAAAGATTAAAGCGCCGTTTGCGAGTAGATAACACAACTTTTATGTATGAGTTCCATCACGCCAAATGCAGAAAAGAGATTGACACACACGTAAACAGCAAAGGAAAAGTATGCACACATAGTAATGCCAAACATATTTAAATTATATGCAAATGAGCTCTGCATATTAAAATGGCATGCTAATATTGTCTGCACCTGAAGCAGAGAAATGCATAGAGGATTATGTAACCAGCTGAAACGCCAATATCTCTACGCCACATCTGAGGTGGCTTAAACATCTTCTGCGTGTAAGGAAAAAAAATCCCTGGTGCCCAGTGGCTCCGATCCCCTCACCCACCCACTCACTAAAGAAAAAATCCCTGATGGTCCAGCGGCCCCAATCCCCCCCCCCCCTAACCCACTTACTCAATAAAAAAAGAATCCCTGGTGGCCTAGTGGCCCAGATCTCCCCACCAACCCACCCACCCAATAAAAGAAAACCCTGATGGCCCAGTGGTCCCAACCCCCACCCATCCAATAACAAAATGACCCGGTGGCCCTGAACGCCATCTCCCTCCCGGTACCTTTAGACTGGAGCGGAAGCATTGACCATGTGCTCCCGTCCTTGCACCTTTATCTTGAAAAATGATGGTGCCTGCCCCTGCGTGGTGCATCCTGGAATGTACCGAATGAGGTCTGAATACCATATAAAGCGCTCCCTCCCCTGTGCCACCATCTTGAAAAATGGAATGCACTGGGCAGGGTCAGACTGCCTTATAATGCATTTTCTACCTTATATCACAGTCTGACCCCACCTGGTGCATTCCATTTTTCAAGCTGGCGGCACAGGGGTTGGAGCACATGGGCAATGTTTCCACTCCAGTTTAAAGGCACCGGGAGGGGGTTGGGTGTTTTGGGGGCCACTGGGCCTTTCTGTTATTGGGTGAGTGGGTGGGATCGGGGCTGCTTGGCCACCAGGATTTTTTTTTTATTGTGTGAGTGGGTGGGGGATTTAGACTGCTGGGCCACCAGGGATCTTTTCATCGGGCAGATGGGTAGGTGGGGATTGGGGCCCCCGGGGATTTGGTTTTTGTTGGAGTGTTGATGTAGGGGGTATCATCCCCCTCAACAGTATTTTGATTGCATTGGGTGCTTTAACTGATGCCTGGATCATGTGAGGTAAAGTGTCAAACTTCCTCTCAGATGATCCTGTTTCTCCAAGACAGTATGCCAACCTTGCACCTACTTCTGTGCACATATGTTTAGTTTGATCTCCCAGTTTAACGCTGACATTTTGCTCTGAAGTTTTACATGTGTTTCATTTGCATATGCACTCATTTCTGTATGCTGACGCTGAAGTTGCGCTCTATCAGTGAGATACATAGATGCATACATAATTAATAGTGTGCGACTTCAGTGCTGGCTTTCTGCCTTGGCCCCTAAGGGAATAATGCACAATTTTGTCCAAACTGTGGTTATTTAACCTTAATACACATGATTTTGCTACAATGCATGTTAGTAAATAATGAGATGTAAAGCACGCAAATGCAAGCAAACACCTCATTATTATGCATAGCAAATAATGCAGCTTGTGTTGAACTTCACATTATTTATTATTTATTTATTATTTATGGAAAAATAACATCAGCTTAAAGAGGCCATTATTTTCCTCCTAGGAGTGTCAGTCTTCTACCATGCAGACTAATACCCTTGGGTGTCATCTTAAGGAAGCTGGAGTTTAAAAAACCCCACGAGGACTTACTTCTCCCTAACCAAGAACCCTTACTCCCAAAAGATGCCTCTGGACTCCCCACTCCCTCTGAGGATTTGACATCCTCTCCAGAAAAGAACACCTCCCCCCCCCCCAGGACCTACTGGGGGTTTTACTGGTATCTAGAAGGTAAGGCAGAAATGATCTTCAGTTGTACCCCCCATTGGGTGCCAAGTACAAAATTCTGTTGGTAAGCCCATAGTGGTAGTCTTGCAGTACTACCACTAAGGGGAAAGCTGCCAAATAAGATGCTTCACCCTATGTAGTACTACAATGAGATCATCACTTGGGGTTGAGTGGTGCCATTTTGAACCCAGTGCCCTACAGAAAAAAGAGTGAGTGGGGATTTTCTACCTGTGAATCTTTTGTCTTATAAATCTATTGACTCGTGCTATATATATTTACTCCAAAGGTTTTTCTTTTGTTAAGTTCTTGTGCCAAAACTTTTGGGAACCATATCTAAGTATACTATCAGAGAGATTTAGCAAGCTTAATCTAGATCCTGGTTGAACGTTCATAATTGGAGAACCAGGATCTGGATTAGACTTGGTAAATATAACCGATAACATACTTAGACAAGGTTTCACATAATTTCTGGCAAAAGAACATGGCAAAAGAAAAATCTTTGGAGTAAAACTCTACAGCACGAGTCAATAGATTTATAAGACAAAACACCTCAGCATTTTTCATAGAACTCCAGGTTAGACAAACTTTGTGCCAACCAGGAAACAGGAAGAAAGATCATCAGCAATACAAGAGTTGAGAGCAGACTGGTCAGCTTTAACCCTCCTATGAAGAAGTGATATCCCTCTGGCAAAATGCCGGTCTTTTAGAACTCAAAGGTCACTGGTTGAAGACCAGTCTCTGACTAAGAAGAAAAAAAGCCATTTGGATTTTTATTTCCCTAAAATCTCTAATAACCTATCAGCTATGTTTTTCATTTGGGCAGCAGCTACAGCTACCTCTTTAAATAACAAAATAATCTTGAAATGAAAATGCATATAACCTGAATAAAGCAAAAATGTATTAAAATGAAACAGTCTGCAAATGATACAGGAAATGAACAAAACAATTTTTTTTTTGCTTTCACATCCCTAGTATGAATTGACAGCTTTTCCCCCAATGATACCCAAAAGAATGGGTGGCAATCTTAATTAAACAAATCCTGAATTGTGTGGTTCAGACCCAATAAACTGACAATATTGGTCTGCAGGTTAAATTAGGTTGGATATAACTGAAGGGCTCTACCCAATCTAGTCTTCATTCCTCTATTTATCCAATCCTTCCCTGAACACTAACAACTGCACGCCAAAAAGGTTCTAAATCATGTCAATTGAAGCACCCACATTAACACCTCACCACATAGGCATCACCACTGTTGTTAAGCACCATCAAGTAGGTGTCGACTCATGGCAACCCTCTGGATAGTTGTCTTAAATTGTGTTCGGTCTTCAGTCAGGTGGCTCATTGCTGACAGACTGGTACTCGTAGCTGCTGTTATTGTATCGATCCATCTCATTGCTGGCCTTCCTCTTTTGCGTTGACCTTCTACAGGGTGGCCCAAAAAAAGTGAGAACATCTCGTAAATTAAAAGCTTAAATAGTTTACTTATTTATCTTTTTTAGCTATATAACGTCTTTATTTCGACAATTTCCGGTCGCCATCTTTGTTTTTTTAAAATTTGTCAATTGTTTACATCTGGCTTTTTGAAATTTTAAATAACTTATATGCTACGAGATGTTCTCACTTTTTTTGGGGCAGCCTGTATCTTGCCAAGCATGATGTCTTTCTCCAATGATCTCTCTTTTCGCATGATATGTCCAAAGTATGAAAGCCAAAGTCTTGTCATCTGAGCTTCTAAGTAAAGCTTAGGTTTGATCTCCTCTAGTACTGACTGGTTTGTTCTTCGGGCAATCCATGGTATACACAGTATTCGCCGCCAGCACCATAATTCAAAGGCATCAATTTTCTTCCTGTCTATCTTTTTCACTGTCCAGCTTTCACATCCATATGATGTTATTGAAAATACCATGGCTTGAACAAGTCAAATCTTTGTATGGAGAGAGACATCTCTGCTCTTGAGAATCTTGTCTAGGTCTTTCATAGCCATTCTGCCAAGAACAATGTGTCGTCGGATTTCTTGACTGCTTGTTGCTTCTTTATTGATAGTTGATCCAAGTAGGTTGTCCACAATTTCAATTTCTTCTCCTTCAACGATGAACTTGTTGATTTTGCCAGTTGTCATGATCTTTGTCTTCTTTACATTAAGGTGCAGGCCCATTTTGAGACTATGTTCTTTGATCGTGAGAAGCAAATGTTTCAGATCATCTTCACTTTCAGCCAGTAATGTGGTATCATCAACATAGCGAAGGTTGTTGATGAGTATTCCACCAATCTTCAAACCTCTGTTGTCTTCATACAATCCTGCTTCTTTGATGATTTGTTCTGCATATAAATTAACCAGGCAGGGGAAAAGTATGCAACCTTGTCTTACACCTTTGCTTATTTTAAACTATTCTGTTTCTCCTTGTTCCGTTCGAACTGTTGCTTCTTGATCAATGTACAGATTGTGCAAGACAACGATCAGGTGTTCTGGTATATCCATGCTTCTTAACGTGGCCCAGAGTTTCTCATGGTTTACACAGTCAAAAGCCTTGCTATAGTCGATAAAATACAAATAGATATCCTTTTGGTATTCTTTAGTTTTTCAAGGATCCATCTCACATTTGCGATGATGTCTCTTGTTCCTCACCCTTTCCTGAACCCTGCTTTCACTTCAGGTAGTTCTTGTTCCAGGTATGATTGTAGTCTCTGTTGAATAATCTTCAGTAGAATCTTGCTGGCATGTGGGATCAGAGCGATTGTGTGATAATTTCCACAGTCAGTTGGATCACCTTTCTTTAGTATTGGTTTAAACAGAGATCTTTTCCAGTCACCACTACGCTGTATATAAGTTTACATACTGACTAGCATAATTAGGTTGTATATAAGTTCATGTACTGCCAATTATCATTACATTGCATAAAAGTTCAAGTTTTGAACTAAGTAATCATATGTAATTGTTTTGATTATCATTATCTCACTGTCTAACTACTGTGTAATACTATACTGGTTATAATGTAACAGTTCATCATTTATTGTAAACCGCTTTGATTATGTGAAAGGTGGTATAGGAAACTCAAAAATAAATATATACATAAAATAATCATAGTCAAAAGAAACATGTGGCTGTTAGACATCTTTGATCCCAAAATAGATTCCTTTCAATTTTTCAAAGATGTGGCCAATCTTTTGGCCCAACCTTGGGACAAACCAGTGGTGGGGGGATGGGGGAAGGAGATTTCAATTTGCCCTTAGATTTAACCCTGGATAGGAGATCAAAAAGTAGATTTGCTCCATCAAAAATCAGACAGGTTTTAATTCACATGACAGGGAAGCTGAGTCTCTCTGATACATGATGTCTTCAGCAGCCCACAGAGATTGAGGTTATGTTTTATTCATTACCCCACCAAACATATACTCAGACTGATAATGTTTTAGTTTCAAGCTATTTGATTCTGGATGTTAGGACCATGAACATTCTATATACCACCACCTTTGATCATTTGCGCCTAGTTCTCACTTTATGTCCTGTTCCGAGTGTGTTTTTGAAAGCTTCCTGAAAATGAAGTTCTGGCCTTTTAATAAGAATGATTTTAAAGAGGCCATCAAGAAATTAATAAAGACACATTGTGGTTTGAATAAAATTAAGGAGGTGCCTATTGTTATATGTGGGGATGCGTTCAAAACAGCATTATAGGGGAAGATATAAAGTTATGCTATAAATGTTTCTGAGAAGCAGAGAGCAAAATTATGGGAGTTAGAAAGGAGAATTAATGATTTGTAAAGGGAATTCTTAACCCACAGAAGGAATGCTGATTTGCTGTACCTTACAAAGACTAAAATGTAACATGTAAGTACTGTATAACCTGTTGCTCAGTAAATGTGCAGATATGGTATTGATGACATAGGGAGCAAGGTATTTCTCAGAAAATAATAAAAACAGCTTCTACTGGCACAGTATTTGAAAGGGAGAAGGCTGAGAATGTGAGTTATGTCCTTGGTAGTGGGACAAAGTGTGGAAAATTGTGTTGGATTCATACATTGTGCATCAATTTAGAGAATTCTATGCTAGTTTGTACTCTAAAGATGTTTCAGTGTCTTTGGTGAACACACATTTCTTTCTACAGTCTCCAGTCTTACAGTAAGTAGTCCACAAAAAGGACAATTAGAAGCAGCCAAATTTGAGGAGGAGATCGGAGCAGCCATCAAAGCCCTCCCTCTGAATAAATTACCTAGACAAGACGATTACATAGTGAAATATTACAGAATCTTTATAGAAGAACTAGTTCCCAGGTTGTATGAGTAATTAGGTTCTTATTGATTTCAAAAATGGTGAGATGTTCATTTGTGGAACCTAAGATAGTAGTAATACCTAAGCTGGGTAGGGATCCAGAACTGATGGGGAGCTATAGACTGATAGCACTTATTAACACAAAAAGGAAAATGTATGCAAATGTCCTGGCTACTAAGCTGGTGAGAGTGCGTTGTAATTTAGTGCATTAGGATCAGTGTGGATTCATGAAAAGAAGGATGGATTGTACAACTCTAGGTTATTTTGTAATGTAATGATACTAGCGAGTGGCCAGTCAACACCAACAGTTGCCATCACACTTGATGCAGAGAAGGCGTTCTACCGGGTTGAGTGGTCTTTTCTGTCCTGAGTATTGAATAGTTTGGTTTTGAACCACAGTTCATGCAGATCTTATACTCACAGCCCATAGCCAGGTATACGCCTTCAGGAAAAGGGAATTCAGGGTCTGGCCTGGGAATGGTGTAAATCCTATCTAGCAAACCGTTGGCAACATGTACGTATAGGATCCTCAACATCTAAACCTTTCCATCAGCAACAGGGAGTACCCGAAGGATCCTCCTTATCTGCTCTACTTTTCAACAAATATATATGCAACCAATTTGTGATATCATCAGATCATTTAATATATCCAGTCTGATCTACGCAGATGATGTATTAATATTCACCCCAATCAAAATCATGCAACCTGACCTCTCCTCACTAGTAGAATGTTTCAACACAATCACTGACTGGCTCTCATCCCAGAATGTACACATAAACTTTAAGAAAACCGAAATCCTATTCATAACCAAGAACAAGAATTTCTCTCCCCCACCTCACTGAAGGTGCGAGATGCAGAACTTCCATGTAAATCGGAGATACGATACCTGGGTGTCACAATAGACCAACAGTTCAACTTCAAAGAACACATAAAGAATACTACGAAATCCATCTACAATAAGATACGGACACTAAGACCTCTACTAGCCACAAATGACTTCAGAACAATATTCCAAACCCTTGTAACGCCACATTTTGATTATGCCAACATCATCCTACATGGCCTCCCTAAAAACACACTCAATCCACTTCAGATGGCAATAAATACAGCAGCTCGCATCCTCTGCGGAATATCTAGAAGAGATCACATCACGCCTATACTCATGGACCTTCACTGGCTGCCGTTGCAATGCAGGATCACTTACAAGGTACTACTACTAGCATTTAAAGCAATTAACCGGATATCCCCCCCATCCCTCTCCGCAATCCTAACCATCACTCCTACAAACAGGCTGAGAAGGACAATTTCCGCTAATATGCTGACTATACCAACTGAGTCCACCAAATGCACACAAACAACAAGGAATAGAGCTTTTACATTCTATGCTCCTAGGTGCTGGAACAACCTCCCACCTCACATCCGAACAATCAATGACATCTCTCAGTTCAGAAAAGCCCTTAAACACTACTTATTCTGCCTCCACTTTGGCCACCCTAATCCAACACAATCACTTTTCCCCGCCCCGCAACCCACACACTCAGCTTCTGATGCCCCAACAACATAACCCTTGACACCCTCAATGATCATAGATCACAAGGTCTTTCTCCATTGCGATTAACAACTTGCTGAATATAAGATGTAAATAGTTTCCGCAACTTCTACTGTAGTTTTGTATATAGTTACCCCTGTTACATTCCAAGTTACATACCCTGTTTCAATGTAAGCAAAAGATTCTGTTCTGATGCAAATTTCTGTTATTTGTAAACAGCACTGATACCAAAAAGCATGGTATATAAGAACTGTAAATAAATAAAATAAAATAAATAAATAAATATGTGAACTATATAGTTATTATGTTACTATATATGTTCTCTGCTCCCAAGTAGAAGAACTGGCTATGCATGGCTGCTGTCCCCCTATTATTCAACCTAGCTTTGGAACCTCTGCTGCCAGCAATCCAACAGTCTCCAGAAGTGAGAGGGGTACAGGGCATTGTCTAGGAGTATAAAATCTCCATATATGCTGACAATGCATTTTTTTGTTAGCGTGAACTCTATACCCTCTTTTCTACAAATTATAGCCTGGTTTATGTAAACCTCGGGTTATGCCGTTAACTGGCGGAATGTCTTTCATATATGTTGATGACTCCCAGATCTACCTCTCTTCACCTGAAATCTCTCCGGCAATCCAGGCCCGGATCTCTGCCTGCCTGTCTGACATTGCTGCTAGGATGTCTCACCACTGCTTGAAATTGAACATGGTCAAATTGAGCTGCTCAGTTTTCCTCCTAAACCTTCCTCTCCCCTTCCTCCTTTCTCAGTCTCTGTGGATAACTCCCTACTCCTCCCTGTCTCCTCAGCTCACAACCTTGGGGTCGCATTTGACTCCTCTCTCTCCTTCTCCACACACATCCAACTGATAGCTTCGTATCAGTTATCAGTTAACTGATAACTGATAGCTTCGTATCAGTTATCAGTTATAACTTCGTAGTTTTCAACAGCAACAGCCAAAACAAAAGAGGAGGAGGGGTACTAATCCTCTCCAAGACAGAACTCCAATTCAAAATGGATAACTCTTCTAGCAACAACCTCCTGGAAACAGTCTCTATTTCTAACAATCTCTGTTCCATAAACTTACTATACAGAGCTCCATCTTCCTCCCCAGATGAATTGTCAGCCATTATAAACCTTGCCTCCAACACACTGACCCCAAATAGACCCAACTGGATTCTAGGAGACTTTAACTTACCATCCCTACAAGACAACCAATCACACGCCTTTATAGATGCCCTGGAAATCCTAGGATACAAGCAAGTTGTTCAACAATCTACGCACATAAAAGGCAATATTCTTGACCTCATATTTGTCCCACAATCAGTACATAATCAACTTCAAAACATTCTGTTATCAATTACAGCGGTCCCTTGGTCAGACCATAAGCTCATTATGTTTCAGATCCCCACTCAAAACAAACAACACACAAGCGACACAGACCTCAAACAACACACAACTACAACCAGACTCTTCCAACCTTTTAATAGGGAACTTATCCTGGCCGAAACGGATGCTCTCTTCAATGACACCACCCTAAACCTGGAAGAGTTCATCACCTGTTGGAACAACAGACTCAACCTGTGTCTTTTGGGGATATTGCTAGGTACGTATGACCTAGATTGGCCACTGTTGGAAACAGGATACTGGGCTTGATGGACCTCGGTCTGACCCAGTATGGCATGTCTTATGTTCTTATGTTCTTAACTCCATTGCCTCACGCCCAACTAAGAATACGTCTTCAAGAAAAAAAGTGACAGCCCCATGGTTCACTTCAGAGCTGAAAAAATCTCTAAAATTACTACGAAAGCTTGAGAAGAGATGGAGGAGGTCACACACCAACAGCAACCAGACTGCATACATGCAACATCTTGACGCTCACCGTAAGTCCATTTCAGAAAAAATGAAACAGTACCACACAGATATCCTGAAACGTGCTTTAAATAAACCACATGACCTATTTAGCCTAGTCAAGAAACTAGCCAAGGAACCGTCACCCGAGCACCAGTGCGAAATCAACCCACAAGAATATGCTACATACATACAATCCAAGATGTGCCGCACAAATAATATCTCAATACCCTCTGCACCAATTATTCAAGGGCTCCCAACTCCTTTAATATCATTCACTACTCCCTCCTTGAGACTGATTGAAGACACTATTGCATCTCTCAATATGTCCACTGCACACACTGATCCTTGCCCAGCCTTCTGGATAAAGGATCTTTGCAAAGAGCTCGCTCCTACAATATCTAAGATTATAAGATTATCATTTGACACCAGATCATTCCCTGCTGCTCTCAAACAGACATCCATCAGACCATTACTGAAAAACCTCAAGCTAGATCCACAAAAAACAGACTCATACAGACCCATTGCCAGCATACCCACCCTTGCAAAAATAATTGAAAAAGTAGTTTACAGGCAATTGCAGGACCACATTGACGCTGAAGCACCTCTGGATACCTGTCAACATGGATTCAGAGAATCTCATGGGGTTGAGATGCTCCTTACCACCCTCCTCAATAGCCTAAACACAGGTATTGACAACATCCGACAGGGTTTTGTTCTCATCTTTTTAGATATTGCGGCAGCTTTTGACTCGGTTTGTCACGAGCTTCTTCTTATCCGTCTAAAAGAGAAGGGCCTCTGTGGAAACGCACTCGAATGGTGTAACTCATATCTGTCAGACAGATGGCAGCATGTGCGATCAAATGGGGGATTATCAGATCCGTTTCATCAAGGACAAGGAGTCCCGCAAGGATCCTCACTTTCATCATTACTATTTACCAGCTATATGCACCCCATATGTAACATCATAAGATCTTTTAATGTCAACTGCATGATATATGCCGATGATGTATTATTATATATGCCATTCAGCATAGATAAGATGGACCTCTCCCCCTTAACCAACTGCTTTAACGCCATATCAAATTGGCTACTGATTCAAAATCTCAGAATCCAACATAAAAAAACAGAAGTTCTCTTTATCTCAAGGAACTCAAACTTCATACCACCTCCATTCCTGGAGGTTCAAGATGCCAAGCTTCAAGTAAAACCTCATATCCGATACCTAGGAGTGACTCTTGATCAATATCTGGATTTGAAAACCCACATAGCTAACACAGTAAAAGCAATATATTTCAAAATTCGCTCCCTCAGACATCTCCGTCAACTGATTGATCCGGCCGATTTCCGCACTGTGTACCAGGCTCTAATTATGCCCCACTTTGACTTCTCAAACTCCATACTACAAGGGCTTCCTCAATCAACTTTAAACCCTCTCCAACTCGCCTTGAATAGTGCAGCAAGATTGCTTTTTGGGCTACCCAAAAGAGAACATGTAACACCCCTTCTAAAACAACTACATTGGCTTCCTATTCAAGCGAGAATCTCTTTTAAAACTCTGCTCCTGGCATTTAAAGCATACAAAGGACTCGCCCCCACTTCATTAACGGAGATGATTCATCCAATTGCCCCCAACAGACTAAGAAGAACTACAGAAATAAACATGCTAACTGTACCAAAGGAAATCACAAGATACAACTCGACAACAGCAAATCGAGCCTTCAGTTTATGTGCTCCAAAACTTTGGAACATCCTTCCAACACACATTAGGGCCATCTCTGATCTCAGCCAGTTCAAGAAGGCACTAAAGCACTACCTTTTTCTCAAATACTTCCCAGAGAACGAAGAAACATAGTAACACCCAAATATCAATAACTACCTTCTAACCACTCAATCTTTCCTCAGCCGCACACTACACTACAATACTCCACACTATGTATATAGTTACTCTTGTTGCTGTTCTCTGTATATAGTTGCCCCTGTTACCCAGGTTTGACTTCCCTGTTATATGTAATGAACAGATATATGTAACTTATCTGAAGTTTCTTGTTCCATGTAAACCGCGCAGATGGTGAATAGTGCGGTATAGAAAAACTGTTAAATAAATAAAACAAATAGCTAAAACCTGCCATTTCTTTCTCTACAGCATCAACAAAATTCATCCATTCCTTTCTGAACATACTACTAAGACACGTATCCACTCATTAATCACCTTCTGTCTAGACTATTGTAACCTACTCCTTGCTGGTCTCCCTTTGAATCATCTCTCTCCCTTTCAATTTGTTCAACACTCTGCTGAGCAGCTAATCTGCAAGCCTTGTCATGCTCATATCACCCTTCTTCTCAAGTCACTTCATTGGCTCCCTATCCATTTCTGCATCCAATTCAAACTTCTCCTGCTGACCTATAAGTGCATTCACTTTTAAGCTCCTCACTACCTTTCCTCTTTTATCTCTCCATACACTACTCATCTGCTCTTCTGGCAAATTGCTTCTATCTGTGCTCTTCTCTTCTATTGCTAAATCCGGATTTTGCTCCTTTCACCTTGCTGCTCCTTATGCCTGGAACAAACTACCTGAGTTTGTACACCAGGCACCTTCTCTGACCCTTTTCAAATCCAGGCTGAAAACTTACCTCTTTGCTGCCGCTTTCGGATCTTGACTCACCTGATCTCCTTTGTGTTTCCTTACCATTCCCTCTAGCTGTATTCAATGTCTACAGCTACTGTGTTGTCTGTCTTGACTAGATTGTAAGCTCTGATGAGCAGGGACCATCTTTTACATGCATCTGTGCAGCACTGCGTACATCTTGTAGCGCTATACAAATGTTAAGTAGTAATAGTATTTTGAATACATACAGGGAAGACTTGGCTGGATACCCATTTTAGTGGCAGCAGGTCTGCCTTAATATCTTGGGAGTGTGGTTTGGTCACACCTTAGAAGATAAGATTGAAAGAAATTTGAAGCAATTAAAGGGAATAGTGAAAGAATTAGCCATCTTGTGGTCTCTCCTGTACCTCTCATGATGAGGGAGACTGGAGGCAATCAAAATGAGTATTATTCCAAAGGTTAACTACATATTCAGTATGTTTCCACTTCAATTCCTGGAGAGGCTCTATAAAGATATTGAGTATAGTCTTATGAGATTTTTATGGGCTAATAAACCTCCTTGTATTGCTCTTCAAAAGTTGAAGCTGCCCAGAGAAAAGGGGAGAGCAACCTTTCCAGACCTTCAAACATATCACTTATCCTTTATTTTACAGCAGGGGGTGTTAGCTCCAAGAATTAGAAGGTTTAGAAAAACCTGCCTGGCTTCTATTGGAAGAAGAGGCAGTTCTGCCCTTTCTAATCAGTCTCCTGCCAGGAATGTCCCTGGCTCGGAAGCAATTCCTGTAGTATTAGCTGCTCAGCAGGCCTTATGGGTTTTGGAGACTACTGCCTTTGACATGATTGAGTGGTTAAATAAAACTTCTATTTGGAATAATCCACACATACTTATTCACCAATCAGTTGGAAGATTTGGCAAGGAAAGAATATATGGAGAATTGCCCAGTTCATACAAGAAGAAAAGCTCAAGACCTTTCTGGAGCTTCAACAAGAGTTTGATCTGACAAGTCAACATTTTAACTGGGTTCAGCTCTGGCAACATCTTAAGCAATTACAATTAGACTGGAGCATGCTGTCAGAAGGCTGGGTCTTTGAGGACCTGACAAAAACATTTGGGTCTCTTCCAGGGGCTGCCTCACATTATTATCACCTTATGTGGCAAAATAAGTCAGGGTGAAGCTATCAACTTGTATTGGCCTGTGATACAGATATAGGCACGCATCCCCATATGACCTATCTGTGTCCCAACCTACAGCCTTTCTGGGATGCAGTTTGGAGGAAGGCACAGCTAATTTTGGAGATACAGGAACCCTGCTGACTATTATAATTGTTGTTTGAAATGAGGCGGAGCCTGGTTGCTGGTCAAGTTGTACGTGTAAGAGCTGAGCTCTGGAAGGTAATTGGCAAGAATCCTGACTTCTGCTATCTTTAATCAAATAGTTCCTACCTACTTGGTTATTATTCAGTCCCGGATATGTCAGGCCCCAAACCGACGTGGCTGGATTGCCAAGTTTCTCAAAACGCCAGCGCAAAGAGAACCAAAATGAAACCTCTCTCTCCTCACAAAATGGTGGTCATTCGAGACTGTCCTGAGCCTTTGCAGGAGCTCCTGGCTGAGATTCAGGCAGTCAAAGACCTGGTCAAGTCTAACGGAGAGTCACTATGTGCAATGCAAGAACATATCAACTCTTTGAAAGCGTCCATGGAGGCAATTATGGCTCGTTTGGAGAAGGTGGAGGGTGATATGGCATCAAATGGAGAAAGGCTTAAGGCCATTGAGAAGTAGGCCAAGCTGATACGATACTTACAAAGAGAGGTGGAAGACGGCAACAACCGCTCATGGAGAAACAACATAAGAATACTAGGAGTACCTGAGGGTGCAGAGGGTCCTGACATGGTGTCCTTCCTGCAGGCCATGATTCCGGGTGTGTTAAAATTGCAGTTTGTTATGCCATTTCAAATCAAGCGCGCCCATAGAGTGCCTACTCAGTCGGTGGTCGCGGGCAAGCGTCCACGCCCAATCATTTTAAAAGTTCTGCATTTTCAGCAAGTAGCGCAAATAATGGGAACTGCCAGAGCACTTTGAAATTTGGAATACCAAGGACATAAACTCCTGTTCTTCCTGGATTTCGTGAAGGCGACGGTGGATCGAAGGAAAAGTTTTCTGGCGCTGCGTCTATGCTTGTTGCAACTACAGGCCCATTTTGGGCTGCTCTATCCTGCCCTCATGAGAGTCACGCTGCATAACCAAATTAAGGGGTATGTTTACTAAACGGCGCACAAGTGCGCGGCGCACAAGAGCGAACGCTAAGTTACCTTAGCGCACGCTAATGATGCATTTTTGTGCCCCGCACACGTGCGCGCCGCACTAAAGTGCCCGCTAATGTGCGCAGCGCGCTGATGTGCGATAGAGGCATGGAAAGGCTCTTGGAGGGTGGAGGAAGGCTCCCCAGGGGCGGAGAGAAGGGGTCAGTGGGTGGAGAGTGGGAGGGGAGAGGCTCCCCGCACATGAGCGCAGTGAATTTTCAGGCTTAAAACTACCGTGAGTGAAAACCTCGCGGTAGAGCCAATTTAAAGGGAAGAGAAACCATTTCTGTCAGCAATGTACAGCAAAACCAGGGAAACCTAAAAAAAAGTGAGCAGTGTGATACATGTGCACGGTACAAAAGGGCAAATAAACATTAGAAATGCCCTCTAAAAAAGGGGAAAAAAACATAACCAAGCTGGGAAATAGTGATATCAATGGTCAACACTAAAAAACACTCCCAGGAAAGCTCCAAAAAAAGGAAATGATTTTTGGAAGGGTCTACGCTTTGTAGACCCTTCCAAAAATCTCTTTTTGTTTTGGAGGTTTCCTGGGAGTGTTTTTTACTGTTGCCCATTGATATCACTATTGCCCAGCTTGGTTATGTTTCTTGCCCCTTTTTCGAGGGCATTTTTAATGTTTAGTTGCCCTTTTGTCTCCATACAAGGTGAATGAGCCCACAGTGAAATTGTGCAGAGCAGGGTTTCTGATTTCTTTGGCCAGGTTTCCTATCTCCAAGGACTGCACTGTCTCTGTGGCCACAGTGTGGTGCAGTGAACACAGACAGTGTGTTCAGAAGAAAAAGGTCAGCAGTTCAAGTCCCAGCTGGGGCTCCTGCAAACCCAATCCCCATATTTTACCCACCACCAAACCGTGATAGTAAAGACCAACCTTTATTGCAGAGAACATAAGCATGGTCCAAACACCTGTATTTTACCCTACAGAGCACAGACACCAGAAACATGTGCATTACCTAGACCACAGTCCCCTAAATGCAGTCCTGGAGGACCACATATCATTCAACTGTGATGCTGTCTCCAATATAAGGCCATGTCAGCATGGTGGCGGAGGGGTATCGTTGGTGGAGGGGGCAGTGGCTGCTGCCCACAGCAGACGGTGGCCTAGTCCCCTTCACGTGGGTGCAGTGCACCCCAACAGACAGGCCCTGTCTGACAAACAGCCATGGACTCCCCAGGGAACACACTGCTTTTGTGATAAGACAGTGGTGCAGCAGACACAGCCAGTGCCTTTAGGACCAGAAGGTCGCAGGTTCAAATCCCATCTGGGGCTCCTACCAACCCAGTCCCCTAAGGATGGAGCGGCACTGGTGGTGGAGGTGGCAGCAGACCATGGCCTAGCCCTGTCCAGGTGGGTGCCGTGCACTGCAACAAACAGGCCCTGTCGGATGTACACAGTGTGTGCAAGAACAGAAGATCACAGGTTCAAATCCTGGCTGTGGCTCCTGCCAACCTAGTCCCCATAATTTTCCCCCTAAAAAAACGTGGTAGTAAAGACTGAACCTTTGCTGCTGAGAACATAAGCATGGGTGAAATGTTCATATTTTACCTTAAACACCACACACCACATAAACATGTGTATTACCTACTGCAGAGTCCCCTGAATGCAGTTCTGGAGGGCCACAAATCATTCACGTGTTATGCTCTCTCCAATATAAGGACATGTTAGCATGTGTCGCGCCCCCTTCTCCGCCTAGGCGGCTGCCTGACGAGAGAAAGGGGAGCGGTTGTTACTTTCAATAGGACTTCCCAAAGCAAGGGCTTCTGGGAGTCGTAGTTCAGAGCACGTGTAGTTGTGTAGCAAAAAGCTTGAGCCGAGATTGAAAGCAAAACAGGAATATTTTTATTTAAGCCTCCCTTGGCATCGAGAACTTCATAAAAGAAGCTTGGCATAACACGGGTATTTTTGTACACAAGGAATTCAAGGTAAGAAAACAAAGCTTGCTTACTTCAGCAACATAAAACCTTCTCTTTAAACATAAGGCTTTTTCCAAAAATGCTCAAAACAGAAATGTCCATTGAAATCTTCAATGCAAACCAAAAACTCTTTCCAGAAGGTAACTTTTCTCTTCTCAATTCCAGTGGTGTCCCTGGTTTTAATCAGACCCTATGAGACTTCAAACTGTAGTCATACTCGTGTCTCATTCACCATAGCAAGCATACTGATTAAAACTTCTATGCTCTGTAAAGGCTTAGGCAAGTCAAATAAATTGTACCTTTCTTCAGCACATGTAAGGATAGCTTCTCATTTGACTACCTGGGACAATTCACACTCCATTAATTCCTCTGGGTCCCTTAATGGAATGCCTTCCCCAAGCTCCATGGATTCACAATCTGAACTGGAGAGTTCTGTGTCCTCATTACCAAGCAGCTGTGCTTCTTCTCGGGGAACAGAGTACTTCTCCCTGCTAATCACTTCCTGGTTCTGTAGCAAACGCTGTACCAGTTCTAAAACATTTAGTCCTTCCTTATTAAAGGGCTTTCTATAAGCTGGCTCCTGGTTCAATACTGAGAGCTGGCTGGCTAGGAAGTTTTCCTGAGACTTTAGGCTGTTAACACTATCAGCGTTACCTTTGTGACGTCTTCTCAGCAGTGGCTCCCTGCTCTTTCTGAGGTCATGCTGTTTCAGGTTAACTGCAGCCTGATTATCTCCCCTCCTCCTACAGGAATACACCTCCTGCCTTGAGTGAGGCTTCCTTCCAGACTCCTCCTCTGTAATAAGGTTAGCTCTCTTCCTTTCTTGTCCTGAGACTTGGGCTAGTCTCCCTTCCTCTCCTGGGAAGCTTGCAGTTCTGCCGGCTCCTTGCACTCTCTTCAATCCCGATCCTGCTTCTGCACCTGATCTCCAGGCTGAACTTGAAGCTGAACCCTCTGTCTCTGCCCTCTCGAACTTATAAGCATGTGACTTGCTGGTCTCTTTCCACCCCGCCACCAGCTGTGCTGCATCACCACCCTTAGCCACTATGGAGCTGGGGCGTGGCTTCTGCTCAACAAGTTTTGCCTGACTCTTTTTTTCAAGCCTAGCTGTAGTTTTAAAGTGAGCCTTTTTTTCCTTTTCCCTCTGCCTAGGGGAAATTGCCTGTATTTTCTCTATTTCCATGGGGATCTGACCATCTTTGCCATCACACATGGTGGCGGAGGGTTACTGGTGTTGGAGGAGGCAGTGGCTGCTGCCCACAGCACACCATGGCCTAGCCTTCATCACGTGGGTGGCATGCACTGCAACAGACAGGGCCTGTCTGACGAACAGCCATGGACTCCCCTGGGAATGCACTGCTTCTGTGTCAAGGTGTTGGTGCAGTGGACACAGCCAGTGCCTTTTGAACCAGAAGGTCACAGGTTCAAATCCCAGCTGGGGCTCCTGTCAACCCAGTCCCCTTATTTTACCCATTAAGAAAACATGGTAGTAAAGACTGAACCTTTATTGCTGAGAACATAAGCATGGGTCAAACACCTATATTTTAAGCTACACAGCAAAAACACCATAGAAATGTGCATTCCCATGGCAGAATCCCCCAAATGCAGTCCTTGAGGGCCACAAATCCATCAGGGTTTATGCTGTCTCCAATCTAAGGATGGAGCGGTACTGATGGTGGAGGTGGCAACGGCTGGTTATATGGTTATGTGTGACTAAACAGTTTAATACATCCTCCCTATCCCCAGGGGTCCTGAGAGCCCATCAGAGTGAGCTATCAGTCACCCTGGTGATATGGGTCTGTGTGCTTTAAAAGTTCAATACAGCCTTCCCATCCCCAGGAGTCCACAGAGTCCATCAGAGTGGGCTATCAGTCACCCTGGTGATATGTTTGTGTGTGCTTAAACAGTTTAATAGATCCTCCATATCCCCAGGGGTCCTGAGAGCCCATCAGAGTGAGCTATCAGTCACCCTGGTGATATGGTTCTGTGTGCCTAAAGAGTTTAATACATCCTCCCTATCCCCAGGAGTCCAGAGAGCCCATCACAATGGGCTATCAGTCACCCTGGTGATATGGTTATGTGTGCCTAAACAGTTTAATACATCCTCCCTATCCCCAGGGGTCCTGAGAGCCCATCAGAGTGGGCTATCAGTCACCCTGGTGATATGGTTCTGTGTGCTTTAAAAGTTCAATACAGCCTTCCCATCCCCAGGAGTCCACAGAGCCCATCAGAGTGAGCTATCAGTCACCCTGGTGATATGGTTCTGTGTGCTTTAAAAGTTCAATACAGCCTTCCCATCCCCAGGAGTCCAGAGAGCCCTTCAGTGTGGCCTATCATTCACCCTGGTGATATGTTTGTGTGTGCTTAAACAGTTTAATACATCCTCCCTATCCCCAGGGGTCCTGAGAGCCCATCAGAGTGGGCTGTCAGTAACCCTGGTGATAAGGGGTTCTGTGCCAATGTTGTTCAATACATCCTCCCTATCCCCAGGAGTCCAGAGAGCCCATCACAGTGGGCTGTCAGTCACCCTGGTGATATGGTTGTGTGTGCTTAAACAGTTCAATACAGCCTCCCTATCCCCAGGAGTCATGAGAGCCAATCAGAGTGGGCTATCAGTCACCCTGGTGATATGGTTGTGTGTGCCTAAACAGTACAATACATCCTCTTTATCCCCAGGAGTCCTGAGAGCCCATCAGAGTGGGCTATCAGTCACCCTGGTGATACGGTTATGTGTGCCTAAACAGTTTAATACATCCTCCCTATCCCCAGGAGTCCTGAGAGCCCATCAGAGTGGGCTATCAGTCACCCTGGTGATATGTTTGTGTGTGCTTAAATGGTTTAATACATCCTCTCTATCCCCAGGGGTCCTGAAAGCCCATCAGAGTGGGCTGTCAGTCACCATGGTGATAAGGGGTTCTGTGCCAATGTTGTTCAATACATCCTCCCTATCCCCAGGAGTCCAGAGAGCCCATCACAGTGGGCTGTCAGTAACCCTGGTGATATGGTTGTGTGTGCTTAAACAGTTCAATACAGCCTCCCTATTCCCAGGAGTCATGAGAGCCAATCAGAGTGGGCTATCAGTCACCCTGGTGGTATGGTTGTGTGTGCCTAAACAGTTCAATACATCCTCTTTATCCCCAAGAGTCCTGAGAGCCCATCAGAGTGGGCTATCAGTCACCCTGGTGATATGTTTGTGTGTGCTTAAACAGTTTAATACATCCTCCCTATCCCCAGGGGTCCTGAGAGCCCCTCAGAGTGAGCTATCAGTCACCCTGGTGATATGTTTGTGTGTGCTTAAACAGTTCAATACAGCCTCCCTATCCCCAGGAGTCATGAAAGCCCATCAGAGTGGGCTATCAGTCACCCTGGTGATATGGTTGTGTGTGCCTAAACAGTTCAATACATCCTCTTTATCCCCAGGAGTCCTGAGAGCCCATCAGAGTGGGCTATCAGTCACCCTGGTGATATGTTTGTGTGTGCCTAAACAGTTCAATACATTCTCCCTATCCCCAGGAGTCCTGTGACCTGCATAAGGTGTCCTGTCAGTCACCCTTTTGCTATGGTGTATGCAGCTGATGATGTGTGCTAGGACACCCAACCCCCTGGGGGCCAGAGCCCGGATTGCAATGGTGGGTATGTCATTCAGATATTGTGGTAGGTTATGGCTGGTAGGTTGCACTTCTCCCATAGTCTGTGAGGTCACCATCTCATCACACATGTCTTTGATGTATCCAGATGATATGCTAGGTTCAGATGTCGATGTGTGTAAAAGCACCCCAACCCCATGAGCTATGAGATTTGATTACAAAGGCCTGTAACAGAGCCATGTCCCCATAACTTTATGCTGAGTCAGGTTACACATCTTCCCACCTGATACAAATCCCAAACCTTGTGGCAGATGAACATTACTGATGGTGTTGGAAGGATACATTCACCTGTTGTGGTTGGACAGCACAGACAGAAACCCCCACGTGAGCACAGGTGGCAATAGCCCATTCTGGTGCTTTGGCCCCTGTCCATGGTGTTGCCAACCACACCTGCTGTGAGCATACAAGGCCCAGGTCATAGGAACATAACAACATAAGATAGCCCATACTGGGTCATTCCCTCATCCTTCACGCACAGTATGCTCACTGCAACAGTGTAAAAACTAGGTTGTACATAGCTAGCAGGTTCCCAATGAGAGACATGTTACACAATGCTTCTAGTGGGTCAAGCATTGCTATCCTGGGCCCTGTAGAAACCCAAATGTCATGGTAGTGGCCCCTGGCAAGGTGAATAGGGCCACCCACACAATGTTCCATGTAGGGACACAGCACCGACGATTGGTAGGATATCATGTTGCCATTGGGGTTGGGTCCCAGGATGTGTGTAGATCATGACAACACAAATGTGTTCAACAGACCACATACGGGGTTAGGGGGGTTACCATGGACACCATCATTGCCAATCAAAATGTGGCATGGTCATGCAATGTCATGCAAGGGGGCCAAAGGGTAGTGCAATGATGTGTTCAGGGTGCCAGGCACACTGCATATAGGTGTCACTGCACACATGTCCAGAGACACAGCTACGTATGCAGGTGGCACTTGGAACAGAAAATGGACTGGAACAAGCAAGAAGTAGTCCTTACATGTGGGTCTCATTAGTACCGACAGAGCCTGCGTGCAAACAGTCTCCAGTGTCCAATAGGAAAGCTATTGTAAGCAACCCACAGCGCCTGTGTGCGGTCATATTGCCTTTCCCAAATGGCTCTCTCCATTTCATTGCTTCCCACAGATCCAGCAGGTCATTGTACCTGGCATTGCAGAAAAACAGCTATTGTAGTGCCACTCCTGTGGCACTGTCTGCCTGTTTCTCTGTATTGTTACCAATATTCTTCAAAGTATAAATTCTAAAAGGTCAAATTCACTCACACAATGAAACCTTTGCAACAAAAGAGCAAAAATCCACTTTGTAGGACTCCCCCCGGTTTGCCATTAGGCCCTAATGCCACATCAATCATGGAAAAGCACTCCTGGGCTGCAGAACATATGTTGATAATGTGCAGGTACCTTCTCAGTCACTGACAACCATGATTGGTATTGCAAATGCTAATGGCTAGATCAATAAATGTCTGAATGTATAGCCTGTGGGATGTTAGCCAAGAGTGGCTGACAGGACAGAGCAGCCAAGCTCGGTACCCTCTTCCCCACCAACGTGGCCTCGGGCCCAGACATGTCGTCAAGGGCATCCTCTTCCTCCCGTGGATCTCAGGTAACCAAGCACAAATCTGTCTGTTCCTGAAAGGGTACATCCCCCTCAAATATTGGACTGCCACTGGCATTGCCCTTGAGGAGCACGCTCCGGGCAAACAGCCCCAGTGGGAGTCCCTAGCCCCCAAAGCCACTATGGGACTCCATGATGTTCTGGAGGCCTCAACCTGGTCCAACAACCTTGTTCCATGCTCTGGGGTCCTGGCTTTGGCCAGTACTCATACACAGACATCGTCAGTGTTGTTTGACCAGAGGATCGTGGCCATTGAACGCAATCTGGCAGCTCACCATGTGGCATCCAGGACCCTGGTTCCACCACAGACCCTGCAAAGTGCAACAACGGTTTGTGCAGCAATTGCATGACCGGCATTGGCAAACGCACCATAGATGCTGATGAGTACTGGTATCCACACACCGGTACCATGTCACTACGATACTGTGGCCAATTGGTACCAAGACCTCACTTTACCTGAGCCTCCATAGAGAGGATACATCCAATCTCCTGAGTGGTCTGATGACTGTGACAGCTCAGAGGGTAACGATGTACCTCTCCAGGACAAGCCTGCCTCTCCCAAGAGGAGAATGTCCCCTCTGCAAGATATGTCCTTCCTGGATCTCCACACACATGTAGTTGGGGGCCTCTCCATTTCATTAGTAACACAATGTGAGCACAGGCCACGGGAGACAGAGATTCACCAATATCAACAAACTCCATAGGGGGCAGACATCCTGCCACTACAGCAGATCTTACGGAATCCCCTTTTGAGAATTTGGAAGATTCCTCTTACCACCTCTCCACATTCCCACATGTGCCTACAATGTATCGTGTGCCTCCGTCACCTGGTCTGCAGTAAGGACACCTCCCTGATTACTCCATCATGGTTGAGTGTGCTAGGAGGAGAATTAAACGTTACAAACAACATGCCACCAAACCTCCTGGTAGGGAGTGTAAGACATTAGTTGCCTTTGGTCGCTGTGTCGTCCATATATTCAAGCTGTCAGACAGGACAGGTGCCTATATCATGTACATGGGAATGTTCCTGACGGAGGTCAAACAAGATCTACAACTGTTAAGTCCACATCTCGCACATCACAGAGGTCACTACTATGAAGCACTTGTCAAGCATACCCAGAACATTTCAAATGTTGTGAACAGGGCAGCTTCTGACTGTTTTTCATGCAAAGGCAGAGTCTCTGCCATTGCTATTGGGGCAAGGACACCTGGCTGGCTGCAAGCCTCTCACCTGCAACACTGGGTACAGGTTAACTGGCCAACATCCCCTGTAGTGGTGAAAAATGGTTTTTATAAGCCGGCAGGACAATTTGACCTTGACAAGTCCTTCAAATATTGTAGATCCTGCAAAGATGAGAGCTGTAGAAAAGCGCTTCCCCTACAAAAAGAAAGGATAAGACAGTCCTATGCTCAGTACGTACAACCTGCAGTACAAGCTGCTAGAAAGGGTCAACAAGTTACTATGCAGAGCAAGCCAACAGCTAGTCAGCCTCAGCAGACCCAGCAGCCTCAGCCCCCACAGGGCCTTTGCCTCTGTGATGGAGTACCTGCCCTTCCTGGCCCTCCAGGGAAAGCAACTGTCCACAATCACAGGAAGATTAGGTCACCTCATCCACAGATGGAGGCAGATAACATCAGAACCCTGTACTGTGTCAATCATAGAAGAGGGTAGAGGCGTCATGCACATAGCCGCCCACCTCCAACAATAGTGGGGGCATTCAGTTTGCAAACCTCACCCCAAATGAATCCAGAGGTAACCCATCGTCTACCTCAAGGAGCAATGGAATAGGTACCTCATCCCCAACAGGGTACTGGCTTCTCACCCCACAATTTCCTCAGACCTACGGAAGAAGGAGGTCACAGACACATCTGACATCTCAGAGAACTGAACAAGTTTCTGTTCCAGATGACATTCCAAATGAACTCTCGAGGAAACGTACTTCCTGACCAACACACGCAGATATGCCTTTGTTGTTTAGATCACACGGATGCGTACACACATCTTCTCTGCCAACAAGCACACCGAAGGTTCCTTTGGTCCCCCCATCAAGGAAACCACTATCCCAAAAATGTTTTCCCTTCAGCCGTGCCTCAGCACCCAGAGTATTCACAAAGTGCATGTCTGTGTTTGCTGGTTTGGTCCGTACCAGGGGAATATTCTGGTGGCCCTACGTGGACGACTGCCACATCCAGCCACAGTCACAAACACATGTCCAGGCCTCTCTCGCTTACACAATGCGTGGACTCCAATATGTAGGCCCTGTCAGCTATCTTGTGGAATCTTGTCTGACTCCCACGTAAATGCTGGAGCTCATAGGTGCAAGGCTAGATACCAGACTGACAAAGACCTACCTGACTCAGCCTCACTGTCCTCGCATTGTGCAACGTGTTTGGACAGCACTAGAACAAGCGCACCTCTCACCTCGAGAGATGCATCAGCTGCTGGGTCACATGGCATCTACGGTGCATGTGGTCCCCTACGCGTGTCTCCACATGAGACCAGCCCAGTGGGCACACTCTCTTCCTAGTGGACGCAAGCAACAGGCTGTCTCTCAGATGTGACAGTAAACGGAAACAGCCATACCCTGTGCCTGGACTGGTGGCGGACAGCACAAAAACTGATGGAGGGGTCACCTTTACTGAAAACCCCTCCTCAGATCCCATTAACAACAGATGCTTCTAAAGTGGGCTGGGCTGCACATGTACTGGACACCTCCACCCAAGCCACCTGGAATTGTCAGGAGAGTCAGTTCCACAGCAATCTGTTTGAGCTCTGAGCAATTTGCCTGGATATTCATGTCCTCCATTCCCTTCTACAGGCCAATGGAATACTACTTTGCGCAATCATGTAGCTATGGTCTAGGTGAACAAACAAGGAGGAACAGGCTCTGTGTCCCTTTGTAACGAAGCTCCTCAACTGTAGGTGTTTGCCAGACAGCAGCAGATCCATCTCCTGGCAGTCTATCTCCCTGGCAATCAGAACTCTTAGCCATACAAACTCAGTTGCGTTGTGCTCCCGCACAAATGGTCTGTACACATGTACCAACTCTGTTGAGTAGTGCAACTCTGGGCAACTCAAGAGTCATACATCTTTGCACGTCCATCATATGCAAAACCTACCCGGTTCTATACACCAATCCCTGCTCAGAGCTATCAAGCGAGGGATACTGTCCTCCTCAACTGGGGGCAGGAATGCCTATATGCCTTACCTCCCATTGCCTTGATTGCATAGACCCTATTGCAACCCCTGAGGGACAGAGGCTACATGATCCTCATAGCCCCACGCTGGCAACAACAGGTGTGATACCCTCTGATTCTACATATGACCCAGGTTGCACCCCTGTATGTGGGGTCAGCTCCAGACTTACTGTCGCAGGAGGAGGGGAATGTATGGCATACTAACCCCCCATCTCTGCACCCCAGAGACTGGCTACTGATGGCTGGAACTGCTTTGGCCCTCCCCTCATTCAGGAAGTTCATGATGTCTGTTGTGCTTCCAGGAACCTTCCACAAGGCAATCCTGTGCCATCAGGTGGACGTGACATTTCATTTGGTGATAACAAAAGGTCTGGAACCACTTTTGTCATCCGTATAGAAACATGTTTTTGACTAACGCCATTACTCATCAAACAATGGTCTCCAAACAGAGTGAGTCAGAGTCCATTGAAGTGGCATTGCTGCTCCTTCTGAACCCATCACTGGACATCCCATCCTCTCATATCCGGGATCATGAGAGGCCTGCTTCCACCAAGACCTGCCCTTACACCACCTCCAGAGGCATGGGATCCCAATCTGTTGCCAGGGCAACGTATGCCGCCGCCCTCTGAGCCCTTAGACACTACATCCTTAAAGTCTCTGACCTGGGAAGTAAAATACCATCTTGCAATCACATCAGCAATTCGTATCAGTGAATCCCAAGCTCCAGTGCCTGATCCACCCCACACAACGTTTCAACATGAGACGGTAATCCTACGGACACATCCACACATCATGCCTAAGGTGGATTCCTCCTTTCATTTGAAACAAGAGTTGTAGTTACCTGTAGTCTTTCAACAGTTGCATGCTGCAAATGCAGAGAAGACGCTTCATACCTTGGACTGTGAACGAGCTGTGGCTTCCCATCTGCAGAGGACCCAGCAACAGCGAACGTCCCCTCAGCTATTCAGAGTCTAGGATTGCTTGCATTTGGGTACAGTAGTGTCACAATGATCTCTACCCAACTGGATTGCTCAGTGTATTACCCGTTATCTAACCTAGATAACACCATTCACTGGTGGCCCATGTTCCCACTCACAATGTGAGAGTCATGGCAGACTCATGGGCTCACGTCCATTCTTTACATATTAACGACATTTGTTGAAGCAGCTACCTGGTCCTCATTTCACGGCCCATGTAAGCTTGGATAAAGGCTCCTGCAGGCATGCTCTGGTTGGTCAGGCTGCTCTGCAGAACCTCTCCCATACGTAATACACTCCTAGCCGCCTCTCCCACAGGATGCCAGAAAACCATGGGTTCAAGTGGAGGCCCTCCACAGGCCCTCACCACTCTGGGGATCCTTTCCTGGCATCTACATCTACGGTTTCCCCACATGTGCGACTATGTCCTGCTTGTACCTGGTGATAGCATAGTTAATCACCTGTAACAGGTGTCACCAGCTCTCCTTAAACCCCGGAGTAGAGGTTAAGGGAGTGGGTTTTTCCCTATTGAAACAGCTATTTCACAGATCCTGGAGCAATGCCCCTTGGGAAATGTAGTCTTTTCACTAAATCAATAAGGAGCAGTTGTGGAAAAAGTGGTTAAGCAACCAAAGGATTTTATTTCCCCTCCCGGGGTGGATTTTACCATGAACAGAAAACACAATCCAGGTATTTACTGGTATTTGGACAAACAAAAGTCCCTTAACAGAAAAAGGCTTTCTTCAGCATTAACCAAGGTGAAAACAAACATTCAAACAAAACCACGCTGTTTCCTCACAGCTCTCTGTTTCCACGTGCTATCTGTGCTGTATTCTCCTTTCAAACAGGCTTTCAACGCAATGAAATTATTCCATTGGCCAGAGATAATGTACAGTCCATTATATCTATATCTTCTCCAGTATCAATACACTCTGGTTCACAGTCCATCAATTCCTCCTGCTCATAAGGAAATGTTTGAACCGGCACTGCTGGTGCCACGCCCTTTCTTATTGCTCCAGGCTTTACACGATATGCTTGGGTCAAAACTGGCTTTCACACAGATTATCAGGCCCAGTATTCTTTTCCCAGCACCACCCTTCTGGGTACAAACAGTCACGGTAATTAATTATATTCAAGCCTTTTGGCTTACCTTTCAGCCTTACTGGTGGAGGTTTTCTCTGGTGCTTTTGAATAGCTGTAGGTTCCCAACCTAAGCCCTGCTCATAGCATTTCACTTGCCTCCTAGGCTTTCTGTCTCTCCCGTGCTCCCCAGGATATTGCAGACAATCTCCTTGCCCTTGTTGTATCCTGTCCTCGGGGTTTCTTTCTTTCTCCTCAAGAAGGAATCTGTCTCTCCTTTCCATAGAGACTCTGGCTTACTCTGGGCATAGCTGTCTTCAGTGTAGCTCTCAATAGCTTCTCTCTTCAGCTCATATGCCTCACTTCCTGCTTCTTCAGCCAACTCTTCATTACCTCCTCTGCCTAACTCCATAAGCTCCACTGAAGTTTCCTTAATAGGGTGAATTCTGGGGCAGTGCTCAACTCCACCCTTTAACAGGTGTCCTGCATTACCTTGTGATTCACCCCTTGAATGATAGCACCGGCGTTTCTCTTGCCTCTCTGCTTGGTTCCCACGGTAACCAGGAGCCATGTGCTTCTGTTTACAGCTCAGCTCTACTTTTGTTCCTGGCTTTTTAGCTTCATTAAACGGGCTAGAAGGACCCACTATGTCACACAGGTGATCTCCTGGAACAGCAGGATGAGGTAATCACAACCCACCCATCTCCCCTTGCGGGTTGTGTCTCTCTCTCTGTCTCTCTCACTTTCTCAATGTCTCTCTCTCTCCCTCCTTGTGTCAGCTGTAAACTCAACTGGAGAGAGGCATTTTGAACAGGGGGGAAGGCAGCACGTACGCACTGTGGGATGCTGCCAAAGGCTTTCATATAGGACGCTGGGTAGCGTTCTCACACAGGCTCAGTTGGTACCGACGCTACCCACATGTGACGACATCTTCCTGGTGCTCATGGAGATCCCCTGTGACACGTGATGAACTATGCTATACATGACACACACAGCAGTGGAGCAGGAGCAGCAAGACGCTGGCCACACTGATGTATGTTTATGTTGGCCACCCACCAGAGGTGATCAGTCACTCATGCCCCAACCCATTCTTTTCACATCCACAGGTCGAGGATCTTCGGAAGAAGGGCTGCGAGTTGCGCCTCCACCACGGGGCCTACCTCCAGCGCCTCCAGGGTGAGGGCCACTCACAGGGTGATGGTGAGTATTGACGAAGTGGCTGCCTAGTAACAGATGTTCCATTGGCCCAGCAGCCTGTGTGGTGCCTGCATAGGTACATGTGCTATGTTACACACATAATAATGTGCTGATGACTGTCATCTTCCACAGATGGTGATGACAATGATGAGCAGCCCACCACCTCCGCATATGTCTTGCGGCGGCCCACTACACCCCATGCCGTGGAGGTGGTGGTGCTGGAGTCGGAGGAGGAGGAGGCGGAGGAGGAGGCAGAAGATGCACACATGGAGGAGGGGGCTGATGGGGTTCTGGAAGGGGTGGTTGGTGGGGTGGCAGGGGAGGGAGAGGGTGTGGGTGATGTGGGGGTGGGGGAGGTGGTGGAGGGTGGGGGGGAGGAGTCAGGGGGGAGGAGTGGGTGGAGGGGGTGTGGGAGAGTGATCTGGAAGACAGTGCAGCACAGGGCACTGTGGGCTCCCGCCAGCCATGCCAGGTGGCTCCACCATCCAGGGCCCCACACAGGTCGCACGCAGATGCCACCACACAGACCCCAGGGACTATGTGTGTGTGTGGTGGCAGGTGCGTGGCGGACCTGTATGTGGTCCTGGATGCACTGGAGCAGTGAGTGCACCTTTTAGTTCACTCGCAACAGTGGCTGGCGACAGCCATTCAGCGGGTGGCTGCTGAGGTGGAGCCTGTGACCTCATTGATGGTGCCTGTGACGTCCACACATGTGCCCTGTGCTGCCCTGTCTTCCATCACTGGGCATGCAGGGGGAGGGTGTGGCTCATGTGGGGGTGGGGGGAGGGGTGGAGGAGGGTGTTCAGGGCGGGTGGGGGTGGCAGGGGGGAGGAGGGTGGGGTTTGGGGGGGAGGGTGATGGGTATTCTCCCCCTCCCCACAAATGTAAATATTTCCCTTTTTATTTTTATAAATATACACAACGTTGATGAATTTGAAATGGTCATGTGTCTCACTTAGGATAAGACTATGGATGCCAGCATGGGATATGTGTGTGGACAGCGATGTGCAGAACAGGTAGACATGGGTAGCATACGTCGACTGGCTCCACATGCAGTTTTGGGGGCTAACCATGTGTGTAGGGGTGTGATCCCAGGGTGGTGCATGAGATGTTGCAATGTAGCGGGCGTCCCGGGGACATCCATGTCACAGGGATGGGCGTAGGTTAACCACATTTGTTAGCATAAATCAGCAGCCGACATACGCATGCCACCCATGTCTGCCTGTGCCACATGCATGCCTGGGGGGGGGCAGGCATGTAATCAGTGTTACAGGCAGGGGCAATGGTCACACATATGCAACCAATGTTGGGTGTATGAGGGGGTGGACACGGTGATGGATCAGAACACTGAACATGCAACCTCAGAACATTCCCCCTGTCGCAACATGGGTGTCTGTGTAAACCGCCCCGCTGCAGCCCAGGGGCAGTGAACACACAATGTGCACGTCACACATGGCATATGCTGGCATCTGTGAAGTAATACCTGGCAGTGCAAACACCCCACCAGCAAGGGGCCTGGGTGCAGGTCATATAGTCAGGGACACGACATGCATTTGCACACTACATAGGGGACCACACGGACATACATTGGAAACATACATTGCATGTAGTGTATGACAGCTGTTTATTGTCACAGCAATCTTTTCCTTTTTTTAAGTATCTAGGAACATTTCTTACTTACTGCACTATTTGCCATCAGCGTGGTTTACATGGAACAGAAACATCCGACAATTTTCATATGTCTGGTCATTACATTTAACAGGAAATGGAACTTGGAGAAACAGGGCAAACTATATACATAGGTGGTTCAAATGATAAATGAAACAGGGACAACCATATGCATCGGTGGTTCACATGATGATGGAAAAAGAAATTAGCGACGGCGTGGCCGCCCACGCCTGCCACGTGGCAACACACCCCCCCCCCGCGGTGCTACACCCTCTTCTGGTGCCGGTGGTGGTGGCGGTGGTGGTGCCGGTACTGCTTGCCTCATGACAGCCAGCATGCCCTCCAGGGCCTCACACATCCGAGTGAAGGGCATGACTCGGACCTCCTCACGGAATTGCCGCAGCTCCCCACGGACCTCCCTCAGCTCCCTGGTGTTCTCCTCCACTGCACTGTGGATCCTGTCAAGCGCCTGACGATTGCCTGTGGGTGGGACACAGGGTGGTCTATGAGATACCTCTCCAGTAATCAACCGTCAGACACAAACATGTCACGCATATCCCACAGGATCGTTATTGTGGTAGGGCAGACTCTAGTAGACACATGGATAGGGGTAAGATACATCATTCTCACAGTAGTATAAGTCATAGACACGCACAGGACACGGTCCAGTACTTTGATGTGGAAGGCAAACACAAAGATCCACAGGCTGTGCTGACACACCCACGTACTGCAGACGTAGCAACAAGATTGGGCACAGAGAGCAAACACATGTCCATCGTGTATGGGAGGTGGAGCATGAACCAGGGACAACAACCACAGCTGGAGAGCAGCAGTGGTGATCAGAGGAAGGTCTAGGAAAGCCAGCCCAAGTGGGGGCACAGTTTGAGGGATAAACGCAGTTTGGAAAGGTTGCAGGAGATGCGCTATTGACTCAGAGGGATGGAGTGGTAGCACAAGGATATCAACCCTTACGTGCGCAAGTGCACTGCTGCTTCACGTGTCTGATGCCAGAGGGGTTCACATACACCTTGTGTAAAACAGAGGAGGGGTTGGGTACCAGTGCGTGTAGACCTTGGTAAACATATGGAGGGTTTGGACAGAGCAGGGGGAGCAACAGAGAGTGCATCAGAGGTGGACAGACCCCAGGAACGCACGGACAGGGTTATGTTGAGGAATCCACAGCAGGTGGTACCCTCTGGGGAAGGGCGGTGATAACCAGAGCTGGGGGGGTGTTTCCATGATTTCGTTTGGCAGCAGGGGTGGCAGCTGGGAGTTGGCTAGTCTTTCAGAAAACAACAGAGGTCGTTAGCTGACCTATGTGATCATGTGGGTAAGTCCCAACCAGGGCCGGCCCATCCATTGAGCAAGAATTTTTTTGCACAGGGCCCCGCATTTGAGGGGGCCCCGTGCAAAGAACATTCTGCTTTTTAAAACATTCCAAAAAAATAATTAAAAATCTGGCTACTGCTGCTGCTGCGGCAGCAGCGGCAGAATGGAGTGTTCCGCGGGGCACCCTTTGCCCACTGAGCCCCTCTGGAAGGGCTTTCAGATGCTCAAAGGAAGAGTGTCTCCCTCGCGTCTCTGTTAAGCCCGCAGGGGCTAATGGGAAATTTCCCATCTGCCCCTTTAGACACGAGGGGCTGATGGAAAATGTCTCATTAGCCCCTGCGGGCTTAACAGAGACGCAATGGAGACACTCTCCCTTTGCGATTCTGAATGCCCTTGCAGAGGGGCTCAGCGGGCAGAGGGGGCCCCGCGGGACACTCCATTCTGCTGCTGCCGCGGCGGCAGCGGCAATAGCCAGTTTTTTTTTTAATTTCACGGAGCCGATGTGGGGGGGTTAGGATGTGACGTGAGGTGGGCTGTGGGTTGGGGGGGGGTTAGGACAGGATATGGGCTGATGGGGAGGGGTTAGGACTTTAGGTGGCCTTTGGGGGAGGGCTAGGACTGGTAATGGACTATGGGGAGTTGAGACTGGTAATGGGCTGTGGACTGATGGGGCCTGTCTGGAAATGGGGTGATGGAGCAGCTAGGATAGGACTGAAAATGGGCTGTTGGGGGGAGGTACGATTGGAAATTGGCTGTGGTGGGGGCTTGGATTGAAATGGACTCATGGATGGGCTAGAACTGGAAGTAGGCTCATGGGGGGGCTTGGACTGGAATTGGGCTGAGTGGAGGGGAGCTAGGATTTGACATGGGCTGATGATGGGGCTAGGAAATGACTAGATATGGGCTGATGGGGGGCTAGGATTGGAAAGGAGCTGGTGAAGGGACTCGAACTGGAAATGGATGGGGGAGCTAGGACTGGAAATGGGCTGATGGGGGTCTAGGACTGGAAATGGCCTGATGCAGGGACTAGAAGGGAATTGATGCTGGGTGAGGCTGGAACTAGAAGGGAGCTGATGTTGGGGAAGGATTAGAATGGGATGGGGCTGGGAGAGTAAAATGGAGAGAGGAAAATAATTTTGTGTGGGAGGGATGATAAATCTACAATTGGCTTGTTATTGGGAGAGTACGTGGGGATTGAGGATGGAGGGGTAAAAATTGAGTGGATGAGATAAGAATGAGGAAAGAGCAAAAGGAGAAAGATGAGTATGTTAAAGCAGATGTAGAGAGAGAGAATGGAAGAAAACTAGAAGAGAGCAGAAAGGACAAATGGACAGCAGACGATGGTGAGTTAGCACAAAACATGAAGAAACCTGCTGAAAGTGGCTGGAGCAATTGCAACTGCAAAAACATGCACACAAGGTAGAAAGATATCTGTTGCTTTTGAATTTCTTAACTGGAATATGGAAGCTCTGAGAAATGTGCATCATTAACGTCTGCGCTTTGTTTGGTACAAGGGGAAATGTATTTATTAATTTACTTATTTGGCATAGATTTGTATACCGATACTTCCAAGCTAATTTATAGTTTTATTTCTACAGTGTTGTTGTACATTCCAGGTTTGGCTTTTGAGGTTCCCAGTTTAATTATTGCCTTCCTGTATCTAAATTTTTTTTTAAACTGCCTCTAATGTTTCGATTGATTTTTACGTTTTTTGGTGCGCTGAATCCAAATCTGGTAACCAATTTGCTCCATCACGTACAGATTTTTTGCTACATTGGGTTAGCAGTTTGAGGTGAATGTTTCAGATTGAGTGCGATCGAGATAAAAGTTTCTTGGATGAATTCTTTATACTAATTGTTTAGTAGTTATTCAAATAAGAATAAAGACAATTGTAACAAGGCAGCACATAAGAATAGAATAATGTCAACAAAACACACTGTGATGGTAGCAAAATTGTCTGCACTTAAAACACCCACATACATGTGCACAAACATTGAGCATATAAGAGCGAGGTTAGACACAAAGCAAAGCAAAGAAATGTGCAAAAAATGTTGTACAGGTATGTATTTAAGAATAGAAAAAGCAAACCGCACCTTTGCAATACATGAAGACAAACACCCGATGGTGTGAAAATAAAATTCTAATAAATGAGATCCGACACTGTGGTAATAACTAGCAAATTTTTATTTCAAAGTTTAGTAAAAACACGATATTTGTCAACACAGTTTAGATTTTAAAGTCATTCTTGGGTCAATCAATCTCCTGGTGGGCCCGTTTCTTCTTCCCCCGAATGCTTCTCTTGGTGCGCTGCTTGGCGTATTTTTCATCTGGGGTTTCCCGCAGCAGCAACCAGCAGAAATCAGCCATCATAGTGGTGTTCCATCTTCCTTGGTACCTTCTCTCTGCGTCCTTGATGTCCTGGTGAAACCTTTCATCTTGTTCTTCACTGTACGCCCCCAAGTTTTCGGGAAACTAGTTCACATGGGAGTGCAAGAAATGGACTTTTAGGCTCATGTTACAGCCTTGTTCTTTGAAGGCATTGAGCATCCTGGCAACAATATCCTTATAGTTCTCATCCCGCCTGTTCCCCAAGAATTTGAGAACAACATCCTTGAAGGAATCCCAGGCTTCTTTTTCCTTCTCAGACATCGTTTCAGTGAATGCTCCATCTGAAATGAGTTTCCTTATATCAGGGCCAACAAACACTCCTTCCTTTAGCTTTGCTTCAGAAAATTGGGGGAACTTTGAGCAAAGGTACCGAAAGCACTCACCATCTTTTGGAAGGGACTTGATGAATTGCTTAATGAGACCCAACTTAATGTGGAGAGGTGGTAATAGAATTTTATCACGAGGTACCAAGCTCTCATGAAGAACATTTTTCTCACCGGGTCTCAAATACTCCCGAATTGGCCAGTCTTTTTTCCCCCAGTGTAGGTCGTGGGCCCGGCTATCCCACAAGCAAAGGAAGCAGGGATATTTGGTGAAACCGGATTGCTGCCCTAATAGCATGGATATAATTTTAAAGTCTCCACAAATCATCCACTTATGCTCATCATAACGAATCTTCTGAAGAATCAGGGCCAAATTCTCATATTTTTCTTGGAGAATAACAGAGTGAGCAATAGGAACTGAAGCGAATGTGTTGCCATTATGAAGAAGAACACCATTTATGCTGTCTTTTGACGAATCAATGAACAGCCGCCATTCAGCAGGATCATACTTGAGTTTAAACTTTTCCATCACTCCGTATATATCGTTGCAAAATACCAAATCTTCCTCTTTGCTGAAATACTTCAAAAATTGTGTCTCGCGGTTGCGGTACCAATAAAAAGTTGTTCCTGGTGACAATAGATTTTTCTGTTTAAGCCGAGAACCTAGCAGTTGGGCAGCATCTTTTGGGAGTCCTAAATCCCGGACTAAATCATTCAATTCAGCTTGAGAGAAAAGTTCAGGTTTCGGATCTGGTTCAGTTTCAAACTCGGAAGTACTGGACTCATCGGGAAAAGCCATCTGATGAGTCTCATCATGATCAGAACCGTCCACACAAATATGATCCAAAGATTTTGGTGGTTCAGGCACAGGTACTTCGTTGTTATGAGGCATAGGCCTAATTGCTGAGGGAAGGTTGGGGTAACTTATTACGTTCTTATTTTTTAAGTTGTATCCCTTCACAATGCAAGAGCAAAAATAGCAGTCACTGCTGTGGTCTCTTTGTTCACGCCATATCATAGGTATTCCGAAACAAAATGCTTGTTTTTTACCTTTCATCCATAAGCGTAGATCTTCCTCACATGTCTTGCACACTTTGTGAGGAGCCCACGGTTTGTCTTGATCGCCTAACTTCAAACTGAAATAGGCGAAATATACTTTTTTAATAAATGCAGAAATGTTCCTCTGCCGCTTTTTCACGGTATATTCCCCACAAATAAAACAAAAACTGTCCGGAGAGTTGACGCAACCTCTGGCTCTGTGAGCCATCACAAATACACAGCACTGCAAACTACAACTGTAGTGAACCACTTCGGAATAAAGCTGGATTACGACTGAGCAAACAAAAGGTAATAATGAACTTGCAAGAAACTGAAATTTGACAGGAACGTTCATGTCGCAACCACCGTGTTTGAGCGAGCGAGCGAACGAGGCGAGGCGAACAGGAAAGAACATGCGCCAGCGCGAGTACTGGATTTAGCCCCCCGCCTCCCAATTGTCCTGTTAATGTATAAAATGAATACAAAACACTCTAAAATATCATGAGGGAGTGTTTCTAGTTAGTTAACCATTACAACCTCTATTTTGGGCCAAGAAAATAAACTGCAGTCGGCTAAAAAGAAATTATGTGAACATTCCTTATATGGGTAAGAAATCTAATTTTGCAAGAAAACGTGACGTGATGGAACATTTTGGCTATTTTCCCTGGATTCAGCACCCCAAAATCTATAGGAATCAGTTGCAAAACTGGAGGCAGTTTTTTGGTAGTGTACCTGTGTAATTTAGGTTTTCTCATACCTAAACTAGAAAGAAGTTAGGGTTTTGTCTCCCTTTTTATTTATTTATTTTATTTATTTATTTATTTATACTTCTTATATACCACGCTATTATAATCAGTGCGGTATATAAGTTATTATATAAGTTTAATTAAGTTAGGGAGCCAGGTATCCCGGACTCTGTGGATTCAGACGTACGGCGGTTCCTGCGCGAATCTTGGGCCCCTACACTTCAATTCTCGCAGCTGTGTGGACAATAATAAAAAAAAAGAAGTCAGTCTTACATCTCAGCTGAATGAACAAAGAAAGCTAAGTGAAGTACTTAATATAAGCTGTGTGTTAAAAAGAAGGAAAAGGAGAGCAAGGGGAAAAGAGTGGACAATCCCCACTTGTTACCAGGGGCGGCCTAAGGGGGGTGCGGGGCCATGTGCGGAGAGTCGGTGCGGTGCCTCATTTGCATAAGTGGCCTTATTTGCATAAATGTTTGCATAATGTTACCATACACTAACTTTTTGTAAACATGTCTCTTAATGAGTGTATGGATAAAGAAAGACTTAAAGATTTCTACATTACTATAATCCAGTGCCAACCGCCAGGCACATTAGGAACTACTACAAACGCTGCCCATTTAGAACCCATAGCAAACCCGCCGTATCCTGACAGCATTACCAGGACTCACAAAGCACCATACCCTACCTATCAAAAGGCAACACTGCAAATATTAAACCAATACATTTCAGAGAATACTGGGGAAAGAGAACAAGTGGCAATGTCAAATAGGAATTACATAAACAGAATACCTCAGCTCAGTTACACATGCAGAACATAGACCATCACCAAACAAGGAATCACAATTTAGAAACAGGAAGGCAATAAATAAACTGGGAACCCCAAAAGCCAAACTTGGAATGTACAACACTGTAGAAATAAAACTATAAATTAATTTCCTCTTATACCAAACAAAGCGCAGACGTTGATGATGCACATTTCCCAGAGCTTTCATATTCCAGTTAATAAATTCAAAATAAAGAGATATCTTTCTACCTTTTGTGCATTTTTTTCAGTTGCAATTGCTCCAACCACTTTCTTCTGGTTTCTTCATGTTTTCTGCTAACTCTCCATCGTCTGCTGTCCATTTGTCCTTTCTTCTCTCTTCTAGTTTTTTTTTCCATTCTCTCTCTCTACATCTGCTTTAACATACTAATCTTTCTCCTTTTGCTCTTTCCTCATTCCTATTTTATCCACACAAATTCTACCCCTCCATCCTCAATCCCCACTTAATCTCCCAATACCCGGCCAATTGTAGACTTTTCATCCCTCCCACACAAAATATTTTTCCCCTCTCCATTTTACTCTCCCAGCCCCATCCCATTCTAATCCTCCCCCAACATCAGCTCCCTTCTAGTTCCAGTCTCACCTAGCATCCATTCCCTTCTAGTCCCTGCATCAGCCCATTTCCAGTCCTAGCCCCCCATCAGCCCATTTCCAGTCCTAGCTCCCCCATCCATTTCCAGTCCGAATCCCTCCATCAGCTCATTTCCAATCCTAGCCCCCCATCAGCCCATTTCTAGTCATTTCCTAGCCCCACCATCAGCCCTTGTCAAATCCTAGCTCCCCTCCATTCAGCCCAATTCCAGACCAAGCCCCCCCATGAGCCTACTTCCAGTTCTAGCCCCTCCATGAGTCCATTTCAATTCAAGCCCCCACCACAGCCCATTTCCAATCTTAGCTCCCCCAACAGCCCATTTCCAGTCCTATCCTAGCTGCTCCATCAGCCCATTTTCAGTCCTAGTTCCCTTCCCTCACAGCCCATTTCCATTCCAAGCCCCCTGCCCATCAGCTATTTGCAGTTCAAGCCTCGCCTTCCACTCAGCTCATTTCCAGTCCTAGCAACCCCCAACCCATTACCAGTCCTAGCCCCGCATCAACCCACTTTCAGTCCTAAACCCCCATCACCCCATTTTCAATTTAAGCCCCCCTATAACCCATTACCAGTCCTAATCCCCCATCAGCCCACTTCCAGTCCTAACCCCATCAGCCCATTTCCAGTCAGCCCCCCATAGCCCATTGCCAGTCCTAACCCCCCCATCAGCCCACAGCCCATTACCAGTCCTAACCACATCAGCCCACCTCAAGTCCTAACCCCTCCCCATCAGCCCATTTCCTGTCATAGCCCCCCCCCATAGCCCATTATCAGTCCTAACACCCCCATAGCCCATTACCAGTCCTAACCCCCATTACCTCATTTCCAGACAGCCCCCATCAGCCCACAGCCCATTACCAGTCTTAACCCCCCCATAGTCCATTACCATTCCTAACACCCCCAACAGCCCACAGCCCACAGCCCATTACCAGTCCTAACCCCATCAGCCCACCTCAAGTCCTAACCCCTCCACATCATCCCATTTCCTGTCCTAGCCCCCCCATAGCCCATTGCCAGTCCTAACCCCCCCATTGCCCATTACCAGTCCTAACCCACCATCACCCCTTTTCCAGACAGCCCCCATCAGCCCACAGCCCATTACCAGTCTTAACCCCCCCCCATAGCCCATTACCAGTCCTACCCCCCCCCCATCGGCTCATGGAAAATTTAAAAAAAATAAAAAACCTGGCTGCTGCCGCTGCCGCCATGGCAGAATGGAGTGTCCCGCTGGGCCCCCTCTGCCCGGCTGAGCTCCTCTGTGCCGGCTTTCAGATATGCGAAGGGAGAGTGTCTCCCTCGCGTCTCTGTTAAGCCCGCAGGGGCAGATGGGAAATTTACCATCAGCCCCTGAGGGCTTAACAGAGACGCGAGGGAGACACTCTCCCTTCATGTATCTGAAAGCCGGCGCAGAGGGGCTCAGCCGGGCAGAGGGGGCCCCGCGGGACACTCCATTCTGCTGCTGCCGCGGCGGCAGCAGCAGCAGCCAGCTTTTTTTTTTTTTTTAATTTAATTTTTAAAAAAGCAGAATGTTCTTTGCGCATGGCCCCCTGAAACGCGGGGCCCTGTGCAAAAAACATTCTTGCTCAATGGACGGGCTGGCCCTGCTTGTTACTGATGTAATATGTCTTCATCACAAAGAAAAATAAAACATCACAAAACATCAGGACTTACAAATTAACAACTGAAGTTAACAGAAAAGGGTTTTTTTGTGCTACATTAGTCAGAGAAGAAACTTATCTGATTAGAATAGTTAGGATTTCCCTTATTAGAGTTGTGACAGGTTGCTATTTATTTTTCTGTTAAAGAAAATACTGTTTTTTATTTAAGAAACTAAGGGGTATGTTTACTAAAGTGCGGTAAACGTGAATAACGTGCGTTGTATGACGTTAACGATCGTAAGTGCAGTATAACGCGCGTAATCACGCGCCAACGACCGTTAACGTCATACTACGCGCGTTAACCGTAGTTAACGATCGTAAAGCCCCGCGGCGCGTTAAAACAGCGCAGAAGGTGGAGAGTGGGCGGAGAGAAGGGGTCAATGGGCGGAGAGTGGGCGGGGAGAGGCTCCCCTCACACTAACGCGCTGAAGTGCAGAGCTCAATTCCAATGCGAATGAAAACCTGTCGTTAAAGGCATATTAAAGGGAAGAGAAACCATTTCCGTCAGCAATGTACAGCAAACCGGGGAAACCTACAAAACGTGAGCAGTGTGATACATGTGCACAAAACAAAACTGCAAATAAAACTTTAGAATGACCACAAGAAACAGTGTAAAAATTATAATTCAGCTCGGCAACAGTGATAGCAAAGGGCAAAAATAAAAAACACACCCAGGAAAGCTCCAAAAAAAAGAAATGATGTGTGGAAGGGTCTACACTCCGTAGACCTTTTCAAAAATCATTTCATTTTATTGGAGCTGTCCTGGGAGTGTTTGTTAATGTTGCCCAATGATATAATTGTTGCCCAGCTTGGATATGGGTGTGTGCCCCTTTTTCCGAGGTCTTTTTTGAGGTTTATGTGCACGTTTGTCTTCATACAAGGTAAATGAGCCCACAGTAAAATTTTGCAGAGCAGGGTTTCCGACTCATCAGGCCAGTTTTCCTACCTCCAGGGACTGCACAGTCTCTGTGGCCACAGTGTGGTGCAACAGACACAGCCAATGCCTGTAAGACCAGAGGGTCACAGGTTCAAATCCCAGTTGGGGCTCCTGCCAACCCAGTCCCCATAGTTACACCCACCACTAAACAGTGATAGTAACAACACTCCTTTATTGCAGAGAACATACGCATGGTTAATACGCCTATATTTTACCACACTGAACACAGACACCATAAACAGGCGCATTACCTAGAGCAGAGTCTCCCAAATGCAGTCCTGGAGGGCCCCACACCATTCAGGTTCCTTGCTGCCTCTAATAAAGATGCCTGTGCTGCATATCTATGCACCACCCCCATGGCATGCAGATGTAGCTCATGCATATTTATGAGGGACAGCATGAAAACCCGAACAGTGTTTGGAACACCAGGACTGGAGTTGGGAAACTCTGCCGTAAAGCAGCAGCCAACAGGGCCGGACACACCTACACACACACCCACAGGCCCCATTGGCCAATGCCTCCTGGAGAGGCAGGGCATTGGGCCATGCTTGTATCTCCCAATACTAGCAGTTGCATACCTTAGCAATGCCACCCTACACCTGGGTATATGGTACACAGCCATCAAACGTTTCCTATGATAACTGGCAGATATCAATTCCTACGTTAAGCACATTTTGCTCATTGAGCTCCACCATAACAATCATTCTGATGTCTGCGGTGTGTGCTGCAGGTCTGGTCTCTGACAGTGTTTACCACCCTGGGGAGTGACCCCCAACAGTATTGCGTACCATATCCATGCCTGTACTGTGCCCAGGACTGGTGTGGTGGGTATGGCTGCTGAACCCCTCTATAGTAGCTCAATGCTGGCAGAGGTGTGGGAGTGGCTGTCTGTCTATGCAGTGTGTGGTGGCTGCAAACACCTTCCACAGCCCACACTGCCAGCAATGTTGCCAGTATTGGGCTGCCAATGTGCATAATGAGGAGCAAGGTACCATGGGTATAGGCCGGACAGGGTGGCCTGGCCAGGGTGCATCTGCACAGGGCATAGGGCACTGACTGGGACATTGTAGTGCTCGGCCACCACCGACACAGACAGGGTGACCTCAGTATGTCCTGCTGAGAGATCACTCTCACCCTGACTGTGCAGTGACCACAGCATGGCTAGGCACCCCCATAGTGCTATATAGTATTTCTCTCATGTGATAGATATGGGTTTCCTTTTGGGGCCCAGTCACTGTTTTATCTGCTTGCTGTGTATGCTGACATCCCAGTTCTGGGCACATGCACTATTGACTAACTAGCAGGCTGTTTGCAGCTGGTATGTGTCTTAATGGAATGGTGTGCAGTGGCTGATGGCTTGCAGCAGGAGAATATCAGATAGTGGTGGGGTGCAGCTTAGCATATCCAGGCCTGATGTCTGTCTGCTATTGTGTTATGGATGTGTACAGAGCTGCATTGACTGCCCTGTGGGGTGTCTGTTCTTCAGCAGGACTGGGGGTTGATGTTCCCCTCTACTGCCACCTTTGCAGGGAGGTAGAATGTGGATCTATTGTTAGGAGGCCCTGTTTGCAGCCCTGGGGGAGGGGGGTGGTGGTCCATGGGGGCTACACCTGACTGAAACAGACAGAGATATCCAAGGTGTTTCTGCAGAAACTACCTATCTCACACATTAACACTGCTTTGGACCTGCGCCATGGCCTCTTTCAGCCATGGAAGGTGCTGTGGACCTGGTGCTGGGCGCCTCACTGCACCCTCAGGGTGAGCACAGTACCCGCACAATGTGACGGTGTGTAGCTACTCTGTGCCAGTACAACACACGGTCAGTACCCCCGTACCAGGCCGAAGTGCTGTGGGGGTGCACATGGTCAGTTCCCCCTACCAGGCCGAGGTGCTCTGGGGGTGCATTCCCCATGGTGTGTATCTGTGGACAGCAGATTTGCATGTGCAGTGCATCATGGGTGTGACTGGCACAATCCAACCCTGTGAAAATCCAGCACCTGCTCACAGGCTCTGATAAACCATAGGCCATCACACGTACATCTGTTAGCATAATGCATAGGTGCAAGACACCCTAAAGAGTCTGTAATATAAGGTGCCCACGCTGTGTGATAAGGAAGCTTATCATAGCTCAGGAAGGAGCTATAGAAAAGGTGAAGTGACTCTGAACAAGCAACCTGTCAGTTCTGGTAGAAATATGAAAACAGAATTTTGCCATAAAATACTACCAGTCCCAGAATGCACCAGGTTTCCAACAACCATTAGAGGAGCTGAAGTGAGGAAACGTGTGTTCAATCAGGAGGGCTATGAGGTAATCCCTAAGCACTCATCTCAAAGGGCAGGGCCTGAATCAGCACAGCTGCGCTGTGTTAGGGAGGATCACTCATCTAAGCAGAATAAGAGTAGAGTTTATTCTACAGATGACCATCTTCATGATCACCTTGGATATCCAGAGAATTGTCCTCAGTATCCTGAGAATCAGCTTGAGTTTGATCATCAGTTTCATCTGAAGGATCATCAGAAGTAGAAGCCAAACCGGACGGACAGAGAGGGAAAGAGAGCCTTTGGAAGAAGGAAGAGAAAAGCCTTTGAGAGGTCTAGAAGAGTCCAAAGCAGTACGTATACTGGGAGGTATTCCAAGGGCCAGCATACACCATTGGACTGGGGAAAGCCAGAGGAATGGTGCTGCAGAGCTAGGAATCACCAGAGGCTACCTGTGAGGGAGACAGCTGCACGTGGAAGGGACCCTAAGACCTGTGCCAGAAGGTATGTGAAGAGAGATCCAGTATCCAGGGATCTGGATTGGAAGGCTGGACATAAGAACTGGACTACATACTGGCCAGGCTATATAGAGAGGAACTCTAGCAGCAATGGAAGCTCAGGTATGAACACTGATCTATGCCCTAGCTATAACCTTGAAAGACAGCAGGGAAACAAGTATTCTCCTGAAAATGCTCCATTGAGAGATTCATCTGTGCCAATCCATGATATTGAACCCATGCTTGTTGAACAAGGGGGAATAATAGCAGATGAGGATCCTGTTTATATGGACTGCTCTCTATCTAAACTCCGTTGGTAACTTTCTGTTATAAAGTACAGCAACCATCACAAAGAAATACAAATTTGTTCTTTAATCTACTCAGAAAAGCTCCTGAAGCAGGATTTGACCCACACAGTGGAAGGCAAGCCAGCTAAGGGGTTTCAGCTGGTGACTGCTAGCAATTAAGCCTTACCTAATTGCTTGTGAGCTAGGAGAGAATCACTTCTGTATCTATGTGGGAAGTAATCAGAAGTTAACCTGAAAAGAACAGTTTGTTTCTTGCTTTGTGGCTTTTCATTTGTTGTTTTCCTGATTTTGACTTTGTTTTTCCAAGTTAACACTGAAAGCAAGTAACCTAATTTATGTGCTACCAAGCATATCTGTGTTGGGAGAAATAACCCCATAAATAAATATCTTATTGGCTTTACCCAAGAGCACAACTAAATTATTGTCAGCAGCTGTGTCTGGTGTGAATGAACTACATTGCCCACAATACCTTGAAAATCATATAGATATATGCACTTGACAAGACTGTGAAGATTCTCACCTAGGCAGCCGTCTGACAGCTGGTAAAAACACACGTACCCACGCACGATTGTACGCACGTACCCACGCACGATTGTACGCACGCAGCCTCGCACGCACCAACGTACGTGGCTAGGCACACTCCGAGGGTGTGTTTCTGACACCACTACTCAACGTAAAGAAAAACATGCCTCCTCATTCCCTATGTAATGTACAGGGTGATGCCTGGGCCAGCCTTCTGCATTAGGCACACTGGGGACTCGAACCCATGCTGCTTGTAACAGCGGTCAGTACCGTAACCATTGTGCTACAGCTGTGTTTCAGTGCTTGGTGTCTGTACGCCTTCTTACGATTAACGCGCAGTAACGCGCCACGGCTCCCTGTAACGCTCGTTAGTTTTTGGAACGCGCGTTAGTGGTAACGATGTACCGCCCATGTCCTTATTTGGGGTTTCTGTCACTACCGCGGCTCCTAACGCAAATTGCACTAACGCAGTTTAGTAAACATACCCCTAAGTTACAGGTGTAGCTAGTAGTATAAAATTGTTTAGTAAAAAGAGAAAATATGTGTAACATTTTGGTGCAATAAAAGAAGAGATGTATAATGGGTTGTTCTTACATGTTTTACTGAGAATCTGGAAAGATTATTTCAACTAAATATACACAGTAAATAACAACAAAAGTGTCAGAACCTGTGTACAATAAATATTAAGACACTTTGCAATAATTCTATTTGTAAACTTTATTTATACCACCTAAGTTTACTTATTTTATTTATTTCCCCAGTTCCTTTTGAAGAAACTGGTGTGTACTGTACCTTTCTCATTTGTAAGCTGGTGATAGCGCCTTTCCTTACGGCACCGTGACACACAATTTAAATAAGGAAGCTACATCAGGGCGCTGGTCACTGGTTTGCAAATAGGGGTGGGTTACAATAGCTTTCAAAATTTAGTACAAGGCCATTATTCCTTTAGTGCAGTAATGAGCTGCTTTGCAAATAGCTTAATAACTAGTTTATTATGTACTAAAGAGAATGGGCAGCACCACACTCTACTATGCAGGGCATTTATTTTGCTTCTAGAAAATGTGTTGCGTCTTACGTATAGCTGTATTTTCTAAATGTAGGATATGAATATATTTATTCATGTAATGTAGTACATACATTTTTTTCCAGAAAATGAAGACCTGATGGGTGAATTGCGCCCATTGTTTATAAAAATGATCTTTTTGGATTTGACAGTCAAAGGGAACATTTTTACAGCATGTACAATTTTCTGTAGTTAGATCATTACAATTAATTGCCTCTATCAAATAATTATAAATGTTGCCATGAGGTCAATTTGGGTTTCAACCTGAAAGATCTGACATGTTTAATTTGTATATCCATCTGAAATACTTTGGTATATTTATACGGTTCCAACTAAGGAGAAACATACCTATTCCAGGAATTCTTTAGAACTGATATATAATGAAAAGTAATACCCTAACCCCAACCCAAACCCCCAAAATATAAAACACACCCTCACCACCACGACCATACTGAACATAAGTTAACTTGTTATATGTTCTCAGACCCCTTACTCTTTCAAGATCACTAATCCTGAAGTTCCTTAAAAACGCTAGGCAAAATACTGCCAGGGAAAGGATCAAATCTGGAAATGGCCACTTCCAGAAGTCCCTCCCACAACCTGATCAACAGATCATGAGAAATCAGTTGCTGGGAATTGCAAGGCTTTGGGGTGGCCTGCTCCCATTTGACCAAAAACCACTTCACTAAAAACCCTGCCAAAGGATTTCCCCAACGTGCTGCCTTTACAAAAAAGGAAAACCCAGCCAGGTAAGAACATACAGTGGCCTTGGATACACCTCCACTCTTAGCAGCAACTATGTATTAGCCAATTAACTCCTCATGTACCCTACTGCCCTGCCATCCCCTGGCTCTCAAAAATCTGCAACCTTATGGAAACCCCTAAGGTAGGAAGACTAAGTCAGGGGAGACACTGACCTTCAGAGTAGAGCCGTTATTCCTGGAGGCCAAACTACCATTGGTGATGCGGCACCGCTGTACCCTTTGCCTCTGCTTCTGAATCCAACGTTTGAAATAGGGATCACTTGAAGTGAGAGAAAGAGTCAATGATATGATTAACACAGCCTGGAACATGCTTTGTCTTTGCAGTCACATTCAGATGTAAGAAAGACAGCACAAAGGCGCACATCAAAACAGCAACCCATAAACAGTGAGGCGAATGCCAGTTAATGATCTCCAAGGTTAAGTAATTTTAATTTTAGATTATTATATACATTAAAAATGTAAATAAAACTACAATTGTGAGCTTGGACCAATGATTGAAATTAGTGGTGAGCTGCGCTTGTTGATCTTGTTGAGCTGAAGTACATATATGCCTTCACTGAGGTCCTCATTTTCCCAAAGTAACAACCTTTAGTTTGATTTTGTTGAAAGGGCAACCATTTCCTATTTTGGCTCCATGATATATTGTTTCATTGTTGGATTCGGTACAGTTTGATGTGGAGGTTTTTTTGTAATGCTGTGCATAGTCAAAAGAGGCATATTGGACAGAACACAACTCCCTTGGAAGATGGTCATTCACAGAATTACTGGGAAGATAAAACAAATTACGGATAAGGCAAAATGTCCCTGACTCCTTTTTGGGAACCACTCCCAGAGGAGAAACTGCAAAACCCAGAAATGGCTGCTCAAGAAAACGACACATCCGACCTAGTTCTGGTTCTGCTGCAAGCTTCGCTTGCACCACCACAGCAAAACACTGCACCAATGGAGCATTCCTTGCCAAATTACTAATCGCTACCTCCTCATAAAGAATAATAAAACCAAACTTGAACCCTTCAGCTAGAATTACACCTTACTGCTGCCTCCCATAGTACACCAACCACGGGCACATGGCTTTCACCCGAATGGGGGTAGGGGCCCTCTAAGAAATCAACCAGGCTACTTATCTCTAGGGGGCCATGATTATCTCTGCACTTAATGACAGCATGGCCTTCCCACAAAAGGTGCACGCACGCCACAACTTGAAATCCAGGAACAGGCAGATGACTTGTTAAACCTCCAACAGTCATTGTTACCACATCCACTGCCCTTTGCCTGATTAGATATTCTTGCTCCTATCCAAAAGGAAAGATCCCTCCCCACACACACATAGACACACACAGGTGGGATTCCTGAGCCTTCCTTGGCCACCCCGCTATTCGAAGATCCCGGCTGAACTGACAGCTGAGTCAGGACATGTGCTTGTTCTCCTACATCTTATCAATGAATTTCTCATCATAGTAAAGTCATGCCCAGCCCTTACAATAACATAGCAACATAGTAACATAGTAAATGACGGCAGATAAAGACCAGTATGGTCCATCTAGTCTGCCCAGTACGATGTCAAGAGTAGGTACACCTGCCGCTCTGTGCAGGCCCCCCTTCCCCATGTCTTTGTTTAGGGGTGATCCCACCAGTCCTTATAGTATACCCCTATTTGTTAAGGAATTAGATGGTTCCGATTATTTTGATATTTTCTTGTTGTTGTAAAGGGATCCACTGTATCTGTCCCATGCCCTTTTGAACTCCGTCACCGTATTTGCCCCCACAACTTCCATCGGGAGCGCATTCCAAGCATCCACCACCCTTTCAGTGAAAAAGTATTTCCTGACATTGCCTTTCAATTTACCACCTTGTAGCTTCATGTTATGCCCTCTAGTTTTGCAGCTTCTCCGTCTTTGGAAGAGGTTTGTTTGTTCATTTTTTCTCTTTAAGTATTTAAAGGTCTGAATCATATCTCCCCTGTCCCTCCTCTCCTCCAAAGTGTACATGTTTAGGTCTTCAAGTCTCTTCTCATAAGGCTTCTGACGCAGGCTCCAAATCATTTTGGTTGCCTTCCTCTGAACAGTTTCCAGTCTTTTTACATCCTTTGCAAGATATGGTCTCCAAAACTGAACACAGTATTCCAAGTGAGGCCTCACCAGTGACTTGTACAGTGGCATAAGTACCTCTTCCTTTCTGCTGGTAATTCCTCTTCATATGCAGCCCAACATCCTCCTGGCTTTTGACACCTCCTTGTCGCACTATTTTTCCACCTTGAGATCTTCAGAAATAATCACTCCAAGGTCTTTCTCCTGATCCGTACACACCAATCTCTTGCCCCTATCGCGTACATTTCCCTTGGATTTCTGCTTCCCAAGTGCATGACTCTGCACTTCTTTGCATTAAATCTTAATTGCCAAGCATTACACCATTCTTCCAGCTTTTGTAGATCATTCCTCATGTTAACACCTCCCTCAGGGGAGTCCACTCTGTTGAAAATTTTTGTGTCATCTGCAAATAGACAGACTTTTCCATGCAGTCCTTCAGCTATATCACTCACAAAAACATTGAATAGTGCCGGGCCCAGGACCGACCCCTGGGGCACCCCGCTAATCACTTTCCTTTCATCTGAATGAGCTCCTTGTACCATCACCTTCTGTCGTCTGTCAGTTAACCAATTTCTGATCCAATTTACCATCTTCGGATTTATCCCCAAACTACTGAGTTTATTGATAAGCCTCCTATGAGGAACAGTATCAAAGGCTTTGCTGAAATCCAGGTAGATGACATCCATCGCATGCCCCTGATCTAGAGTCTGGAAGACCTCAAGAATGGAATCCACGTAAGTAAGGAAGAGACCATACTGACCCAGCATGTGATGCCCCCACATACTCGCCAAGAGCAAAAAGTCCATCATCCAATTTACTATATTCCGGGACACCTACTTGAGCCACCCAGTCTTCTTATTCTCCTCACATTTTTTCTTGCTGTCACCTGACTTCTTTCTACCCTCCAACAGAAGAAAAATGTCTATGCTTCCTAATCTTGTGTCACAGAGAACAAGGAACCCCCTTCCAAAGCTTAGTGAACACTAATAATGCAAGCATTCCATATCCTACAGACTCCATGCCCTCCCCCTCCCGAGAGTTGCCCCTTCTTGAAGATTATGCCCATCAGAAGATGAAGAGGAAGAAGAATTGAGGAAGAGGAAGAATAGTTGTACCCCCTCCGATGCTGCCGTGAATGCTTCCCTTCTTAGTGGCCTTTCCAGACATCTCACTGATGGGGTTTGAAGCAATACCATGACACCATTACCTTGGCCCAATGTCCTGATGTCAACCTTGATGTCGTTCTGCAGCTCTCTGGACTTGACTCCTCTTCCCTCACTACAAAGCAGACATCACTGGTGCCTTCCTGTGACCCTGCTAAGGCCATACAGACACCTCAACCACCTCACAGATGCCAGCCAGAGGACCAACTCTGCACCATGCCTCTTGCCGTATGCTGCAACTGAGCCCTGCACCTTCTTCCCCACACCAATGGATGCACTGAAGCCACAACACCTGAAGCAGATACACCAGTCGACTCCCTGGGGCCTCCGAGGCTAGATCCGCCAGCACAGCAACAAGATTCACCAACTTCCCATGACATTGAGGTGGCATAACTTTGGCTACAGGATCACAAGATCCAGTGCATAGCCTGCTACACAACCAGAGGAAGAAACAAAAACATGATAGACATGATTCACACTGCCCAGCCAAGCAAGGAAGGAAGAGAGAACATCCAGCAATGTAGGTAAATAACCTCCACATCCAGCATCCCACCCACCGAACTCCTGATGTCACTCCCACCGGACCATAAAGATGAGACGGGATTTCAAATCAAAATCCCCCACCCCTTACAGCCCTTATTGCCCTTCTTCCACATAGATCTCTAACTGCCATCCCTACTGATTTCACTATCGCCCCACCTCCCAATACAAACCTTACTTCCTGTCCTGCTAACCCAGACTAAGGCATTGCCTGCTCTAGTACCCAACCAAACCCAAATCAACCTCGGGAAGGAGTGGGGTTCCCCCAAGCCAAACACCCAGTTACTTATAGTTGGCAGGACCCTAGCCCATTGACATCCAGCAATTATTGGCAAATGGGGCTATTCTTGTGAGTTTTTGATGTTTATACCATTCCATAGTTTTATCATTTTATAGCAATTACTAGAGGTTCTATGAATGAAACCAACTATAAAGTACAATAATGTGTTCTTTACTCCATGCAAAATTTGTCAGCTAGAACATTCTTTGTAATTACTGATGGGCTACACCAAATCAAACCTGTCAAGAACTGTAAACATATGTTCCCATTAAACCATATCATAAGTCTTTTTTGCATCTAAACTGCATATCAGTTGAGAAGGTACCTCTTGCACTCCTTTTCTGCCTCTTCCCAACTCCACCCAGCCCCCCCCCCCCCCCCCATTTCATAGATATTAAGAGATCTAACACAAGTCATCTACTCAACAGCTTGGTAAAAAAAGAAGTGCTTGGGAAGGGACCTTTCATAGACGTGGTGAAACAGTCTAACTTTATAGCTGAAAGGACCTGTATTTCATAATAGCTGAGAAAGCCAATGTCCCTGTTGAGTACTTTCCAGTTTGTTTCAAAGTGTTTGATACTTTTGATGTCAACGTTTTCTTTTCTTGTGAGCTCCAAAAGTTCCCTTTTATATACCTTTATTATTAGATCATTAAACGAGTGACCTTGCTTTAAGAAAAGTTCACTTGCTGAGTTGTAATTCAGTTGTTCTCTATAATATTTCAAGCTATATCCATGAAAACTGTATTTATCCTAATTTTTGGCTTATTTCACCCATGTAGCATCCTTCATCATATTGTATGGCTTGGATCATATATACTGCATATATGGGTACATATGAATGTGAATAATTTATTTTGAATACATTTCACATGTGAGATAGCTGGATGGTCCTATGATATGTACTGTACAGGCACAATTTGCATCATTTATGTATTTATTTAGATCATGATCACATCTTTTCATTGGTAGCTCAAGGCAATTTACATTTTGGTACAGGCAATATTTACCTCACCCAGATAGCTCACAATCTAAGGAGCCTATTTATCATGCCGTGGGAAAGCAGCACATCTTACTGCATGGATTCATTTGCCTGTGGTACCTGAGTAACATGGATTACTGAATCTAATGGTAATTTTATTCATGTTGCTGTAGCCATGAGCAATGTGGGATAGCAGGACCCAAATTTATTCAAAGTTGTTAAAACACAAGAAGATTGTGAAAAATTGCTAGAGGACCTTGATAATTTGGAAGACTGGACATCCAAATGGCAGATGAAATTTTATGTGGACAAGTGCAAAGTTGTGCACCTAGGAAAGAACAACCCAAACTATGGTTACACAATGCAAACTTCCATATTAAGAACCACCACCCGGGGAAAGGATTTGGATCTCAACAGGGGTAATACTTTGGAACTCTTAGTCCAGTGTACAGCAGCAGCCAAGAAAGCTAATAGAATTGTAGGAATCATGAAGAAAGGACTCGAGAATTAAAACCAAGGATATTATAATACCTCTATATCGTTGCATGGTGCTACCACACCTTGAATACTGTGTGCAATTCTGTTCGCCGTATCTTAAAAAAGATATAGCATAATTAGAAAAAGTACAGAGAAGAGCGAAAAAAATGGCAAAGGGGATTGAAGGATACCCCTATGAAGAGAGGCTAAAAAGGTTAGGACTCTTCAGCTTGGAAAGGAGACAGCTGAGGAGAGATATGATAGAGGTTTATAAATTCATGAATGGAGTAGAACAGGCAAATGTAGATTGGTTGTTTACTTCATCAAAAAGTAGAAAGACTAGGGGACACGCAATGAAGCCACAATGTAACCCCATTTAAGAGAAACCTTTGGTCAGAAGGACTGGGGTTTCTAATCCCACAGGTGTTCCTTGTGGCCATGGGCAAGTCACTTAACCCTCCATTGCCTCAGGTACAAAAACAAACACTGTGAACCCTTCGGGGGCAAGGGAAAAATATATATACGGTACCTGAATATACACTGCTTTGACTGGTAGAAAAGCAGTTTATAAGCCTAGTTTAAAAAAAAGGAATAATAAGAGAAAATATTGTTTCACTCAACGCGTAATCAAACTCTGGAATTCATTACTGGAAGATGTAGTAAAAGGTATAGTATTAGTGTAGCTAGGTTTAAAAAAGATTTAGACATTCTGTTAACTTGTTTGAGGGGGTTTGTCTCTTATGGAAATTGGAAGATGTTATAAAAATAAATTAAAAAAAAAAAAGGTTGGGACAAGTTCCTGGAGGGAAGGTCCATAAACCGCTATTAAAGAGGACCTGGGAAATCCCCTGCTTACCCCGAGTCAAGCATAGTGGAACCTATGTGCCTTTTTGGGAACCTGCTAGATACTTGTGACCTTGATTGGCTACTGTTGGAAACTGGATACTGGGCTTGATGGACCTTAGTCTGACCCAGTATGGCATTTCTTATGTTCTTGTAGTACTAATAAGCAGTAGTAGTAAACTTATGCTCTTAAATGGTGCTGCTATCCTTTAAAAGGGCCATGCTGGTAAGATCAGAAGACCTCTCCTTGTCACAGAAATTTTTGGTGGTCTTGTGCCAAGGTGCAATTGTTCTCTATTCCCTTATTTGGTGATAAAAAATGTACTGTACTGTATAAAAAAACATCCCCCAAAATCTTCCACCCTTTAGGAAAACTAGTGCCCCCAATACCCCATTAACACTGACCAGGGCACTTCACCTGCCTTCTAGCAGTGGTAGTTTGCTGCTATCTCTAGGGCCAGATGGTGCCATTTTGGAAGATGGCATTGCCAGGACAGAAGCACTCAGGGATCACTTTTGCTGCCATGCACTGTTAAGTGTTGAGGGGGTGATCTTATTTGGAAGATCATGTGACTTGCCTAAGTTCTCAAGGAACATCAGCAGGATTTGAACCCTAGCTTTCAGTCTGATGCTGAAATCACTAGGCTACTCCTCCTTCTTGGTGTCTTGCAGAATTTTGTGCCATTTTCTTAAAATGTACTTTATCACCTTTTAGAAGTACACAGGAACAGAAAACATTTGCAATTGGGATAACCAAACACTTTGACACAAATACAAAAAGACTTAATAGGGAAACTGGCTTTCTCACCCATTATCAGATATAGGAGTCCTGGAGGTGTAGACTAGTAGTTACAGCAATAGCTTGATTCCCACTGACACACATTGGGTAAATCATTTACTCTCCATTGCCTCAGAAGAAAGGCCTTGCAATCTACCCAGATTATTCTGTAAGAATGAAGCCAGTACACTGTATAAACTGCTGGGGTGGCACTACCAAATGCTGCGGGTCCTTCTTGCTGCTTGTTTACATCATGGTTTCTAAGTGGAATGTTCTGTATGCCATCTTGCCTTTCCCAGAGAATACATGAGCGGAGGCCCTCCCTACTAACCCCAATAATCCTAGATTTCTACCATGTCTACTAAAGGATGGATACACTTGCACACAAGCAATGGTGCTCCTGGAGTTTGTGAGGAAAATCTAAGATGCTAGAAAATAAAAAATGGTTTGCTATTCCAAGTAGGTAGGAAAATATATAGTAACACAGTAGGTCAGCAATTAAAAAAACATTTTGGCCCATCCGGTCTTCCCAGTAAGGTGTTTACAGCTATAATTGCTCCACCATGCAGATTACCCATGTATATAGTATATATACAATATCCAGATAATGTTAATAAACCAAAGAATGGAAGGGAGGAGTCCAAGATGGTGGCGGTTGACTTGTGCTGAGTGCACGAGTTTCCTGATGGGGAAGACGCGTAAGGGTAGAGGTGGGCCATTGACCTCTCATCCTCCTCATACCTCTATGCTTCTGGTGTCACTGCTCCTTTGGACTTTTACTTGCTTCGTGCATCTCAGGATCCCACAGTTTTGGTGGAGGTAAGCCAAGTTGCAGTTTCACTGGAATCGGAGGGCTCACGGTTGCTTCGGCGTCATTGCTCTCTCCCGGTTTGAGGTCGGCGCCAAAGTACCCCTCTACCAGTCATTGCCTGAGGGATCCCTGGGACTGGAATTTCCCCTCAAGTAGGAGGGGTTGCTGGGGCCGAGAGGGTCAGGACAAGAGGGACTGCTGGCAGAGGATTGTGTGGCCCCTGGCCAGCATTGCACTGCAGAACTGCTGTTGAGTGGAGATCCGGCAGGGAGAGAGACTGCTGTTGAGCAAGGGAGTGTGACACCTGCAAGGATGGAAGTGGTTCTGCCTCAAACAGGGACTACAGTGGCTTTTTCTTTTTAACACCCAGCAAATTTCACATTGGAAGCTGTTTGGCACGCTATTGTGTCTGGAGAAAGTTTTACTACCCCAGGTTTCCTCTCTAGCATTAAAGGTGAATAATGCAGTAGCTGAGGTTGAGAATTTGGAAAGCAAGGTAGCTGTGGTTCAAGTGAACATAAAAGAGATGTGGACTAGAGTTGTTGCACTTGAAGAGTAGACTGAAGCTTATAGGAAGAACTTTGCTTCTGATCAGGTTAAGCTGGAGCCTTTGGATAACATGTCTCAAGCTAATAACTTGAGAGTAATCAACTTTCCTTGCATATCTACAGTATCTGCGAGGGATATGTTCAAGGAATATTTGGTTGATATTTTGGGGGCTTTCCCCTGATTTAATTCCTCCTCTTGTTAAGATTTATTATTTAACCAAAACTAAGTCATCTTCGGAGATGTACAAGCTGAAACCCTGAATGTAACAAACTTACTGGAAATTTTGGGTCAAGAATCTCAGATGCCATCTACCTTGCTAATAGCTTTTGCATTGTTGTCTGATAAAGAATGGTTGCTTAAATTATTTTTTTGTAAAATAAATCTTTTGTCTCTAGGGTTATTAATACATATCTATCCTGATTTGTCTAGGGACACCCAGAGGCATCGCAGGGAGTTTCTTCTGCTGCGCCCTGGGATTGTGCAACTGGGAGGGCTCTTTTTCTTGAAACATCCCTGTAAATGTTTAGTGAAATATTGCTCTGTGTCTTAAATTTTTAATGAGCCCTCTCAGCTGACTGCTTTCATTAATGCTAGGCATCTAGAGTCCTCTGTAGATCCTCCACTTATACTCTCATGAGTAGGATTATGCTGGATTTAGCCAACTGCCTTTCTTTTCTTGTTTGGTATAGTTATGTAATTGTACCCCCCCCCCCCTTTCTGTTTGTGGGCTAGGTCTGTTTTCAGGGTTTACTTCTTGATTGTTTATGCATGATTTTTTTCCCTCTTGTTTTGCCCTTTCTCTGTACAAGATCATTCTTGTGAACTTTCTTGGATTTTTTGTAAAATTGCATAAATGCCAGACCAAGACAACCCACCCATCTGGGCAGCAGCAGAATGGGATAGTGTTGACGGCAGAGGATCACATTTCTGTGACAACGGCAACAACACCAAACTTAAACTGCGCGGAAGAAAGGCCCGGCAATCTACTTCTGTATCTTGCCATGAAAACCCAATGGATAGTTACAACAAAACAAATTGTGCTGTAGTGCTGGAAGATGAGACCCCCAGGTTGGAAGGCACTCAACTAGCTACTGGGGAAGAGCTGAAGACTTTTCAGAGTAAAGCCAGCATTTATGATGTGGTTGGATCAAAGCCCTTGGGATGTCTGACTGCTGATGTAGCTGCGCATGAAATGAGAGTCAGAAGCTGTAAAGATGTCTTACACATTGGAACATGGAACGTACGAAGCATGAACCAAGGGAAGTTGGAGGTGGTCAAGAATGAAATGGAACGTGTACAACTTGATCTTTTGGGTGTCAGCGAACTGAAATGGACTGGCATCGGGCACTTTGCATCAGATGATCACATGGTCTACTATGCTGGAAATTAAAGACAAAGAAGAAATGGTGTTGCATTTATAATAAAGAAGAAACTTGCAAGAACTGTAATGAAATACAATGCAGTCAGCGAACGCTTAATCTCTATTCGTCTACGAGGAATGCTAATCAACACAACTATAATTCAAGTATATGCCCCAACAACAACTGCAGAAGAGAATGAAATTGAAGAGTTCTATGAACAAGTACAAGCTGAAATTGACAGAACATGCAAACAGGATATCCTGATAGTCATGGGTGATTGGAACGCAAAGGTTGGCAACAAAGAAGACAAAGTAGTTGGAAAATATGGACTTGGCAACAGAAATGAAGCTGGAGAAAGACTGATAGAATTCTGCAAGACCAACGATCTATTCATCTCGAACACCTTCTTCCAGCAACACAAGCGGCGACTGTACACATGGACTTCACCCAATGGATTGTATAAATATCAAATTGACTACATCTGTGGAAGTTGTGATAAGGAAGCTTATCATAGCTCAGGAAGGAGCTATAGAAAAGGTGAAGTGACTCTGAACAAGCAACCTGTCAGTTCTGGTAGAAATAAGAAAACAGAATTTTCTTATAAAAGACTACCAGTCCCAGAATGCACCAGGTTTCCAGCAGCCATTAGAGGAGCTGAAGTGGGGAAACGTGTGTTCAATCAGGAGGGCTATGAGGTAATCCCTAAGCACTCATCTCAAAGGGCAGGGTCTGATTCAGCACAGCTGCGCTGTATTAGGGAGGAGCACTCATCTAAGCAGAATAAAGGTAGAGTTTATTCTACAGAGAATTATCCTCAGGATCATCATCAGCTTGAGCTTGATCATCTTCATCATCAGGAGGATCATCAGAAGCAGAAGCCAAACCGGACGGACAGAGAGGGAAAGAAACCCTTTGGAAGAAAGAGGAGAAAAGCCTTTGAGAGGTCTAGAAGAGTCCAGAGCAGTACGTATACTGGGAGGCATTCCAAGGGCCAGCATACACCATTGGACTGGGGAAAGCCAGAGGAATGGTGCTGCAGAGCTAGGAATCTCCAGACGGTACCTGTGAGGGAGACGGCTGCACGTGGAAGGGACCCTAAGACCCGTGCCAGAAGGTATGTGAAGAGAGATCCAGTGTCCAGGGATCTGGATTGGAAGGCTGGACATAAGAACTGGACTACATACTGGCCAGGCTATATAGAGAGGAACTCTAACAGCAATGGAAGCTCAGGTATGAACACTGATCTATGCCCTAGCTATAACCTTGAAAGACAGCAGGGAAACAAATATTCTCCTGAAAGTGCTCCATTGGGAGATTCATCTGTGCCAATCCATGATATTGAACCCATGCTTGTTGAAGAAGAGGGGGTGATAGCAGATGAAGAATTTGTTTACATGGACTGCTCTCTGTCTAAACTCCTTTGGTGATTTTCTGTTATAAAGTACAGCAACCATCACAAAGAAATACAAACTTGTTCTTTAATCTACTCAGAAAAGCTCCTGTGTAGGATTTCTAGCCACGCAGTAGAAAGCAAGCCAGCTAAGGGGTTTCAGCTGGATAACTGCTAGCAATTGAGCCTTACCTAATTGCTTGTGAGCTAGGAGAGAATCACTTCTGAATCTATGTGGGAAGATATAAGACGTTTACCTGAAAAGAACAGTTTTTTTCTTTCTTTGTGGCTTTTGGTTTGTTGTTTGATATATGCTAAGAAAACATTAGCTAGTGCCTACAGAAAAGACCAGTTTGTACCAACCAGGCCTTATTTCTTTTGCTTTGCTTGCCTGACAAGTTTGAATGTTGTTTTCCTGATTTTGGTTTTTTTTCTCAAGTTTAACACTGAAAGCAAGTAACCTGATTTATGTGCTACCAAGCATATCTGTGTTGGGAGAAATAACCCCATAAATAAATATCTTATTGGCTTTACACTTGAGCACAACTAAATTATTGTCAGCAGCTGTGTCTGGTGTGAATGAACTGCATTGCCCACAATCCCTTGCAAATCATATAGATATATGCACTTGCCAAGACTGTGAAGATTCTCACCCAGGCAGCCGTCTGACAAATGGCGTAGTTGGCAGGATTGCTTTTGCACAAAGGGGATATACTTGCTGAGGATTACAACTAAAGTTCAAGTTTAAAGCTGGAAAAAAAGATTTTCCCTCAACTGCACTTTGGAGGAGAAGTGGATGTTCCAGGCAGCTGTCCCAGGAGGAAAAGACCCTGTGCAGAGCTGGATTCATCACTGACACAAGGTAATAAGTACCTGGGCATGTCTAGTGGTGGATGGGAGTAAGGCACAGGGGTAATTAAAAAAAAAAAGTAGAAAAAAACACACCTGTTTGGAAGGTGGTGCACTTTGGTTTTTTTCTTTGTTTCTTGCAGGGATCAAGATGGATCCGATGGAGATGGCTAGCTGGATGGCAGCCCAGTTTAGAAGGCAACAGGAGCTAGCACAGCAGGCTCAGGACACTGCTATGAAAGCCTTAATGGACCAGCAGAGGCCAGTGCTTGATGTGGTGCAAGCCCTAGTTAAGCTGCAGAACCAAAGTGGAACAGATGCAAGACCAGAAGTAAATACTGGTACACCACATGTGGACAGTGTGGGACTCAATCAGGGGATTGGGGCATTTAGTTTTGGGAAGCTAACTCCAGATGATAATGTTGATGATTTTCTAGAGTCTTTTGAAAGAGTGGCACAAGCATTAGCATAGCCAGAGACCCAGTGGGCAGTAAGGCTGGCAGCCTCATTAACTGGAGAGGCGCTTGCAGCTTACAGAGCAATGCCAGCAGCCCAGGCTTTGAACTATAAGGATGTAAAGGCTGCTATTAGAGATCGCCTAGGGTTGTCTATTTCAGAGTATAGGCGAATGTTTAGAGCTACTACATTGAGAGTGGGTGAAACACCCAGGGCTCTGAGTCAGAGAATCAGAGATTTAGCTGTAAAATGGTTGGAGCCTGAGCAAAAGACGGTAGAAATGTTATTAGACATTATAATGCTTAAACAATTTATGTCTGCGGTCCCTAAAGATTTGCACACTTTCCTTATACAGCAAAATTGCCAAAATCTTGGAGAGGCAACCATGCTAGCAGAGAGATTCTTGGAAGCCACGCAGGCTTGCCATAGAATGGGTGGCCCTCTGAAGATTGGTGCTGAGGCAAGATGTGCTGTATCAGAAAAGAAAATAATTAAAAATGTTTCTGAAAATTAATGTACTGTATCAAACCAGATGACACAGTGGAATAGAAAGAAATGTTTCAAATGTGGAAAATGGGGACATTTAAAAAAAGGATGCCAGACACACACTAGCTTAATGGGTGTGGATTTAAAACAGCCCAAAGAAGGATTTCTTTTGATGGTTGATGTGCAAGGAATTACCACAAATGCTTTGTTAGACTCTGGGGCAGACCAGAGTATGATGTCAAAAAGGCTTTGGAAGAGGATAGAAGCCCAAGAAGGATTTGTGCCTAGAACCCCTGAAAGCCAAGTTCACATCAGATGCATTCATGGTGCTGCAACATCATATCCCACCTATAGGCTAAAGGTTAAATGCCTAGGGAAACAAGAGGAAGTCCTGTTAGCAGTGGTGCCTAGGCTACCCTTTGATTTGGTTCTAGGAAGAGACTGGCCAAGATTTAAGCAGGGTCTAGTGGAAGGACTAGGAAAGAAGGAGGGAGAAGGTTTAATAGTAATAGCTCCCGGGCCTTTATTTGGAAGTCCTCAGACCCCAGCTAAAAAGATGGTTAAGTGTCCAGAAGACCAAGCTACCCCAAAGCAGACATTTGTCCTAAAGTACCATAGGGTCACAGAGAAGGCCCAAGCTCCTAAGCGGGCAACCCCTCAAGCTGCTGGGTTTTACCTATGCAGCATAGAAAATGTGACTGTACCTAGCCAAGGGAGAGCCCTGGTTGACACCGGTCTCCAAGTGGAAATACCTATTGGATGCTATGGGAGAGTAGCCCCAAGGTCCGGATTAGCCCTTAAATATTTCATCGATGTGGGTGCGGGAGTAATTGATCCCAATTACAGGGGCAATATTAAAGTTCTGTTATTTAACTTTGGAAAGAATGATTATCACGTGAAGACAGGAGACAGAATTGCCCAATTGATCTGTGAGAGGCTGGGTTTTCCACCTGTAGAGGAGGTCACATCCCTGGAAAATTCTGAGCGTGGAACCAAAGGCTTTGGTTCTACTGACATCAAAGGGGTTAAAAGCCTAGCTGCCATCTGTGCCCGAGAGAGGGAGGTGAATGAAGAGGAAGATTTGGGACCCCAGGTATCTGATTGTAAAGAAAAATCAGAGCCCCAAATAGGTGAGAACCTGACAGTGGTACAACAGGAAGAAATTAGGAAATTGCTTAAAGAATTCCCAGATGTGTTGACACCCATACCTGGGGAGACACATTTGGTTGCCCATGAAATAATAACTCCACCTGGGAAATTAGTTCGTCAAAGGCCATATCGCTTGCCTGAAGCCAAGAGACAGGAAGTAGTGGCACAAGTCCAGGAGATGTTGGAAATGGGAGTAATAGAGGAGTCAAAGAGTCCCTGGAATAGCCCCATAGTCCTGGTGCCGAAGCCTGATGGATCTTTAAGATTTTGTATTGACTTCCGGCAGGTAAACGCCATATCAGTTTTTGATGCATATCCAATGCCAAGAATTGAAGAGCTGTTGGACCAGCTGGGACAGGCTCAATACTTAACCACCCTTGATATGACAAAAGGATATTGGCAAATCCCTCTCACCAGGGAGTCGAAGCCGAAGACTGCGTTCAGCACCCCCGTTGGCCTTTTCCAGTTCAAGAGGATGCCTTCCGGACTGCATGGAGCAGCGGCTACCTGCCAAAGGTTAGTGGATCAGGTACTTCGACCCCACCAAAATTATGCTTTTGCATATATGGATGATGTCATAATCCATAGTAATACCTGGGCGGAGCATCTGAAGAGGATCAGGGCAGTCTTGTGCTCCATGAAGCAAGCGGGAATCACTTTAAACCCGAAGAAGTGTGCCTTTGCAAATAGGGAGGTAAAATACCTGGGCCACCTAGTGGGAAGAGGAAAAATTAAACCTCTAATGAGTAAAGTAGATAGCATCAAGAATTTTCCTCCTCCAACAACAAAGAAACAACTAAGAAGTTTCTTAGGACTTATTGGATACTACTGCAGATTTATACCGCAATTTGCAGAGAAAAGTGCAATTTTCACGGATATGCTGCGGAAGAATTGTCCAAACCAGCTAAAGTGGACACCTGAAGCTGAAAAAGCGTTTTCAGTCTTAAAAGGAAAATTGTGTACAGGACCGGTACTGAAAGGGGTGGACTTCAAGAAACCCTTTCTGGTTCAAACGGATGCATCGGATGTAGGGCTAGGAGTGGTTCTATCCCAGTGTCATGAAGGGGAGGAGCATCCTGTGATGTACCTGAGCAGGAAGTTGTCACCAGCTGAACAAAAGTATTCCACAATAGAAAAAGAATGTTTAGCTATTAAGTGGTCAGTGGAGGCGTTAAGGTTTTACCTTACAGGGAGAAAGTTCCAGTTGGTCACAGACCATGCCCCACTTAAGTGGTTGCAACAAATGAAGAACCACAATGCCAGGATGACACGCTGGTACATGGCCTTACAGGCATTTGATTTTCAAGTTGAACATCGTGCTGGGAAGTTACACAAGAATGCGGATGCCCTTTCCCGTATTATGGACTGTAGAGAAGAAGTTTCACTAGTTAAACCAGTCCATAATAACTTAAGCAGGGGGGTATGTGATAAGGAAGCTTATCATAGCTCAGGAAGGAGCTATAGAAAAGGTAAAGTGACTATGAACAAGCAACCTGTCAGTTCTGGTAGAAATAAGAAAACAGAATTTTCTTATAAAAGACTACCAGTCCCAGAATGCACCAGGTTTCCAGCAGCCATTAGAGGAGCTGAAGTGGGGAAACGTGTGTTCAATCAGGAGGGCTATGAGGTAATCCCTAAGCACTCATCTCAAAGGGCAGGGTCTGATTCAGCACAGCTGCGCTGTATTAGGGAGGAGCACTCATCTAAGCAGAATAAAGGTAGAGTTTATTCTACAGAGAATTATCCTCAGGATCATCATCAGCTTGAGCTTGATCATCTTCATCATCAGGAGGATCATCAGAAGCAGAAGCCAAACCGGACGGACAGAGAGGGAAAGAAACCCTTTGGAAGAAAGAGGAGAAAAGCCTTTGAGAGGTCTAGAAGAGTCCAGAGCAGTACGTATACTGGGAGGCATTCCAAGGGCCAGCATACACCATTGGACTGGGGAAAGCCAGAGGAATGGTGCTGCAGAGCTAGGAATCTCCAGACGGTACCTGTGAGGGAGACGGCTGCACGTGGAAGGGACCCTAAGACCCGTGCCAGAAGGTATGTGAAGAGAGATCCAGTGTCCAGGGATCTGGATTGGAAGGCTGGACATAAGAACTGGACTACATACTGGCCAGGCTATATAGAGAGGAACTCTAACAGCAATGGAAGCTCAGGTATGAACACTGATCTATGCCCTAGCTATAACCTTGAAAGACAGCAGGGAAACAAATATTCTCCTGAAAGTGCTCCATTGGGAGATTCATCTGTGCCAATCCATGATATTGAACCCATGCTTGTTGAAGAAGAGGGGGTGATAGCAGATGAAGAATCTGTTTACATGGACTGCTCTCTGTCTAAACTCCTTTGGTGATTTTCTGTTATAAAGTACAGCAACCATCACAAAGAAATACAAACTTGTTCTTTAATCTACTCAGAAAAGCTCCTGTGTAGGATTTCTAGCCACGCAGTAGAAAGCAAGCCAGCTAAGGGGTTTCAGCTGGATAACTGCTAGCAATTGAGCCTTACCTAATTGCTTGTGAGCTAGGAGAGAATCACTTCTGAATCTATGTGGGAAGATATAAGAAGTGTACCTGAAAAGAACAGTTCTTTTCTTTCTTTGTGGCTTTTGGTTTGTTGTTTGATATATGCTAAGAAAACATTAGCTAGTGCCTACAGAAAAGACCAGTTTGTACCAACCAGGTCTTATTTCTTTTGCTTTGCTTGCCTGACAAGTTTAAATGTTGTTTTCCTGATTTTGGTTTTTTTTCTCAAGTTTAACACTGAAAGCAAGTAACCTGATTTATGTGCTACCAAGCATATCTGTGTTGGGAGAAATAACCCCATAAATAAATATCTTATTGGCTTTACACTTGAGCACAACTAAATTATTGTCAGCAGCTGTGTCTGGTGTGAATGAACTGCATTGCCCACAATCCCTTGCAAATCATATAGATATATGCACTTGCCAAGACTGTGAAGATTCTCACCCAGGCAGCCGTCTGACAAAGTCAATGATGGAAAAGCTCTATAACATCAACAAAGACAAAACCTGGAGCTGACTGTGGTACAGATCATCAACTACTAGTATGCAAACTCAAGCTAAAGCTGAAAAAGAGCAAACCACTCATGAATGCAGCAAAATATGACCTTGAGAATATACCACTGGAATTTAAAGACTGCCTGCAAAATCGATTTGCTGCTTTAGATACAAATGACAGAGCTCCAGAAGAGTTATGGAATGACATCAAGAAGGTTGTGTACGAAGAAAGCGAGAAGTCTCTACAAAAGGTAAAAAAGAAAAAACGGCCAAAATGGATGACGGAAGAAACTCTGAAAATTGCCCAGAAATGCAGAGAAGCTAAAGCCAGAGGAGAAAGAAAGACAATCACAGAACTCAATAGAGATTTCCAACGTGCAACAAGACAGGACAAGGAAAAGTACTACAATGATGCATGCAAGGAAATAGAAGCAGAAACTATTAGAGGAAGAACAAGATCAGCTTTCCTAAAGCTACGAGAGTTAAAGAAAAAGTTCCAGCCTCGAATTGGAATGTTACAAGATGCTCAAGGTTCTATGTTGAATGATGCTGAGAAGATCAAGAAAAGATGGAAGGAGTGGAGGAGTAGCCTAGTGGTTGGGGCAAGGTACTTCAGGCCGGAAGGTCGGGGGTTCAAATCCCACTAGAGGACAGCAACCTTGGGCCGGAAGGACTGGGGTTTCTAGTCCCACAGGTGCTCCTTGTGGTCTTGGGCAAGCCACTTAACCCTCCATAGCCCATGTTCCCTGTAAAATAGTTATCTCCAAGTTATAATGCCCTGTTCAATGTAATTTCAGTTTGTTCAATGTAAACCACACTGATGCAGAATAGCGCGGTATATAAGAGAATGTAAAATAAAAATAAAAAAATATACAGAGTTTTTATATGATAAAGATCAAGTGGACCAACAGCCGTTTCAACCTGTACCTTATGATCGGGAACCATTGGTGATGAAAGAAGAAGTTGAAGCAGCATTGAAAGCCTTATCAAAGAACAACCAAACCTAAAAAACATGCCACCCACCTTAATAAACTTTTTTTGTTGGAGCTACACCGTAGGAAGGTCGAAATGGAAAACGACCTCCTCCAAGCGGGCAACTACTTTTTCTCAAGTAAGGTTCTTCACCAAAAACTTTAATTTTTCAAAACCTAATTAATGATAAAATCCACTTATCTCAGTTCATCACGTTCAATCAAATGCTGGTATATACAGTCCAAATGCACCAGCATTTGATTGAACGTGATGAACTGAGATAAGTGGATTTTATCATTAATTAGGTTTTGAAAAATTAAAGTTTTTGGTGAAGAACCTTACTTGAGAAAAAGTAGTTGCCCGCTTGGAGGAGGTCGTTTTCCATTTCGACCTTCCTACGGTGTAGCTCCGACAAAAAAAGTTTATTAAGGTGGGTCGCATGTTTTTTAGGTTTGTTTTTTTTGTGTGATTGCAGTGTCCGGATCTAAGGGGTTACTTTGTATTAGTTACAAAGAACAAAGCACCAGGCATTGATTGCATTCCCATAGAAGTATTACAGCAATCTGATGCAGCTGTTACTGTACTTACAAGGCACTGCCAAGAAATATGGAAGACAGCATCATGGCCAACTGACTGGAAAAGATCTGTGTTTATACCAGTACTACAGAAAGGTGATCCAACTGACTGTGGAAATTATTGCACAATCGCTCTGATCCCACATGCCAGCAAAATTCTACTGAAGATTATTCAAAAGAGACTACAATCATACCTGGAACAAGAACTACCTGAAGTGCAAGCAGGGTTCAGAAAAGGGCGAGGAACGAGAGACATCATTGCGGATGTGAGATGGATCCTTGAAAAGACTAAAGAATACCAAAAGGATATCTATTTGTGCTTTATCGACTATAGCAAAGCTTTTGACTGTGTAAACCATGAGAAACTCTGGGTCACATTAAGAACCATGGGTATACCAGAACACCTGTTCGTTCTCTTGCACAATCTGTACATTGATCAAGAAGCAACAGTTCGAACGGAACAAGGAGAAACAGAATGGTTTAAAATAAGCAAAGGTGTAAGACAAGGCTGCATACTTTCCCCCTACCTGTTTAATTTATATGCAGAACAAATCATCAGAGAAGCAGGATTGTATGAAGACAACAGAGGTGTGAAGATTGGTGGAAGACTCATCAACAACCTTCGCTATGCTGATGATACCACATTACTGGCGGAAAGTGAAGATGATCTGAAACATTTGCTTCTCACAATCAAAGAACATAGTTTCAAAATGGGCCTGCACCTTAATGTAAAGAAGACAAAGATCATGACAACTGGCATAATCAACAGGTTCATCGTCGAAGGAGAAGAAATTGAAATCGTGAATAACTTTAACCTACTTGGATCAACTATCAATAAAGAAGCAACAAGCAGTCAAGAAATCAGATGACGCATTGCTCTTGGCAGAATGGCTATGAAAGACCTAGATAAGATTCTCAAGAGCAGAGATGTCTCTCTACATACAAAGATTCGACTTGTTCAAGTCATGGTATTTTCAATAACATCATATGGATGTGAAAGCTGGACAGTGAAAAAGATAGACAGGAAGAAAATTGATGCCTTTGAATTATGGTGCTGGCGGCGAATACTGTGTATACCATGGACTGCCTGAAGAACAAACCAGTCGGTACTAGAGGAGATCAAACCTAAGCTTTCTTTAGAAGCTCAGATGACAAGACTTCGACTTTCATACTTTGGACACATCATGCGGAGAGAGAGATTATTAGAGAAAGACATCATGCTTGGCAAGATAGAAGGTCAACGCAAAAGAGGAAGGCCAGCAATGAGATGGATCGATACAATAACAGCAGCTACGGGTACCAGTCTGTCAACAATGAGCCGCCTGACTGAAGATCAAACACAATTTAGGATAGCTATCCAGAGGGTCGGCATGAGTAGACTCCGACTCGACGGCACTTAACAACAACAACAAAATAATAAAAAAAAAATAAAACAAAGAATGTTATTTATGCTTTTCTGTTGAATGATATTAGATGTTCAAATACAGGCAATTGATTTTTGTTTAGAATACATATGTCATGTTACTATACATAATCTAACATTAGAAAGGACATATGGACTAATACTTGTCTTCTATTTCTCTTTATAGTTTCACTGTTTAACAAAACAATGTTTATTCACATTTCTATCCATATTCTTTTTGCCCTTTTCTCTGCTGAAGGACAAGATAGTGGGTTTTCTTTTGCAGTGCAGTGGATTGTAAGATCCAGAGCAACATAGTTTTACTAGCAACAGATTGTGCCAAACAAATCAGATTGATTTTTTTTAACTGGGTGACCAGAGAATTAGGCAGAAGGCACTCACTGGATGTGGTGTACTTGGGTTTCAGGAAAACCTTTCATACAGTTCCTATTAGGAGGCTCATAAAGAAACTGAGTGGCCTAGGGGTGGGTACATGAGTAGTCAATTGGATTAAAAATTGGTTGATTGACAAATGAGAAAGGGTATTGGTAAATGGCATCCATTCAGAAGAAGGAAGGGTGAGTAGTGGGATAACTCAAGAGTTGTCTTGGGGCTGATTATGTTCAATATCTTTGAGTGATATTGCCAAAGAGTTAGAAAAGTGTGCCTTTTTGTAGATGACATAAAGATCTGCAACAGAGTGGATACCCCAGAGGGCATGGATAAAGCGAGAAGTGATTTGCAAAAGCTGGAAGATGGGTAAATATTTGGCAATTGGCTTTTAATGCAAAGAAGTGCAAAGAAATGCATTTGAGATACAGAAACCCAAAGGAGCTGTATTTTATTGGAGGAAAGAAGTTAATGTACACAGATCAGCAGAGAGACCTTGGGGAGAGAGTGTTTGAGGTTTTCAAAGTGGTGAATCAATGTGACGAGATGTTGGCCAAAGGTAGAAGGATGCTAGGCTCAATAGAAAAGGTTGTAGCAGGAAGAAGGAAGTGATAATGCTACCGTTTAGGATACTGCTAAGGCCTCACTTTGAGTATTTTTTTCAGTTTTGGTGGCTTTATCTCTCTAAGGACATAAAGGTTGGAGTCAGTGGGGAGAAAAGTGACCAAAATGGTAAGAGGGCACCATCAGATGAAAAGAGACTGGTGGTCCTAAATAATGTACTCTAGAGGAGAGGAGGAGTAGCCTATTGGTTAGAGCAGTGGCTTGTGAGCCAAGAGACTTCTGGCTTACAGGCTTACTTCCACTCCTTGTGGCCATGGGAAAATCACTTAACTCTTCATCGCCCCAGGTACAAACTTAGATTGCAAACCCTCTGGTGACCGGGAAATAACCTACTGTACTTGAATGTAAATCACCTTGAACTTCTACTGGAAAAGCATGAGATAAATACAAATAAATGCATGTGATATAGACCTTTATATACTTGAAAGGTATTATAGAGCAAAAAAGGAAGCTCTAGAACTAAAGGGCATCATATGAGGTTTCAAGAAGGTAGATTCTAAAGTAACAGAAGACAATTTTCTTCACTGAAAGAATGGCGGATGCCTAGATTGCTGACAATACAGCATAATGTAAAGCTCAGAAGGCAGTGCATTCCTTAGCAATATCTGTAAAAATGGAAGATGGTGAATCAGTGAATGAATAAGAAGAGACTTTGAGGACTGTTTCGGTGGCATTCTTCATAGTCTCACTCTACCTGCAGCACCTTCGGCCATGCAACTCAATTTATTAATAAAGGATTTGATTTGTAGGACATTCAAGGACCTCATTATGTTCAATGCTTTCCAATACCTTTGCTAAAACATTTCTATTTATTTTTAACATTCAAAGTTGTATTTTAGAAGGGATGTCTAGAAAGAGCAGGATGTCCAAAAATCGGGGAAAGTCAAAGCAGTGAAGGGAGGCACATATAAGTGCCTTCTGAAATTACTCTGTCTCCATCCCCAAAAATGAATGTCCCCTACCACTAGGCAGACTAAGCACTCTCAGGTAGCAGAATTTGGGAGGAAGCAGTGCAGTACCAGCATGGCCAGCAAGATAATGGTGAAGCAGCACTTCAAAGTCACTCTCAGCATAGTGGCAGCTCAACATACACTCCAGGCCTGCTGTGTCCTGCCCCTTCCAACAAGAAATTTCTATTGGAGGTGCTGGGATCTGGCAGGCCAAAAGCATGCACACTGTTCAAAAGCTCACTACCACATTAGTTTGCACTTTGCAGCAACACTCAGGAGGAGGAAGGGATGAAGATGTAGGGATGGTGGTGGTGGCAAGGGAAATGGAAAGGAGAGGGGGAGGTAAGCAATGGACTGCAGGAGAGTAAGGAAAAAGAGATGCTGGAAACTGTGGGGGAGGATGGGGAAGAGGTGATGCTGGGGGTGATGACTGAAAGGATACCTAGGGCATCACATACCTATTGCTATCAAGTGAAAATTTTCCTTATGAAAAGGGCAGATAGATAGTTGGGGGGTTCATTTTTTAAGCCATTTCTGCAAATAAAGCAGTATTTTGTACACAGAAATTATAAAATTGCCTAAGATTTATCTGTGCAAACAAATGCACATAAATTATAGCTTTTATATGTTTAAGTTTTAGTGATCTGAATGGAGGCATTCTAGGGGGTAGGGTGGGGTAGGGTTTGCACTCATTAATGTATGGTTTATAAAATACTGTATGTGCAAAGGCACATAAAATAATACAGGAAAGTTGTACATGGTTCAGACCTAGTGTAACTTTATATGGAAGCTTTCCAGGGATAAGTTTATAATAGTATTTATATGCATATGTTCATTTTATAAAATAGGCGTAAATCGGGACTCAACAAGCCCCAGGAGGCTGAAGAAGATCATGAGGGCTGACAAGTGGGAGGGTGGGAAAAAAGGGCTAGGGCTCAGGAATAGGTCTGTTGATGGGGCTGAGAGGCAGGGGCTGTGATTTATGTGTAGGTAGATAGGTGGGTGGGCAGACAATGGCCAGAGGCTGAGGCCAAGGTTGCTGGGGTGCATGAGTGGGGGTGGCCAGAGGTTGAAGCTGCTGGGATGAATGGGCAGGCTGGAGTGCATATAAATAAATGAATGTTCCAATTGTTTGTAAGTCTGGCTCCTAGATCCCAAGAAAATGTATTGAGGCCTGGTGTAACTTATGTGCATATCTGCCTCACAAGTTAGGCAGCCCTTTATAAAATTACCCTCTTATTGGTGTACGTTTTATTGGAATGTAATATCTTCTCTGTGTTCTGCGACCCTTTACCATATCCTACTAATATCTTCTGTTCTGTATGTTAGGTAGGTGTGTGAGTGCTGTGTGGCTCTGTCTTTTCTTCTGGATAATCTCAGGGATGTTCTCAATGGGATTTAGGTGAATAATAAAGTAGTTGACCCACTTTGAGGTGAAAATTGCCTCTTCGCTCAGTCACTAAAAGTATGTGTATGCTTTTCTAGTAGTCGTGCGTTTAGCCTTAGGTGCAAGCTCTATAAATGCAGTAGATGCTGAAGCATCCCCAATGTAAAACAAATTCCTTTACTGTGACCAGAGAGAGGAATTTTTTTGTTGTTGTTGAGGTTAGTAACCCAAATCTTTTTAAAAAGTTGACTTCTATTTATTTAGCAGGAGTAAAATGAAACATCCCTGAGCATGTGTTTATGTTAGGGGAGTAGATAACACATGTTCAGCTCGTGGCATGATTAAAGTTCAGGTACAATTAGTTACTGCATCCAAAAGGCTTACAGTTAGGGAGGATAATGTGATGGGCTGACTAACTTGTTACACCAATTTTAAAAGGGACATTAAGCACATGCTTGACTTTTGAAAATTACCTCAGTAGAACTACATGCACATATGAGAACATGTCCCAGAAGAATGAAAGTGAGGGGTGATTGTCAAGAAGGGTGACATCTTGAAGTGTGGCAACTATTGAAGCATTACCCTTCTGTCAGGTCTCACAAAGTCGTCTGTACTGTGCTGTTTAAGTGGTTGCAACAGGCTACCACTCTTTGAGAAGAGCAAGCAGGTTTGCACAGTGGGTGATCATGCAATCAGCAAATGTTCACACTGTGGAATATCACTGAGCAAAGCCTCAAGTTTCAAAAAACATGGTAAATAAACTTAATTGATTCCAAAAAATAATCTGATAGTGTGCACAAAGAATCATTCTGGAGCATTGCAAGAATATGTGGGACAGTATTTTCAGCAGGACATCTGAGGCATACTTGAGGCACTAGTTATTCAAAAAAGTATCCAGGTGATGTCCCGGCATCAGGAAGAACATGCAAATAAGGACGTGCTACAAATGGAGCCACTTTCAGAATCAGACCTGTGAACATTCAAGCGCCATCTGAAATTGCCATGTAGACGTCCGAAAATTGCATGTAGGGCTCTAGGATGGCAATAGCATGTGCAGTCCATGGAAAATACAGTGCTGGAGACGTGCAAGGACCATTCACTGACACAGAGACGTGGACATGTATGTGTGATTCAAAGTACGCATATACATACTGGCACACAGAGCCCCAGCATGAGGACACAGCTTCATAATAATCCAGTGTGAGAAGATCCTATATCCACAGGGCTTCCTATCACCAGGTCCACAAGATCTGGGAAAGGATCCATCAGACCCTTGCCCACTAAGTAGTCCTAAGAACATAAAATATACCATATTGGGTCAGAAAAAAAGTACATCAATCCCAATATCCTGTTTCCATCAGTGGTCAATCCAGGTCACAAGTACCTGCCAGGTTCCCAGAAGGTAGATAGATTCTATGCTACTTATCCCAGCAGTAAGCAGTGGATTTCCCCAGTCCTCTATAATAATGGTTTATGGAGTTTTACTCCAGGAACTTACCCAAACCTCTTTTGCATCCTCTGGCAATGACTTACAGAGTTCGATTACATGTTGACTTAAAAATATGTTTTCCGATTAGTCATAAAGGTGCTACATTGTTTGTTCCTTCTGTGCTCCGTAGTAGATGGTATAAATATTTGTGTTAGGGCATGTTCACTAAACTGTGGTAATGATTAAAGTGCACTAATGAAGTAGCATGGCGCATGGTAACTGTTAGCATACACTAAAACAGCACATTCCAAATGCTGAACTAACTGCATAACGTCTGATGGGACGGGAAAGATTTGGCTTAGGAGATAGCTGGTATAAATTCCTGTGCCTAAATTTTTCAGAAATATGAAAAATATAACCTATGTGTGTTTTTCTGTGCTTCACCCATACTCTGTCCAAACTCCACCCATGTGAAAGCCCACTAACAAAATACAAACCATACAAACAATGCGTGTACTTTTATGCTGGTCAGTATTTTAGAAGAGGTCATTTACGTGCTTATGTAGCCACTTAAGCACATAAATGACTAAAGTGTAAACATTAATATGCATTATTAATGCTTAAAAATAGTCTCCTCCTTACAAAATTGGCACCTCAATGTGAGGTCCTGAAGTAAAACTTGGTGACAAAAACCTCTGCGTAGATGGTATATCAGGTCTCATGCTTTAGTGAATCATGCAAACTTTGCATGATTCACTAAAGCACTAATATGCAAACTTTGCAGTAACACTTGTTTGCATAAATAATTCCTCATTAACATTTGTAAGAGCATAAAATTCTCTTTATGCAGAGAAAGTACAGGGTAATAGTCTTAGGGCCCGATATTGATTTGCAACAGCTATATGCCACTGTATTTTAACTCTGGATATTCAGTCTGGGACCATATCTGGCAAGTGGAATTGAATATCAAGGTCTGCAACAATATGCCCCCGTGAGCCACACGGTGCAGAAGCTAGCTATGCAGCAGTGATATTCATTCGCTGCCTGGTTAGCCTTGGGTACCATCACCCGGGACAACCCCAACACCCCAAAAAAGCTAAGCAGTTAGCATCAGGGCATATAGTGGTGTTACTCTGGGATATTCAGTGACCACTAATGATGTTAGAGCAGCTGAGTATCTCGCTTAGGGGCATTTACATGGTTTACAGCTCTATAAACCATGTAAATGCCTTGCAATATCGGTCCCTTAATGAATAGTGACTTTTTACCTGGGCAGCAATAGCTGTGCAATCGCCTGCACATTTAGGGGGACAGTTTAAAAGCTCTTTTCTTGATTTCCATGTCTGAAAATGCCCATTCAGACATTCCAATCACATCCACAGCCCAGAAACCATTTTAGAAAGGCCCAAATTTACACATGTTGGGCGAGATCATGTCTATGTTGTATTCAACCAATTTTACTGTAGAATGGTGCCACATTTTAAGACCACTGGCAGACACATCTATGTTTATATCTGCTCCTGGCCGTGGATTGGCATTTGAAAAGTGCTTGTTGTGGCCAGTAAGCAACAGTAGGGAGAAGAGGATAATGTCATCTGACTCCCCTAATCATTTTCGGCCCCTCAAAAAGGTAAATGCAAAGGCCTGTTTATGAGTTGCTGCTTTACTGCACATCTCTACTTGATAAATGGCAGGCCAAGATGTGTATGTGGCAACAGATATGCATGCACGTTCTGAAAGGCTGTCACGGACACGTCTGTGTTGGTGGTTTTGTGATCATGTATGTTTTGCATGTGCACATTTCTACAATCACCCTTTTCCCGGCACGTGTCTGGAGCTTTATTCTGCACCTCCCCATTTAGAGCACATTCACATATGTCCACCTGCCCGGCTGCCCCTCCCAGGGAATCTCAGATGTTTTCACTTAGATGTCTCAGGAGGCACCCAAACAACTTTTCGAAAATTTGACTTTTAGTGAATTGATCTATTAATATATATTTTAAAATTATTTATTTATGCAATTTTTCAAAATACAACAAGTAACAACTTGTACAGAAAGGACTCAAGGTCCACAAGTTCACGATAATCCTGGCAATAATGGGTCACAAAACAAAGGAAAATTGTTATCGTGCAAATACAGAAAGGACAAAAAACGGACAAAATAGAGGAGTGCCAACTATATATACTAACCGCGGATAGCCCACCTAAACGAGGGGTCTGCCCGGAGGGATAGAGGGAGGAAGAACCGAGAGAGTAACCTGTTTTGCATTTATAAAAGAGGCTAGTTGGGAAGGTTCAAAGAAAATATATCTATTCCCAGATAATTTCACAAGACATTTACCGGGAAAACATAAGAAAAACAAACCCCCCAACTGCAACACCCCAGAACGATACATGAGAAACTGCTTCCTTCTTTTTTGAGTTGCTCTCGAAACATCAGGGAACATTCTAATCTGTGACTCCAAGAAAACTTTACTGGGAGACCTAAAATAAAGTCTCAGGAGCCAGTCTCTATCCACCTCAAGGGCGAAGGTTACCAAGAGAGTAGCAGTCATCCGTACAACAGTAGGGGACCGTTCCAAAAAGGTAGAAAGGTCTAAACTGTCCGAAAACATCAATAAGTGCTCTCCTTCACCCTTCACTCCAACCTTTGAAGACGGCAAATAGAAGGCTTTGGAAATAGGAGGAATTGCCTCTGCCGAAACCTTGAGAACAGTAATAAGAAACTGTTTAAACAGTTCCATGGCCGAAACCGACGGAACCTTAGGAAAGTTCAAAACACGAAGGTTGCGGTTTTTAGCAGCATTTTCAAGAAACTCCAGCCTCCTATGTATAGCCGACAAATCTTTTACCAAAGATTGGGAAACTTCTTTCACCTGCCCTAAGGACCCCTCCAAAGAGGCCTCTTTAGCAGTCATCTCAGTCTGCACAGATTCATATGCATGCAATTGTTGCCCAAAAAGCTGAAACTGCTGAAGAATAGACTGGAGTTGTGATGTTATATTGAGATGCACAGCTGAAAAGGCTTCCCACAAAGAATCTGAAGTAACAACCTTGGACATTTACCACATGCGAAGAAACAGCTGTGAATTCCAACGAAGACTTCACCGAAGAATGCAGAAGCAGAGAGGTTCTATCCTCAACAACCCCCTCCACCAGAAACAACATCCAGAGTTAGCTGCCCAACTGAAGTACCTTCCATATTGGCAGACTGCTGCTGGAGCTTCATACTAGGGCTAACCACCCCTCCTTCAGCCCTTTCCGACACCTCCTGCAAGATCACACCATCCGGTTGTGTTGGCGGTATGCGGCACTCCGGGCTCAAAGATGCCTCCAATCTCACGGCGTCACAGGGCCCTCCTTCCGCCCCAACCACGTCTAATGAGGGCTCCGGAGTTAGAGCACTCCTCTCCGCGGTCACCACAAAAGAATCCATGGGTCCGCGGAATGCCGGTTTCTCAGCCCCCGAGTCCTCCGTCATCACCAACTTTGCTTTTCGTTTTCTGCCCTTATGCGGCATCAAACGGCTCCAGAATCAAAAGGAAAAGTAAAAGGAAACAGACAGACTGCAGATAAGACTCGGAGCTTCATTGGCGTGCGTCCGTTACATCCGCCATCTTGCCAGCTTCCGATCTATTAATATTTTAACCTGGTGAAGGCCAGGACAGATTTATTTTTCTCTACCTTTTGTTTGAGCACTGTTAAAGGTTGTTAGGATGGGGAGGGAAAGGAATAAGAAAATAAGTGTATTTTAAATTACCATCAGAAGTATGTTGTGTTATTTATTACCTTGGAAATAGCCTGGGTCCTATAGAGTAGCCAGACAGACACCATCTGGCTACTGCCTATGGCCACAATAGAAATATTTTGTGCATTTGAAAACTTATCAAAGATAACATTCCTTTAGGCAATAAATTTCTCTAAGTGTCTCAGATGGATTCATAAACCAATTAGGTGTTTTGTGTGGGAAACGTTATGAAATAGGCTGTACCTTTTAGCAATTGTGGATCTATAACTAGGATATTTTCATTTCATTCTTCGTTTCTCTTGGATGAATCCAACAGTTTTCTTCCCTCAATACAGCCTTCAAGGAAGTCCCACATCAAACACAGATCATTGGCACACAAAGCATTATTACTTAAAACATTATTTCTGCCACTAGAGTGAAACTTAACATTTCTTGGCAGTAATAAAGGCCAAGTCTCTACTCATTAGGTACATTAGCCAAGTATGTTGTATATTGGTGAAACCAAATCATAGTATGAGCATGATTAGATGAAAACTGATATAGTATTTGTTATTGGGACCCTGACAAGCTAAATTTCATATAGATAGAAAACAATTTGTTTCTATCTCACTTTTCTAAATTTTCTTTTTCATGTTTTGAACTGTTTATTCTTCGTTCTGTAGCATGAAAGAGTTATGTAGGTACTAATAGTTCCTCAATCTACCCATTTAGAGTTGAGGTTATTCAAATGAAAAACTGTTTTGTATTTTCTGCTCCAAGAGGAAATCAGAATGCAAACTAGCACAGCAGCTATTCTCTCCTTTCCCTAGTGGGTAGGACTTCTGTTTATATATCCTTTAATACCCCTGGTGGAAAGATCCTTAATAATACTCTGAAAAGACCAAGGAACAGTGGTACTTATAGCTCCTTTAATGGCCAAGACAAATCTGGCTTCTGATCCTATGGGACCTGTCCCAAAAGAAACCATTCAGTCTGGGAACTTGTCCAACTCTGACCACTCACTATAACGAAACATGTCTGTCTCCCTTCATCCAGTCTCTGGACCTCACAACCTGGGTGTTAAAGAGGATTTAATAACTTCCCTTGGTCTGTCTGAAAACTTTAGCTTATGAAGTCATTCTGGCTTCTAGAAAGGAATCTACTGGAAGGTCATGATTTTAAAAAAGAAAGATTTGCAGTCTGATGTGAGGACAAGATCTTAGGTCCCTTATTTTGTTCCACACAAAACTGCTTGAAATACCTTCTTCATCTTTCAGATTTTGACCTAAAAACTAGTTCCAATAGGGTTCACAATTGTGTAGTCGGTGCCTTTTAGAAGCATGTAGAAGGAAACCACTTTGTATATTCTCTAGTTTTCAAGTGTATGTAGGGATTCAAGGGATGCAATTGAAACATCACGTCAAGCTCCACAGAGGATCATGGGATTTCAACATAAAGGTCATAGGTAGTGTCATGAAGTATGTTGTTATTAAATGCCATCGAGTCGGAGTCGACTCATGGCAACCCTCTGGATAGCTATCCTAAATTGTGTTCGGTTTTCAGTCAGGCGGCTCATTGTTGACAGACTGGTACCCGTAGCTGCTGTTATTGTATCGATCCATCTCATTGCTGGCCTTCCTCTTTTGCGTTGACCTTCTATCTTGCCAAGCATGATGTTTTTCTCTAATGATCTCTCTCTTCGCATAATGTGTCCAAAGTATGAAAGTCGAAGTCTTGTCCTCTGAGCTTCTAAAGAAAGCTTAGGTTTGATCTCCTCTAGTACCGACTGGTTTGTTCTTCAGGCAGTCCATGGTATACACAGTATTCGCTGCCAGCACCATAATTCAAAGGCATCAATTTTCTTCCTGTCTATCCTTTTCACTGTCCAGCTTTCACATCCATATGATGTTATTGAAAATACCATGGCTTGAACAAGTCGAATCTTTGTATGGAGAGAGACATCTCTGCTCTTGAGAATCTTATCTAGGTCCTTCATAACTATTCTGCCAAGAGCAATGGGTCTTCAATAAAGTTTTTTTGGACAATCCTTGTGGTGGCTGTGGTCCTTGTTCTTCACTATATTTAAACAATATATTGCGGAAGGCATACTTCTCCCCCTTTTTTGGTTTTCTTTACATTAAGGTGCAGGCCCATTTTGAGACTATGTTCTTTGATTGTGAGAAGCAAATGTTTCAGATCATCTTCACTTTTAGCCAGTAATGTGGTATCATCAGCATAGCGAAGGTTGTTGATGAGTCTTCCACCAATCTTAACACCTCTGTTGTCTTCATACAATCCTGCTTCTCTGATGATTTATTCTGCATATAAATTAAACAGGTAGGGGGAAAGTATGCAGACTTGTCTTACACCTTTGTTTATTTTAAACCATTTTGTTTCCCCTTGTTCCATTCAAACTGTTGCTTCTTGATCAATGTACAGATTGTGCAAGCGAACGATCTGGTATATCCATGCTTCTTAATGTGACCCAGAGATTATCATGGTTTACACAGTCACATAAAGCACATATAGATATCCTTTTGGTATTCTTTAGTCTTTTCAAGAATCCATCTCACATCCACAATGATGCCTCTCGTTCCTCAACCTTTCCTGAACCCTGCTTGCACTTCAGGTAGTTCTTGTTCCAGGTATGGTTGTAGTCTCTGTTGAAAAATCTTCAGTTGAATCTTGCTGGCATGTGGGATCAGAGCGATTGTGCGATAATTTCCACAGTCAGTTAGATCATCTTTCTTTTGTATTGGTATAAACACAGATCTTTTCCAGTCAGTTGGCCATGATGTTGTCTTCCATATTTCTTAGCAGAGCCTTGTAAGTACAGTAACAGCTGCATCAGATTGCTTTAATACTTCTATGAGAATTTATTTAACATTTCTTATATACCACCTTTCATGATATCAAGGCAGTTTACATTGAACAAACTGAAATTACATTGAACAGGGCATTATAACTTGGAAATAACTATTTTACAGGGAACATGGGCTATGGAGGGTTAAGTAGCTTGCCCAAGACCACAAAGAGTACCTGTGGGACTAGAAACCCCAGTCTTTCTGGCCCAAGGTTATTGTCCTCCATTGGGATTTGAAATCCCAACCCTGCAGCCTGAAGTACCCTGCCCCAACCACTAGGCCACTCCTCCACTCCATGCTATCAATGCCTGGTTCTTTGCTCTTTAATAAAGCTTTCAATGCTGCTTCAACTTCTTCTTTCATCACCAATGATGAAACGGCTGTTGGTCCACTTGATCTTTATCATATAAAAACTCTGTATATTCCTTCCACCTTTTCTTGATCTTCTCAGCATCATTCAACATAGAACCTTCACTATCTTGTAACATTCCAATTCGAGGTTGGAACTTTTTCTTTAACTCTCGTAGCTTTAGGAAAGCCAATCTTGTTCTTCCTCTAATAGTTTCTGCTTCTATTTCCTTGCATGCGTCATTGCAGTACTTTTCCTTGTCCTGTCTTGCTGCATGTTGGAAATCTCTGTTGAGTTCTGCGATTGTCTTTCTTTTTCCTCTGGCTTTAGCTTCTATGCGTTTCTGGGAAATTTTCAGAGTTTCTTCCGTCATCCATTTTGGCCGTTTTTGCTTTTTCACCTTTTGTAGAGACTTCTGGCTTTCTTCCAACACAACCTTCTTGATGTCATTCCATAACTCTTCTGGAGCTCTGTCATTTTTATCTAAAGCAGCAAATAGATTTTGCAGGCAGTCTTTTAATCCCAGTGGTATATTCTCAAGGTCATATTTTGCTGCATTCATGAGTGGTTTGCTCTTTTTCAACTTTAGCTTGAGTTTGCATACTAGTAGTTGATGATCTACACCAAAGTCAGCTCCAGGTTTTGTCTTTGTTGATGTTACAGAGCTTTTCCATCGTTGACTTCCACAGATGTAGTCAATTTGATATTTATACAATCCATTGGGTGAAGTCCATGTGTACAGTCACCGCTTGTGTTGCTGGAAGAAGGTGTTTGAGATGAATAGATCGTTGGTCTTGCAGAATTCTATCAGTCTTTCTCCAGCTTCATTTCTGTTGCCAAGTCCATATTTTCCAACTACTTTGCCTTCTTCGTTGCCAACCTTTGCATTCCGGTTACCCATGACTATCAGGACATCCTGTTTGCATGTTCTGTCAATTTCAGCTTGTACTTGTTCATAGAACTCTTCAATTTCATTCTCTTCTGCAGCTGTTGATGGGGCATATACTTGAATTATAGATTCCTCATAGATGAATAGAGATTAAGAGTTTGCTGATTGCATTGTATTTCATTACAGTTCTTGCTAGTTTCTTCTTTATTATAAATGCAACACCATTTCTTCTTTGACTTTCATTTCCAGCATAGTAGACCATGTGATCATCTGCGGTTTTAAATCTTTTTTTCTGCACTTGCATGGCGTTTTCCTGTCTCAGCAGTATTGTTGGCAATGCTCTTTATTCTTAATTTTTTTGAATCGTGGTTTCTTTTTAGCATGTTTTATATCTTATATTTCTCCTCAGCAGTATTGTTGGTAATGCTTTTTATTTTTAGCTTTTCATCCCGCTGCGCCACTGGGCCGGGTCCCGAGGCCGGTATAGTAACCGGGTCCCCGGGGCACAAATACCTGGCGCGCTCCAGTAGGGTAGGCGGGGGGATTGGATGAGGAGGGCGTTGGTGCCGGCTCCAGCAGCCCCACATTGATGACGTGGGGCCTCATGATTGGCACGGGGGTTGGCTGGGGGGTGGGGCGGCAGCGAGCGAGGGAGATCGGCGGCATGCGATCTCCCTCTTCCTGCCGGCTCACCTCTGAAGAAAGGTGTGTTGCTGTGGGGTTCCATTTGGGCCTTCCCCTCTTCATGGTTCCCTCACAGCATTGTGTCAGGGCCGGCTGCCTGGGCGCTTTTGTGGCGGATGGGAGGCACGTGGCATTAGTCGGGCTGGTTAGTGGGCATTTACAAAAAAAAAAACGGGTGTCTGGCCGGCATTGTGGGAGAGCGTGTGCAGTGGGCCTAGAGCACGTGGGGAGGTCTAGGCCCGGCGGTGGCTGTGGTCCAACAGGGTTAGTGGAGTCAGATGTCGCTCCCCTTCCTGTGTAGGAGAGGGATTGTTTTATTTGCGGGCTGGCTGGCTGGCTGGCTGCGGAGCCTTGCAAAAAAAAGGGGATTGAAACTTCCCTCCAGCAGTGCTGCTGGAACGAGGCACTGTTTGGGGTCTATTAAAAAAAAAAAAGGGGGGGGGGCACTATGGTCCATCGGCCTAGAGGGAGAGGAGCGGAGAAGAGGGTGGTGGGCGCGGGGGTGATGGCCAGAGGGCAAGGAGCAGCTCGGCTTGGGCGCACGCCTCCAGGAATGGGAAGGGTGGCTGACAGGGGCGCATTAGCAGCCGGAGTGCTGCGAGGTGTCCGACAAGGGTGCGGTAAGGGGAAGTCTAGGGGGGCAAGTGCCAGGGGTGTTTTAGGTGGGGCCCCTATGGCCGGTGCGGGTGGGGTGGCACATGAGGGCTCAGGGTTGGGGGAGCCAGGTCCCCTGTTGCTGGCGGGGGGCAGTGAAGCAGCTGGGGATGCAGTCGCAGCGGCTAGCGTCATTTTCCCTCAAGGCCAGCGGTGTCGCAGGCTGATGGGCTGCGAGTGGATGCCATGGTGGGCGGGCCTATGGGTGTGACCCTGACCCCTCCATTGGGGATCGGGTGCTTCGCGCAACCTGGACTATTCGGGCCCCTGGGCCCGTGGTCATGTGGGGCGGGTCCGTGGGGGGGGGGACTGGGGCATTGGGGTGGTGGTTGGGGTGATTGGTTCAGGGCTGGGTGTGGGGGGGCCTGGAGCATCGTGGGCAGGGGTTCAGCTGCTTGTGACGCTGGCAGTCTCGGTTCCTCGGCATGGGGTTGGGGTGGGGGGCTGAGCACAGCGCCAAGCACTTCGTGGGCTGTTGCTGCTGGCTTTTCTCCTTCTCTTCCCCTGCAGGTCCCACAGAGCTCGATGCCCAGGAGGAACATGGCCGAGCCAGGTCGGGCTGTTGTTTCAGGTCCCGCAAGTCCCTCGGAGGAGTTGACCGGTATGGCAGCGGGGGTGCAGACCGTGAGCGCTCCAGTGGCTTCCCCTCGTGAGGTTGGTGAGTATGTGGTGGATGCGGGTGGGGTGGGGCGCCACTGTCGGCGTGCATCTTCTTCTTCCTCGTCCTCGTCATCGTCTTCGGTTTCCTCGGGTGACTCTGTTTTAGTCGTGAGTGAGAAGGGGAGGGCAGGGGTCGCAGTGGTGCGCTGTGCCGAGTTGTGGGAGTGTGTGCCGCGGAAGTTGCGCCATCGGATCAAGCGGCGTAAGTATATTGACATTTTCCACCTGCTCGATGGCAGAAAATGTTCCAGGGAAAGCAGAAAGAAGCGCAAAAAGGACGAGAAAGCGGGCAGGGTGCGGAAGGTCTCCCACAATAACCTCAATTGGACTCGTGCTTTTTTGCGCTTAGCTAGTGCATGGGGACATTATTTTCCGGAGCAGAACGGGGTGCTGCTGGCTTATGCGGATACAATTCTAGCAGCGTCGCAGGTGCACGATGGGTGGGCCTGGCTAAATTATGATGAGGAGTTCAGGGACATGATGGAAGAGAATGGGCAGCTATCATGGGGGACAAAGGACATTAATCTATGGCTAACGCAAATGTCCTCGAGGAGTCAGTTCGGGGGAGCAGGAGAAGGTGGCGGCAAGGCGGGGCCGTCAACTGTGACGGCGGGTTCACGGTCCTTTTGAGCCCCAGCTCCCATTACGTCACAATCGAGAGGGGGTATCGTGGGGAGAGACATCTGTTGGCGTTTCAACAAGTCGTCCTGCCCATTCCCTGACTGTAAATTTAAGCATGCCTGCTCCCTGTGTGGGAGTGGGCACATGGCCACAAAATGTAGCCGCAAAGGAGCGGCGAGAGCCCCAGTGGGGGGTAAGTGAGGAAGCTCGCGGGGCGTTGGCTCCTACGCCCATGCGAGTTGACGCTATGCGCCCGTGGTTAGTGAAGTACGGGCAGTCTCGACGTGGGGGGGCATGGAGGTTGCTATTGAAAGGTTTTTCAGAGGGTTTTAGAATTCCATTTCAGGGTTCCTCAGTGAGGGGCGGGTCATGAAACGCTAGTTCAGTGAGATCGCAGGCCGATGTAGTGCGGAGAAAGATCGAGGAGGAATGTGCACTGGGCAGAGTAGCGGGGCCTTTTAGCGAGCCCCCGTTTTCTCCGTTCACGGTTTCCCCATTGGGAGTGGTTCCCAAGAAAGAGCCAGGTAAGTTCAGGTTGATACATAACCTATCTTGCCCTCCAGGAGATTCTGTGAATGATCACATTCCTCGGGAGCAGTGCATGGTGCGCTACGCTTCCTTCGATGCGGCTGTGGTTCTGGTGCGCCAGTATGGGGCAGGTGCTTTGCTGACAAAGGTAGACATTGAATCTGCATTTCGATTGTTGCCCGTTCACCCTTCGGATTTTTCATTGTTAGGTTTCCGTTTCGAATCACTGTTTTATTTCGATAAGTGCATGCCTATGGGCTGTGCGATATCCTGTGCCTACTTCGAAGCCTTTAGTACATTTTTGCACTGGGTGTTGGAGAGGCAGACGGGTGTTGCTAACATAGTGCATTACCTAGATGATTTTCTGTTTTTTGGGCCTGGTCAGGTGCGCACCTGCGCCACTCTGCTGGAGACTTTTCTGCGCTTGGTGGGTGACTTCGGCATTCCCATTGCAGCTAACAAAACCGTGGGTCCGGTTACCCGCCTTACCTTTTTAGGGATCGAGATTGACACTGAGGGTACGGTTGTGCGCTTGCCTGTGCAGAAGATTGAGTGGCTCAGGGAGTTGGTGGCGTTCGTGGGATCGTCGTGCAAGACCACCCTTCGGGTCATGCAGTTGTTAGTTGGGCACCTCAATTTTGCCTGCAGGGTTTTGCCCATTGGGCGCCCCTTTGAGCGGTGGCTATCGCTGGCCATGGCAGGGGTGCAGCTCCCGCATCACCGGATTCGCGTGTCGTCGGGAATGCGTGAAGATTTGCGGGTGTGGGATGCTTTCCTAACAGATTTCAATGGCTGTTCGGTGCTACAGCTGCCGGAACTTTCGAATCTGGATCTGCATTTGTTTACAGATGCAGCGGGCAGTTCTGGTTTTGGGGCCTATTGCCAAGGGGCTTGGTGTGCGGAGCCTTGGCCTAGTGAATGGGTGCAGTCCGGTTTAACCCGTAACATCATCTTTCTGGAGCTTTTTCCCATAGTTGCAGCTTTTTGGGTTTGGCCGGAGCACCTGCGTGATCGGTGGGTAGTTTTCTGGTGCGATAACGCAGCGGTGGTTGAGGTTATCAACCGGCATGCGCCACGGTGCCCGAGAGTAGCCTCCTTGATGAGGGTGTTTGTGCTGGCTTGCTTATGATTGAATGTCACTGCCAGGGCGCGCCATGTGCTGGGCTCCCAGAATTCCATTGCTGATGCTCTCTCCCATTTTCAGTGGGCACAGTTTCGGCGATTGGCTCCAGAGGCAGAAGAGAAGGCCTTGCGGGTCCCGGAGCATCTCTGGAGGGTTGGGACCCTGACTTGATGGCATTGCTGGCCGCGTCGGTGGCGCGAAGCACCTGGGCGCTGTATCGGCGAGGATACTCCCAGGTGAGTGCATTTGTGAGTGCGAGGGGTTAGTCTGGGGGGAGTGTGCCTGATGGGCTGGTGGGCCAATTCATTCTGTGGGCAAAGAAGGAGGGTTGGGCTCGGTCAGCAGTCGCGTCTGTGGTGGCTGGGTTTTCCTTCTTTTGTAAGGCGGCCGGATGGGGCAACCCTAGGGTATCCTTTTTGGTCAAGCGCCTCCTGGCAGGTTGGGCCAGGGCACATCCTAGGTCGCGGGACTGGCAGCTCCCTGTTTCCCACAAACTCTTACTTCAGATATGCAAGGCGTTATCACGCATCACGTCTTCGAGTTTCGAGTTTGTTCTGATCCACACGCTGTTTGCAATGGCATTTTTTGGGGTGTTCCGCGAGTGTGAGCTCGTGCCCAGGTCCGCGAGGCGGGGTGCGTTTGGCGGGCTCGATTTTGAGCACATCATGGTTGAGGCGTCCCAGGTACGTATTTACATCCTGCGTTCCAAAACGGACCAGACGGGAAAAGGTGGCTGGGTGGTGCTGAGCGCCATCTTTCCGTTGCTATCCTGCACGGTGCATGCTCTACGGAGCTACCTGCGGTTGCGGTCGGGGGCGGAGGGCTATTTTTTCATCCACAAAGACGGCAGGCTGGTAACGTGGTTTCAGTTTATGGCGGTGTTGCGCTTGGCGTTGCAGTTCCTGGGTTATGATGACAAGAGCTATGCATCACATTCATTCAGGATTGGTGCGGCCACGAGTGTGGCTGTGGCAGGACTTGAAGCGCGGGTTATTCAGCACATCTGTAGGTGGCGTTTGGGAGCGTACGAGGGGTACGTTCACCCATAGGTCCTGTGCAGGGCCTGTTGGCTGCCTTGCGTGGCCGGTAACAGCAGTTAAAATTTTGGGGGGATTGGGGGGGTTACTAACATTTTCCTTCCTATTGCAGAGTTGCCTGCTGGTGGCAGTCCAATTTTATCCTTTCAGAAGGTGCATGCTCCAGAGACTAGTGGATCATCAGTCATTCATTTGTCTATTGGGCTAAATAACGGGCGGCAGTGCAGCTGTTAGGCATTCACCTCGGTCTGGCCTATTCCGGAGTTCGGCTGTGTTGGATGGGTCAACGTGGCATGCGATGGTGGCAACTCTTGGCCTTCATCCAGGCGAAGATCGGACAGCGGCAGCGGCCTGCCGGGCTGCTAATCCATTTGGGCGTCAATGACTTGTCGAGCTGGTCATGCCGGCAGATTATCAGAACTGTTCAGAGGGACATCGGTCTGGTGCGGGATTTACTTCCAGGTGGGGCCATCATGTGGTCAGACATTATTCCACATCCCGCATGCTGGGCTCAGCGGCACTGGTCGCGGGGCCTGGTCAAGATTAACAGGCAGATTGGGCGTTGGGTTCAGCAGACAGGCGGGCTTCAGGTATTGCACCCTTGGGCAGATGTCAGGTGTGCTGGCTTGTACTGTTTAGATGGGGTTCACCTTGCCCCGGTGGGTCAAGACCTGTTGCTGAATGACTGGCAGGAAGCCTTGGAGGGTTTGTGCTGGTCGCAGCTTTCTTTGGGGGGGGGCGGCACAAGGTTTGTGGTCTACCTTGTGCCAGTGGCAGGGTAGCGAGCTGGCGCTCGTCGACCCGGCATTTGAGGCTGATGCCGCTTTGCATGGGAGCGGCAGTGCTCCTTAGGTTGGGAGAGATGTCTCGGCTGGGGTGGAAGGCAACTTGAGCCAGCCTTTGCTAATAACATGGCGAGGCGGGTGGTAGGAGGAATGGGGGGGGGGATGATGCACCACTTTGCTATAAACGGCTGGTGGGGGGGCATCATCTGGAAAAGGGGGGGGGGTTGGGGGGCCATTTATTGGACTTACAATGTTGAGTTGGCCCATGTTGGGCCGGTGTTGCAACTACTATTAATAAAGCTGCGACCAAGCAATTGTTCACCAAGATCCGGTGTCTGCGTGTTTTGTGCAGGTGTGCTGGGTGGGTGGGGGGGAGGGTCTGGGGCAGGGGTGTAGGCATCGAGCAAGTTTGGGTGCGGATGCCAATGGTGTGGGGTGGGGTGGTTTAGAAGGCTGGTGGTGAAGCAAGGGATGGGCATCCGGATACCTCGGTTAATCCCGCCGTGCCGCAGGGCCGGGTCCCGAGGTTAGTATAGTAACCGGGTTCCTGGGACCCAAATCCCTGGTGCGCTCTGGTAGGGTAGGCGAGGGGATTGGATGAGGAGGGCGTTGGTGCCGGCTCCAGCAGCCCCAAGTTGGTGATGTGGGGCCTGATGATTGGTGCGGGGGTTGGCTGGGGGGTGGTGCGACAGCGAGCGAGGGAGATCGGCGGCGTGCGATCTCCCTCTTCCTACCAACTCGCCTCTGAAGAAAGGTGTCCCTACCCACCCTCCCTTGTATTTTGGTGGGATGGTGGTGGGCGTTGCAGCTGGGGGGAGGGGTCATCTGTCCATATGGTTGTCGGTGTGTGGGGTAGCAAGCTGGCGCTTGTCGACCCGGAGGGGCATTTGAGGCTGATGCCGCTTTGCATGGGAGCGGCAGTGCTCCTTAGGTTGGGAGAGATGTCTCGGCTGGGGTCTCTGCCCGGTGGAAGGCAACTTGAGCCGGCCTTTGCTAACAACATGGCGAGGTGGGCGGTAGGAAGAATGGGGGGAGGATAAGGCACCACTTTGCTATAAACGGCTGGTGGGAGACATCATCTAGAAAAGGGGAGGGTTGGGGGGGCATTTATTGGACTTACAATGTTGAGTTGGCCCATGTTGGGCCGGTGTTGCAACTACTGTTAGTAAAGCTGCGACCAAGCAATTGTTCAAAAAGATCCGGTGTCTGCGTGTTTTGTGCAGGTGTGCTGGGTGGGGGTGGGGGGGGGAGGGTCTGGGGGAGGGTGTAGGCATCGAGCCAGTTTGGGTGCGGATTCCAGTGGTGTGGGGTGGTTTAGAAGGCTGGTGGTGAAGCAAGGGATGGGCATCCGGATACCTCGGTTAATCCCGCCGTGCTGCAGGGCCGGTCCTGAGGTCGGTATAGTAACCGGGTTCCCGGGGCCCAAATCCCTGGTGCGCTCTGGTAGGGTAGGCAGGGGGGTTGGATGAGGAGGGCATTGGTGCCGGCTCCAGCAGCCCCAAGTCAGTGATGTGGGGCCTGATGATTGGCACGGGGATTGGCTGGGGGGTGGTGCGGCAGCGAGCGAGGGAGATCGGCGGCATGCGATCTCCCTCTTCCTACCGGCTCGCCTCCAAAGAAAGGTGTCCCTACCCGCCCTCCCTTGTATTTTGGTGGGATGGTGGTGGGCGTTTCAGCTGGGGGGGGTCATCTGTCCATATGGTTGTCGGTGTGTAGGGTAGCGAGCTGGCGCTTGTCGACCCGGCGGGGCATTTGAGGCTGATGCCACTTTGCATGGGAGCGGCAGTGCTCCTTAGGTTGGGAGAGACGTCTCAGCTGGGGTCTCTGCCTGGTGGAAGGCAACTTGAGCTGGCCTTTGCTAACAACATGGCGAGGCGGGCGGTAGGGAGAATGGGGGGAGGATAAGGCACCACTTTGCTATAAACGGCTGGTGGGGGGCATCATCTGGAAAAGGGGGGGTTGGGGGGGCATTTATTGGGGGAGGGGTGTAGGCATCGAGCACGTTTGGGTGTGGATGCCAGTGATGTGGGGTGGTTTAGAAGGCTGGTGGTGAAGCAAGGGATGGGCATCCGGATCCCTCGGTTAAAATTTACTCTTTATCTTAATATGTATTTAACCCTCAATGCATATACATTTTTTATGTTCTCTCACTTAATGGCTTGTGATAGTGGTTCATCTCCTTTGTGCTATACGTATAATATAAATTATTGTGCGGACACAGTGCTTTTTTATTTTACAATCCTGCCTATTGTTTACATGCTTCGTTTCTATTTATAAAGATTTATTATTCACAGTCGATTCTGTGCTTATACTTTTATCACTATGGTTCAAAGTTACAGGGTTTTTTCCTTTTCCTTTTTATTTCATGATGTTGCCGATTGATTTAGACAGCTGACCTGATATCTTTTATTTTTATTTTTTAAGATCTATAATCACATTTTACTATGTTTCCATTTCATGATGTTGTTGATTATTTTTAGACAGCTTTTCTGATATGAGTCAGTCATTTTTAGATCTTTTGTTCCTTTTTTCACATACATTTATTATTCACAGTTTGTTCCGTGCTGTATGAACATAACAGGTCACATTTTTACTACTAGGGATTAAGTTTACAGTGTTAACCTTTTATGAAGTTGCCGGTTGTTCCAGGCAATTAATTTGACATGATTTGGCATTCTTTGTTTTTATCTCATTTTTTAAGCATTTGACATTTACAGACTGTTTCACTTTTTTATTGTAATTATTCCCTATGTTTTTTATGATTTTGCTGATTGTGCTTTCCCTTATAGTGAGAAAGTCACAATGGCACATCGTCCATTTTATTGCAATGCCTTACATTATTTGGTAATCATGTCAATGCTTGTAATGTTTGTATATTACTTATATTTGAAAATTGCATGCATTTACATGTATTTTATTGTATCTTTTTGATATTCATTTTTTATGTTCTTTTTATGATTTTTTGATTCAGTTTCTTGTGCTGTTTGTATTAGCAGTTTCTGTCTCTATTATTTATGAACTGCATTCCTTTTAAGGTAATTAATGTATATATTACACATATAATATGTCATATCGATTCATGTATTTCTGTGTTTATTTATTTACCATAGATTGGGAAGAGTGGCTTGGTCCATCCTTTAGATGTTGCTTTTTGTCTTCCTTGGTAATATATTTTATTTTTATGCAGTATTCATTTTTTAATGTCTTTTTATTTTTGGTTGGTTTATATTATGTATTTATATTTTTAATTTTATTTTGGGTCTGTCCCTTAGACACCTGAAGAAGGCCTCAGACCGAAACATTTAAGTTGGGTCTGCTAATAAAGTATTTTGGATACCCCTACTGTGTTCGGCCGTGGTCTTTAGCTTCCGCTTCCTTTTACTGCTGAGTTCTCTAACCTTTTACTTTTGGGCTGTTTTTAAAATATAAATTTCCCCTGCCTATTCATTACTCGTTTTATTCTATTATAATACTACTTAGCCACGGAGGTGTGTTAGGGTAGCTGCACAAAAACAAAAAAAGAAAAACTACTTTGCTTTTCCTCGTTGTTCCTTTTGCAAAGGATAAGGTTCTTTTCTTGCAAATTTCTATCTATTCACAGCCACCTTGATCTACATTCTAGTGGCAAAGAACCTAAATCTTGGTTATAAGCTTAGGGAAATTTAGCATGCCTATATTCCTTGCTCCCTCACTTGGTTTGCAGCTTGTCGTGCTGTGAGGGCTTATGTGCATCAGTGATGCTGAGAGCTAAACTATTGGTAGTTTAACTACTGGCAGGGTCTCCCAAGATGGATAGGTCTCAGCTGAGGTGACACACTAAGACAAACCAACCATCTGGGCAGCAGCAGAATGGGATAGTGTTGACGGTGGAGGATCACATTTCTGTGACAATGGCAACAACACCAAACTTAAACTGCGTTGAAGAAAGGCCTGACAATCTACTTCTGTATCTTGCCATGAAAACCCAATGAATAGTTACAACAAAACAAATTGTGCTATAATGCTGGAAGATGAGACCCCCAGGTCAGAAGGCACTCAACTAGCTACTGTGGAAGAGCTGAAGACTTTTCAGAGTAAGGCCATCATTTATGATGTGGTTGGCTCAAAGCTCTCGGGATATCTGACTGCTGATGTCGCTGCGCATGAAATGAGAGTCAGAAGCTGTAAAGATGTCTTACACATTGGAAACTAGAACGTACGAATCATGAACAAAGGGAAGTTGGAGGTGGTCAAGAATGAAATGGAACTTGTGCAACTTGATCTGTTGGGTGTCAGCGAACTGAAATGGACTGGCATGGGGCACTTTGCATCAGATGATCACATGGTCTACTATGCTGGAAGTGAAAGACAAAGAAGAAATGGTGTTGCATTTATAATAAAGAAGAAACTTGCAAGAACTGTAATGAAATACAATGCAGTCAGTGAACGCTTAATCTCTATTCATCTCCGAGGAATGCCTATCAACACAACTATAATTCAAATATATATCCCAACAACAGCTGCAGAATAGAATGAAATTGAAGAGTTCTATGAACAAGTGCAAGCTGAAATTGACAGAACATGCAAACAGGATATCCTGATAGTCATGGGTGACTGGAACGCAAAAGTTGGCAACAAAGAAGAAGGCAAAGTAGTTGGAAAATATGGACTTGGCAACAGAAATGAAACTGGAGAAAGACATAGAATTCTGCAAGACCAACGATCTATTCATCTCAAACACCTTCTTCCAGCAACACAAGCGGTGACTGTACACATGGACTTCACCCAATGGATTGTATAAAAATCAAATTGACTACATCTGTGGAAGTCAACGATGGAAAAGCTCTGTAACATCAACAAAGACAAAACCTGGAGCTGACTGTGGTGTAGATCATCAACTACTAGTATGCAAACTCAAGCTAAAGCTGAAAAAGAGCAAACCACTCATGAATGCAGCAAAATATGACCTTGAGAATATACCACTGGGATTTAAAGTTTGCCTGTAAAATCTATTTGCTGCTTTAGATACAAATGACAGAGCTCCAGAAGAGTTATGGAATGACATCAAGAAGGTTGTGTTGGAAGAAAGCAAGAAGTCTCTACAAAACGTGAAAAAGAAAAAACGGCCAAAATGGATGACAGAAGAAACTCTGAAAATTTCCCAGAAACGCAGAGAAGCTAAAGCCAGAGGAGAAAGAAAGACAATCGCAGAACTCAACAGAGATTTCCAACGTGCAGCAAGACAGGACAAGGAAAAGTACTACAATGATGCATGCAAGGAAATAGAAGCAGAAACTATTAGTGGAAGAACAAGATCGGCTTTCCTAAAGCTACGAGAGTTAAAGAAAAAGTTCCAGCCTCAAATTGGAATGTTACAAGATGCTCAAGGTTCTATGTTGAATGATGCTGAGAAGATCAAGAAAAGGTGGAAGGAATATACTGTGGCGCTCAAGCCCCTACCAGGCAAGCTTGTAGTTGTGTGAGGAATAATGAGCCAAGTGGTTTATCAAAGCGCACAGGAATTTATTCAGCTTCCTTGCTGGTAAGTGGATACAAATTCTTAAAAGCACATTTATTCTCCAGACAAAAGAAAAATAACGGATAACTTCTCCCATAAACAAATGTCCAAAACAGAGTAACAGCGAACTCAACCATACAAGCTTCTGCCCCAGTCTTTTACTGTTTAACATTTCTGCACATGAAGGAATATGCCCTTCTTTTTAAAACTCTTCAAACAGGCTGTCAGCTTATTCAAGGCCGTTGCAAACACCAACAATTTCAGCTGTTCAAACCCAACTGAGTTACTGCCGATAAGCTTCGAAGGAAAGACTCTTAGGCCCTTTTAATTATATGACTCCTTCTCTCCTTTCTTTCAGCTTCAGAACTACCTTCACACCTATAGTAGCGTTCTTAAGGTTCAACTGTTTCTGGCTTACACTAATTCACCTTAGTGCATGCATCACATTCCATCTCTGAAATACTGGAAGTTACAGCACCCTCTTTGGCTTCAACCTCCATGCTCTCAGCTGAGCTATGAGATACAAAGGCACTGCAGATATGAGGATTCATAAAATGGTACCTATTATAATACTGTACTTGGTCAATTGTGATGAACAACGCTGTACGTGGAAAAACCGCAATCTCAGAACAAAAGTGTAGTCAAGGCTTGACTACACTTTTGTTCTGAGATTGCGGTTTTTCCACGTACAGTATTATAATAGGTACCATTTTATGAATCCTCATATCTGCAGTGCCTTTGTATCCCCCTGAGGAAGGCTTCGGCCGTAACGCGTAGGGGACCAACAATAAAGGCACTCGTAGTCATCCATTCTCTTGCCTCCTTGTTTCCTGTTGGACCAGCAAGAGCCTCCTGCTCTCTTTGTGCCTCAGCTGAGCTATAGCAGGGTTCTGCTTGAAAACGCTCAGGAACTTTCTGTTTTAAAGTTTTCAACAGGTCAAACAACCTCTCCCATGTTCTTGCCCTCCCTTCTCTGGGCAGGTCTCCTATGGGGTGTTCTTGTTTAACCTTCCTGGTGAAACATTTCTTTCTACGCTGTGTTATCTGGGGTACAACAGTTTCATCAGGGTCAGAACAGGAAACACACTTTGAAGGCCTTAATGCCTCCCCTCTCCTACCTTGGGGTCTTGGTGCAGTATTCTCTTGGTTGGAACTTCGGCCAGTCAGGACTCCCTCTGCCTCAGAGTAGGGCAGAGACTTTTGGTAAAACTTTCCCACTCTCTTGCCAGCGTAGGTGGTTCTCTCCCAAGAACCTTCCCTATGTCCTCTGTGGCTACTGTGCTGACTATTGTGGCTTCCTTTGTACCTTCTTTGGCTGCCTTTATAGCTGTTCCTTTCTCTGCTGCTCCCTTTGGCTGCAAAGCTCCTTTGTCCTTTGACTACCTTGTGGTTCTCCCTGGACCTTCTGGAACTTGGACTGGAACCTGCGCTGCAACTCCCACTTGGACCTGGACTGCAACTCCGACAGCAACTGCCACTGCAACTGCAACTGTGTTTCCAACCGTGTTTTGCCCTGTGTCTCCAACCGTGTCTCCCCCTGTATCTCCAACCGTGTCTATCTCTGGTGTTTGTTTGCTCCAATTTAAACATTGAGCAGGGCAACACCCTTCCTGGCCCTGCCCATCTGTACCTCCCACTCCTATCTATGGTTGACCTGGAGTGTGGGCGTGGCTAACAACTAGGTCTGCCCTCTAGGTTTCTCTCCGGGCTTCTGCTGTGGACTATGTGATCCTGTGTACCCATCCCCCGCAAAGAGGAAAAATTCTTCTTCTCTTCACTTTTTCCTGGCTGGGCTGCACTCTCCTTACCACAATACAGAGTTTTTATATGATAAAGATCAAGAGGACCAACAGCCGTTTCAACCAGTACCTTATGACCGGGAACCATTGGTGATGAAAGAAGAAGTTGAAGCAGCATTGAAAGCCTTATCAAAGAACAAAGCAGCAGGCATTGATAGCATTCCCATAGAAGTATTACAGCAATCTGATGCAGCTGTTACTGTATTTACAAGGCTCTGCCAAGAAATATGGAAGACAACATCATGGCCACTGACTGGAAAAGATCTGTGTTTATACCAATACTAAAGAAAGGTGATCCAACTGACTGTGGAAATTATTGCACAATCGCTCTGATCCCACAGGCCAGCAAGATTCTACTGAAGATTATTTAAAAGAGACTACAACCATACCTGGAATAAGAACTATCTGAAGTGCAAGCAGGGTTCAGGAACGGGCGAGGAGCGAGAGACATCATTGAAAAGACTAAAGAATACCAAAAGACTAAAGAATACCAAAAGGATATCTATTTGTGCTTTATTGACTATAGCAAGGCTTTGACTGTGTAAAGCATGAGAAACTCTGGGCCACATTAAGAAGCATGGGTATACCAAAACACCTGATCATACTCTTGCACAATCTGTACATTGATCAAGAAGCAACAGTTCGAATGGAACAAGGAGAAACAGAATGGTTTAAAATAAGCAAAGGTGTAAGACAAGGCTGCATCCTTCCCCCTACCTGTTTAATTTATATGCAGAACAAATCATCAGAGAAGCAGGATTGTATGAAGACAACAGAGGTGTGAAGATTGGTGGATATGCTGAGGATACCACATATGCTGAGGATACCATATTACTGGCTGAAAGTGAAGATGATCTGAAACATTTGCTTCTCACGATTAAAGAACATTGTCTCAAAATGGGCCTGCACCTTAATGTAACGAAGACAAAGATCATGACAACTGGCATAATCAACAGGTTCATCGTTGAAGGGGAAGAAATTGAAATCATGAACAACTTTAACCTACTTGGAGCAACTATCAATAAAGAGGCAACAAGCAGTCAAGAAATCAGATGACGCATTGCTCTTGGCAGAATGGCTATGAAAGACCTAGATAAGATTCTCAAGAGCAAAGTTGTCTCTCTCCATACAAAGATTCAACTTGTTCAAGACATGGTATTTTCAATAACTTCATATGGCTGTGAAAGCTGGACAGGAAGAAAACTGATGCCTTTGAATTATGGTGCTGGAGGCGAATACTGTGTATACCATGGACTGCCCGAAGAACAAACCAGTCGGTACTAGAGGAGATCAAACCTAAGCTTTCTTTAGAAGCTCAGATGACAAGACTTTGACTTTCATACTTTGGACACATCATGCGAAGAGAGAGATCATTAGAGAAAGACATCATGCTTGGCAAGATAGAAGGTCAACGCAAAAGAGGAAGGCCAGCAATGAGATGGATTGATACAATAACAGCAGCTATGGGTACCAGTCTGTCAACAATGAGCCACCTGACTGAAGACCGAACACAATTTAGGATAGCTATTCAGAGGGTCGCCATGAGTCGACTCCGACTCGACGGCACTTAACAACAACAACAGCATTATTTAGTTGCATGATAATGAGATTGTTTGCATGATTTGCTTATCATTATTATGTAGTACAGGTTGAATTAAACTAATGTATATTATTTAATGCACATTAAATGACAAATACCATGCATTATTCCCCTAATGCACATTAGTAACTATCTCCCTAAGTTAATTGGGCAAGGGTCTGTATGTGCAGGCTGATCAGAATCGGGTGCCAGCCTGCATGTACAGGCCCAGACCCGATTCCGATCCCACAGGGCACGTCTAGCCCCCATGGGATCAGAATCAGTCTGCCTCTGTGCGTCCTGATTCCGATCGAGTGCACAGGGGCCTGGACACACATATTAGAATGTACCTCATAGGCACTTAAAATTAACAAATATGTTTGGAGTAGCTTCATGAAGCTTCAGAGATCTCTGCTGGCTATAAGGTCATATAGTTCATAATGATAACATACATGATATAGAACTTAACAGTAGGGCATTCATACTGGATCCCTGTAGAGCAAAGGGTATTCAACAGTCATGTGCATTAGTTTTTGTACAAATGGAAAAATCAACCAAAACTGTGATTTTTGGCTCATGCTGGTTTCAACTAATTAAGTGTGCATGCTTGGTAAAGTTTCATGAATTCATACATTTCATGTTTGTTGACCACGCAGGCACAAGAAGACACACTGGAGCAAATCTAGTTGGGGGAGAAAGTTAAGAACTAGTAACCAAGAGCCAGCACAAGGCACTTGAGCCAATCATACTGCAAATCTTTGAAAGATAGAGAAATATCTCTCTTCCTAAGTTCTGCAAATCCCATGGGCCATCATATCACAGCAGGGCTGGAATACACAGCCCAGACCAAGCCCCAGAGAACTATTTTGTCTTTGACTTTCAGAGAATGAGGAAGGGAAGCTGACTGGGTTTTTAGGATTAGAAAGGAGAAAACAATAGCAGCTTCAAACCTGTCTTTGAGGGATTGGGGAAGGGTTCCTTGCAGCTTAGAACTTGAAAGCACAAAACACAGACAGCTTCTAGACTGACTGGAACCATTGAGGAAGGGGTGGGGTCTGACTGGTAGATCTTGCCTGCTACTTGAAAGCACAAAACACAAAGAAATTCAAGTCTAACCATGAGCTAATGAGGAAGGGGGTAGCGGCTGGTGGGACTAGCTTTCTATTTGAAAGCACAACAAATAAAGAATGAGAAAAAATACAGCTTAAAGGGAGCAGAATGTTTTTGCCTCCCTTTGTGCTGTGTTGCCTCTTTTTAAAACTAGATGGTTGAAAATGTTGGTAGGAAGGGAATGTCTGACATGGGTGACATCAGGAATATCAGAAGGAGACAAGTAAAATTCTGCCTTTATAGACTTCCCAGTTCAATTGCTTTTACCATCCTAAGCACTGGTGGAAGGAAGTGCGCTGTGCATTTTATGTGGGTGTACAATACAGCCACTGGAAGTGGTGGAGGACAGGTTACCGTATCTAAATCTATCTATTCCATTGACCAATCAGAAGACAAAAGAGTGATTTATTTTTGGTTTGTAATATTTTTTTTCACCTATTGTCTGTGACAGCAGCTGGGGAGGTAGGAGGGAACCTTACAGCATTTATCTATTCGAGACCGTGTTCATAGAATATAGTTAAATAACGCTAAAAGAAAAGTTAAAAGTTGAATAAAAGCTAAAATACAGGCAGTCCCTACACACCAGAATTGGAAATCTAGCCCCATAAGAGCATTAGAAAGGCAAACACATCCCCCCTCTCCCCAGTTCATTGAAGAATGTGAGCAGGAGGTAGCATAACTGGGCACCACTGCAGAGCCTACCTCAAACAGATCATAATTCTTGGGAACATAAGAAATGCCATATTGGGTCAGACCAAGGTCCATCAAGCCCGGTATCCTGTTTTCAACAGTGGCCAATACAGGTAATAACTACATGGCAGGTTCCCAAAAAGGCACACAGGTTCCACAATGCTCATCCCAGGGCAAGCAGTGGATTTCCTGGGTCCTCTTTAATAATGGTTTATGGACCTTTCCTCCAGAAACTTGCCCATACCTTTTTTAAACCCAGATACACCAACAGCTTTTACTAAATTCTCTGCTAGCGAATTCCAGAGTTTATGTGTGAGTGAAAAAATATTTTCTCTTATTAGTCTTAAATGGGTTACTTTGTAGCTTCATTGCATATCCCCTAATCTTTCTACTTTTTAATGGCGTAAGCAACCGATCTATGTTTACCTGTTCCATTCTATTCATTAATTTATAGACCTCTATCATATCCCCCCTCAGCCGTCTCTTTTCTAAGTTGAACATCCATAACCTTTTAAGCCTTTCCTCATAGAAGGATAAGTCTGTAAAATTAAGTGGTCGTAGAAGGAAGGAAGAAAGGAAGGGAAGGCAAGAACACTACTTATACTTATGGGCTCCTCTAGTCCTCTGCCCAAGTTAAAGAGAAAAGTCTTTGTAAGAAGAGTAGAAAGAGCTGCAGTTTCCGGTGCAGCTGTGAAAGAGCAGGTGTGCAGTGTCCTCTGCAAAGAAGGAATAAAAGAGGTTGATGTGGTGTAGGGTGGGGGGACACGAGAGAAGGAGCAGGTGAAGGCAACTCAGTCTAACAGCAGGCACACTGGATTTTTTGCTGATAAAGGTGTTTTTTGCAGATAAAGAATCTAAGGGACCCACATGTGTAGTATTTACATCTGAATCATCAGATATTGAAAATGCACTGGCTGGGGGGGCGGAGCCTGATGTCCAGCGGGTAAGACGCTTCGCGCTGAAGCTCCCGAGAGGCCTACTTAGAATCCTGACTTAATACCTATACAAACTTACTATTTCGCTCCGGGTTGACCGGGGTACCTCGGGGGGGATGGCGGCCCATAAACCAGCGCGCTTGGACTTCGGGTCTCCTTCTTCTTCTCACGGAAAACGCTCCAAAACAGAGGTGTCCTCCCCACAGAAGATGGTTCCATTTCGTGAAAACCCCGAAATGCACCTGGAGATTTTGGAGGAACTACGCGGCGTGAAGGAATTGGTGCAGTCCAATGGAGAAGCGCTTAGAGCCCTGCGAGAAGACTTTGGAGTGCTCCAGGACCGACTTGAAAGACTCTCATTACGGCAGGACAATATGGCGGGGGTCCTCGATTCGCACGCGGTGCGCTTGGGCGCACTGAACAAGGCCGAGCGCCAGATACAGAATCTGCAAAAGGAGTTAGAAGATAGCAATAATCGAGCCCGTCGCAACAATGTGAGGCTCATTGGAATACCGGAGGGGGCGGAAGCGGGAGATATGAGAGAATTCCTGCTCAAAATTCTTCCCTCCTTGCTGAAGATCACCTTTCATAAAGAATTGGAAATCAATCGTGCACACCGTGCTCCTACCCACATGGCGCTCAACCGAACGACCCCCCGGCCTATTATCTTTCGCTTGCTACGATATCAACAAGTGGAACAAATTTTAAATGCTGCCCGGGCGAACCATCATTTGGAATTTGAAGGTCACAAAGTCTCCTTCTTCCCTGACTTGGCAAAGCCTACCGTTGACCGACGGAAGAAACTCCTTGCTTTTCGCCCTCGACTTCAACAGCTACAGGCTCGCTTTGGCCTGTTGTATCCCGCGAAACTCCGAGTGACTCTCCACAACCAAACCAGGACATTCGAAGATCCTGATCTACTATCAACATTTTTAGACTCCAAAGAGGCAGAGCAGATGCGCTAATCCAACGACGTGGACTTTTATTCGCCGGCTCTGTCCGCCATTTTGAAGGGCCCGATGCGGCGGTCATAGTCAAGCACAGAGACTTCCTGGACTTTCTTTCTTTCTTTCTATGACTCTTGTCTTGTGGTCTCCTCTCCCTCCATGATGTGTGCCTCGGTCGGATTCGGAGCACGCACAGTCCTACAGGTTATGTGTTTTTCAATTTTGGCCTTCTCTGGGGCTTCTCCCCGCAGACACATGGTCGCCAGTAATTTTTGGGGTTTTGCTTCTTCTCTACTGCGCTGCGGTTTTTCTTTTTTAATGTGGGGCGCTTCATTGTGTTATCTAAGCTTAGTTTCTTTTATGCCATATGTACAGCCTGATACAGTCAATATGAGGGACGTTGTGAAATTAGGTGCGCTATCATGCTCAGAATTTTTAACTTGTCTGAATGGCTTTATGTAAAATTTTATCACTCAACGTAAAGGGCATTAATAGTCCAATCAAAAGAAAGAAAATCCTTAGCTATCTTAGCCATGAGCATGCTGATTTAGCGTTTCTTCAGGAAACGCACTTAAACTCTGCTGAAACACTGAAACTCAATGTTAAGCCTTACATGGTGGCTGCCTATTCTCTCCCGCCGTTTCTAAACGGTGCGGGGTTGCCATCCTGGTTAAGAAATCTTTGCAAGCTACTATAATTGATACTAGCGCTGACAAGGAGGGTAGATGGGCCCGAGTACATCTTAAGGTCGGAGATAGTGAATTTACATGTATTTGCATTTATGCCCCGAATGTGGACAACCCTGCTTACTATGCAAGTATTGCGCAGTTGGCACAGGCCTCTGCCAATACTCCATTAATACTTGGTGGTGACTTTAATCAAGTGTTAGACCCTCTGATAGATAGACAGCCGCCAAGAACGAGTAGTCCACCCAAGAGTCTTGCTACCCTTACAGCTCTGATGCAAGATCTTGCGCTGGTAGATATATGGAGGCTGCTTCACCCCTCCGACTTAGAGTTCACTTTCTTTTCTGCCCCCCATCACTCCCAATCTAGAATAGATTTCTTTCTCATTTCCAAAGCACTGATTTCTCAAGTAGACACGACTAGGACTCATCCTCTCCATATTTCGGATCATGCTGCCATATCTTTATCATTACGTGTCACTGCGCGGGACGATTCTCCCCGAGCTTGGTTTTTTGATAGATCCCTACTGGGTCAAAAAGATTTTCAGATTGATATAAAGGCCGCTATCCAAGATTATTTTCATTTTAACTCACCCCATGATACAGCGGGCTGGGCTTGGTGGGAGGGTTTTAAAGCATCTATCCGTGCCACTATAACTAGCTATCAAATTCGGCAGGGGAAACAAAGAAAGCAGCTTTTACTGACTCTGGAGCAGCAGATACAAGCTGGGGAGCGTCTCCTCACGTCCCGTACTGACCCATGTATTTTACTCCGTTTACAACGCTTGCGTTTTCAATACAATCAGCTTTTGCACATTGCTGCTGTTAAAAATATTGAATCACAACAAGGGCTTTATTATCGGGAAAATAATCGTGCTGGCAAATTATTAGCAAATGCCCTAAAAGGTCGAAAAGAAGCCAAGCGTGTTACCGCCCTCCGCAATCCGTCAGGGGGGGGCTTGGTCACTAAAGATACCGAAATCTTAGAACTCTTCCGTGACTTTTATACTCGGCTTTATCAATCTGAATGTGATTTTGAGCCAGATGTATTTGAACGCTTACTTTCAGGAGTACAAAGACCGACCCTATCTGACGAAGATAGAGTGGCCTTAGACACACCATTTACTGTCTCAGAAATTCATTCTGCTATCAAGAAATGTGCCTCAGGTCGAGCCGCAGGCCCAGACGGTCTCCCCGCTGAATTCTACAAAACCTTTCACGCTGATTTAGCTCCAGTTTTGAAAATTTATTTTTCTGCTCTGGCCGAGGAGGGTTCTCCTTCTGGGTCCTTTTCAATGGCAAATGTAGTAGTTTTTGAGAAAGAGGGGAGAGACCCGCAACTAACAGCTAATTATCGTCCAATTTCCCTCCTAAACGCGGACTATAAAATCTTTGCCACCATTCTCTCTACCCGGCTCTCGGATAGGATGCCTACCTTAATACACCCAGATCAATGCGGTTTCATTCCTGGTAGATCGACTGCTGACAATGCTCGGACTCTATGCCATGTATTGACTACCGCAGTTAATCTTGATCGCCCATTTGTTGGCCTCTCACTTGATGCTGAGAAGGCCTTTGATCGCTTAGAGTGGCCCTTCCTGTTTGCAGTCCTCCGCTGGTACGGATTCGGGGAAGGTTTTCTCCGTTGTCTTCGCACCATGTACGCTCAGCCTACAGCCAGTATATGTGCAAATGCTTTAAAGTCTCAACCTTTTCCTCTTCAACGCGGCACTCGCCAGGGATGCCCACTGTCTCCACTCCTCTTCGATCTTGCACTCGAACCCTTGGCTTTACTAATCCGGCAATCGGAGGAGATTCATGGAGTCCCCTTCACCCATAGGGAAATCAAACTTTCAGCGTATGCTGATGATCTTATGCTCTTTGTCTCTATAGACTCAGTACCGGCTGTCTTAGAGCAAATTGGTAAATACTCACAACTGTCCGGTTATAAGATAAATTGGACCAAGTCGGTAGCCTTCCCATTAAATCCTCTGCTTCATCAGGCAGATATGCAATCCTTCCCCTTTTTATGGCAACCTCGCATGGTCAAATACCTTGGGGTTCACTATTGTTCTCCTTTGGAAGACACTATCTACTTCAATGCCAAAGACTTAACCTCTAAAGTCCGGGCGCTTACTCACCGCTGGACTCCTTTAACGCTTACCTGGTGGGGTCGATTAGAAACCATAAAAATGATGATTGTTCCGAAAGTGAATTATATCTTAGAAATGGTGCCCTGTCTCTTCCCTCGACGTATATATAAAGATATCGAGGGCCTTCTGACTAGATACTTGTGGCAAAATAAGACACCTAGGATAGCGAAACATAAGCTACAAGCAGATAAGGAATGGGGGTGTCAGATTCCCTGATTTCCTGAAGTATCATCAATCTTTTCTTCTCAAACAAGGTGCTCGTTGGCTGGAAGATCCAGTACCGAGTAGACCTGTGTGGCTAGACATAGAAGAGGACCTTTGCAAACCGATTCCTCTTACTTTTCTCCCTGGTATGACTCTCCCATCAGACTCTCACTTCCCACCAATGCTTTTAGACACCTTAGGTGCCTATAATAATCTCATGCAATCTTTAGACTCCCGACTCTGTCCGTTAGACCAACTCCCACTTTGGTACAACACTCGATTTCGAATACAAAATAAGCCGATGGCGTGGAGCCCCTGGTACACTAGGGGCATTTGGATTCCTAGCCAATTGTTCCATGAAGGTCGCTGGAAAACTTTTAGTGAATTGCAAATTGAATTTGGTCTCCCAGCGAAACACTACTTTCAGTTGGTGCAACTTCAGCATTGCCTTAGGAGTGCTAAGGTGCTCCCGCCATCGGCCTCCCCTACACAAGGTTGGTTGGAGACTATCCGATCTATCGGTAGTTCACCGGGTGTAGCATCCAATTTTTACAAAACCTTATGTAATGCTATAACTAGGGATACCCCAATAGCGCAGAAAGCATGGGAGAGAGAATTGCATGTGACTTTGACCCCGGAGCAATGGAGCCTTGTCTGGAGTAGAGTGACACGGGTCTCCCGATCCGCCTCACTCACTCAGACACTCTTCTTTCTAGCCCACCGGTGTTTTTACACTCCTGACAGATTAGCCAAATGGAACACTGCTCAGGGCAATAATTGTTGGACATGTCATGCGGCCATTGGTTCACTACCTCATGTTATGTATGAATGTCCCGCACTACAGTATTACTGGAGTCGGGTCTGGGGCCGTATCCAGTCTATTTTGCACTTTCAAGAGCCCCTTTCTTGGAGGATAGTGGGACTTCGCTCAGCAGCGGGGATCCCCTCTCTTCCAAAAACGGCTTACTTCCTTTTGGACTTTATGCTAGGTATTGCTATTTCCCTAATTACGAAATACTGGAAAAATAGCTCCCAGTTGAGCCCCAATGAATGGTGGAATCATGTCTGTCTCTACAGTAAATATGAACAAATACCTCGTATGTTTGCTTCCCCCATTCAGACTCCTCATCATCGGTCTAAATGGAAGATGCTCAATGACTATGTACATTCTGCTCAATGCTCTCATCTGACTGTCTAAATTTATATATATCTTTGTCTCATGATTATTCTGTATCGTAGATACTCTTTTGATTGTTTTGATGTACAATCACGTTTGTTTGGAAGCGCTCACATGCTGACATAATCAGCTAGAGAAGAAGCGTGGGGGTGGGGGGTAATTGGGTTTACTTTTCTTTATTGTATAATAGTATTGTTTCCTTTGGTGTGTTGTTTCTTTTGTTTGTTGCAAAATGAAAATAAAAGTTTCAAAAAAAAAAAAAAGAAAATGCACTGGCTGAAGAGAGTGTTGAAGAGGTTGTTCTTAGAATGCTAACAAGTGAGGAGATAAGAAGTGATACTGGCAGTGCCAAGGCCAAGAGCACACAGAGGAGACAATAGAGAGAGGGAAGGATGTCACTGGTCTTTCATCCCGTTCTCCATCCCCAGCTAGACACTGAAGGCAGAGAGTGTGGGAAACTGGCCCCTCAGTACAGCTCTACTCATTCCTTCTCCCAGTAGCATGAAAATGAAGGGAGACTATGCAAGGGAAGGTCTGTTTTCAGGAACACTGTATTTTCCACCAACTCTGGTTCTAGCCATGAATGATGGGGAGCCATGATATACTTTGCCATGTCTGCCCACATTGCTGACTTGTGTGCCCAGTGTGATAAGGGGACTGTGTGCAAAGTATGTAAGGAAGCGTGTCACTGAAATTTGTACAGGAGTCCAATTTGTGGTAGGCTGATTTCTGCTGCTTAGCACTGTGGCTAGAGCTTTGGTCACCAAAGATTGACCCTCGGTGGGGATCATGGCCCACTGCACTCATAAAAGGCTGGGGAAGGGTGATGGAAGTAGTAGGTGACTGTGCTGCGTCCATGCAATCAGTACTGTTTCCAGCATGCCTACTATTTCCCTTGCTGAGTCACCATTGCTAAATTCTCTACTGCCCTCCTGCCCCTGATGCTCCCTTTCCTTCATCTTCATCACCAACTTTCCCTTACAGTAAGTTAGTGCATTGCACTGTAGAGCAAAAGTTCCTTTCATTCATGGGTCACAAATTCCATCTAGCATAGCATCTTGCTTCATAAGGGTTATGTCTTTTCTTCCACTCGATCCTGCTTACTGTACAAGTAAATGCCATCTACTGTGGCCAAGCCCTGGTCTGCTGCTCGTAAGTACCTTACTCAAGGAAATGTGCCATGGCATGGCTCTTATACTGTGTAACCTTTTATGCTTCCTAGCTGCAGAATAAGAAATACCTGTCAGAGGAGGTGCAATCCTATAGTTATTATGCAATCTTGCGTGAGAGTGTCAGGAGTGTTATGTCTTTACTACAACAACAAGCCACCATGAAGGAAAAGACAGAGGTAGATGATGTGGTTCTAGCATAGGCAACAGTCACAATGGGACAGGAAAAGGAGACTATGGAAAATGCCAATGGCCCATGTAACAGAAAATGCCATGGTGTAACTATTGATACCTATTTTCATGAAGCCTGAGGCTCTGCCAATGTTTCTAAGGTCTCTATCTATCTTCTAGAGGATGACTAGATGAATGCCTGTACAGACGCTGTACATCCCATTTTGAAAGAATTACTCAAGAACCCTGAATGTTGAGCTCTGTTGCTGTGCATTTACTATGGAACTTTTCTTGCAGATGATATCATATACACAAACTGAATCAGTCCTTTTACCTTCTCCCTCTCCCTTTCTTTCATTTTTCCCTCCTACTGTTGCCCTAAACCTTGGCATCCATCTGTAAGATCTCTACCTGACAATTTTGCTTCCATTCTACTTTGATAACTGTGTGTTCCTAAGCAACTATCTATTCCTTCCTACCATACATTTCAAGTCCTGGTTATGAAGTATCAATGAAGTAGTGCCCCCTTCAGGGATTAGTGTTGCCATACACCAAACCCTCTGAGGCAGGTTTATGAGGTAATGGGTATCTATACAAGTCACTTCTTGCTGTTACTGTGTGCTTATGTCTTTGCTGGTGCTGGCCTTCTGTGTTTTTGAATGTATCTCCTCACCGGGAACTCAAACTGACTCTTCTCCTCCCCCATTCAAAGATGGAAGATGCCTGCAAATCATGGCCATCTTGTGGAGCATACAGTATACTAAATAAAAATGTCATAATCCTTTGTGGGATGGTAAGGTTCCCCTGGATCTATCAAATACCTTAAGCAGAGGTCAGAGGTCCTGTCTATCATACCCTTCTCTGCCTATCCGACTACAGAAACATAGAAACATGATGACAGATAAAGACCATGTGCCCTATCCAGTCTGCCCTTCAGACTACCATGATGTAGTGTTCCTCAGTTCCACTCAATGGGTTGGCTGTGGTGGGTCCTGAGCCATATTTGAACCCCTGTGGGGGAGAAGGCATAGAAAAAGAGGGTGAGTTGGGTAATAGTGGTATGGTAGGCTGTTAGGCATTAACATGATTCTATTGATGCTTCTGCTGCTGAACTTAAAAAGGTTTCTTTAGAGAGAAAAACATAGTGCTATAGTAGGAAGTGTGTGTTAGAGGTCTTTCCTTACCAAGAAGCTATCTTCCAGTGATATGGCCACTCTCAAAGTGTTCATAGATGTCAGACTGTAAGACCATGTGAGCAATATACCAGGAGCCTTGGAAGTGGGGGGAAACACCATGGATTGCAGATCACCTGCATATTGAGGAAATTAAAGCTTTGTAATTCTTGCACCTAGTTCCTCATCTGTTGCTGCCTCCTGAGTGTAGCTCCTTATTAGGGCAGTGGCATTCCACCATTTTGAGCTTGTAGAAAGGAGTAAAGCCATATTTTATTTTCTGAGTCAGAGAGCAAGTTAAAGATAAATGGTTATCTAGTAGACATAATATTATCAGTTTTAAATGTCATACATTTAAATGATTTTTTGACTATGCTTGACATCTGAGACTCCAAGTCAAAGTTGAGTAGAATATTACTCCCAACAGTTTTAAAGATGTTGCCAATGGAATTTTCATACCAGTTGACATTTGGGAATCTTTAGGGATAATCCAATTGAACATCCCAGTCAAAGAAGTTGGATTTTATCCACATTCAGTTTAAGACAATTATTACTCATCCATGTATCCACTACCATAAAGCCTTTATTTAAAAGAAAGTAAGCCTGCTCTAGGAATTCTTAAAATGGAATAAGACACACTATCTTGTCAGCATAATAATAAAAATAAATACCTAATGCCTATAATACAATGCTAAAGGTACTCATAAGAACATTAAAGAGAATAGAAGACAGCGGGGAACCTTGTGGCACTCCACAACTCATTTTTGAGAGTCTGATATTACTGAATGTTGCCCTCCAATTTCTAGTTCCCAAAAATTCTCTAAACCAGTTAAGGATGTCACCCAATAGCTCCAGTTCAATCAGTCTAAACAAGAAAAAAGAAATCATGATTCACCAAGTTGAATGCAGCTGAAAGAGTCAGCTGCATTAAAATAGCTTGCTTTCTCTTATCAAGGATCAAATGCAAACCAAACATTAGCACAGCCAATAAAGTTTCTGAAGTATAGGAACATCAAAAGCCTTATTGTGAGGGGTTATAGAAGTTTGTGCCTATCTAAAAACTGAGACAATTGTGAGGCTACTACTGACTCTACTAACATGGCTAGTAAAAAAATACTTGTTATAGGTTGTTTTAGATCTAATTTTTGATTTTTAGAAACAGATCAAAATAATTTTGTTGATAGTATCCAAAAACAATTCCTATTCAGTGAATTTACCAAAATAGAGTCAACTCAGAAAAATCCAAGTTATCAATGTCCCTGCTTAATGTACATTACCAAATTTAAGTTACAATGTAAAACACTTTGTCTGAAATAATAAAGCGGTATGAAAAACCTGCTAAATAAATAAATATGACTTGTAAAGGGGAATTAGTAAACAAAGTCAGAGGGCAAGAGTCAAGAGAGCAATTACTTTTGGAAAATTTCTGTAGTAGTTGTATTTTTCCTTCCACTACAGGAGCAAATTAGTCATAAAGACAACCTTTCTTAACACTGAATCAGCACGGACAGTTTCCTCCATAGGCTCATCCCAGAGTATATTAGCGTCTTAATTTCCAGGTGGATTGGTAGAAGTAGTGACACCACAGAACATAGAGTTCCTCCATTTCAGGACCGTACCTAGCCCTGTGCGAGTGGTGCGGCCGCAAAGGCTTAAGGGGCGCATTTCGGCTGTCTGCCGTTGCCTGCCACCACCACTTTTTCTTCTCTCAGTGGTGGCAGGCAACGGCAGACAGCTGAAATGCGCCCCTTAAGCCTTCTCGTGTCACGCTAAGCAGGTCTGGTCCCTCTGGGAGGGACAAGACCTGCTTAGCATGCCGGTGACTTGCACATCGGGTGCGCACCTCTTCTCTCCCGCCCCCATAAAGTTGCTAGAGGGAGGTGCGGGGGGGGGGGGGGGCGCACGCCCCATGTGCAAGTCGCACAGGGTGCATTTCACGATCGGTACAGCCCTGCTACATTCCATTACCTTATCCTTCAAAAACCCAGCTAAAACTTCAAAAAATAATCTGGGTCTATCTTTGATACCAAGGAGGAAAGAGATAACATCATGCTTACAATTTTAGATAACACTTTTACATTGTCTTCCCATCCTCAATTTATACCTCTACTGGAGCTCTCCAGCAGTGCCTATCATCTGGACCATCTGTTTTTCTCCATTGCTTCTCTAAGTGCAGGAGAGAGACTTTGCTTTTGCTAGTGGTGCTGTATAGTGAGGCTGGCTGAGGCACTACCATTTATGTGTAATATTGCATTATGAGGCTTTTTAATTTTATTTTAATTACTGCTGCTAGCAAACACACTCTCTCAAAGTGCTGTAACATAAGGTGCTGCATAAGGCACCCCATAAGGTACCCCAGAGTGTACATTTTAAAGTGCACTGTCCGCCACGGCACCCTACAATGTTGCTTAAAGGGTAGCCTATAGGGCGTCATATAGGGTGCCCTATGAGGCACAGCAAGATCATAGCACTGTTTTTGATGGCAGCACTGTGCATTTAAACCCATGGAAATCTTAAGTAGGTGCGCTGACATGCAAGGAGGAACAGCAGTGTAGCACAATGGTTAAAGCACTGACTGATGATACAGGGGGTCATGAGTTTGGTCCCCAGTGTGCCTAATATGTAAGACTGGCTGAGGCATCAGCTTTGACATGTAAATATTGTTTCCTGTGGCACTTTATTTGTATATTATTAATTGCTGCCAGCAAACACACCCTCATGTGCCGTAACCTAAGGTGCCGCATAAGGCACCCTATAAGGCACTCCATAGGGCACATTATAAAGTGCACTATCCGCCACGGCACCCTATAATGTCCTCTATAGGGCACCCTATCAGTCGCTCCATAGGATACTGTATAGTGCATCTTATGTGGACAGTAACCATAACGTGTCCTATAGGGCGCCCTATAAAGCGCCCTCTGAGGCACCTTATGGGTACAGTACGCTGAGGGTGTTTTTGCTGGCAGCACTAATGTACATTAAAAATAGATAATGCTTTGGACAGCCCTATCAAATAACCCCACTGTGGGTTTGAACCCATAACCTCTGACTCCACTGGCAGTGAAGTAACCAGTGGGCAACAGCTCTATAGCTGCTAGCAAGCCCCTGGCTGGCTGCAGAAGGACTGCAAGTCACCACACAAACAGTCTGCTGTGGTCACCAGGATAGGGTTAACCCACCCATACCCATGATGCACTGCACATGCAAATCAGCAGTCTACAGATGATCACAAGATGGGGTATGCACCCCCACAGCACCTCGGCCTGGTAGGGGGAACTGACCATGTGTGGTACTGGTACAGAGTAGCTACACACCGTCACATTGTGCAGGTACTGCACTCATCCTGAGGGTGAGGTTGGGGGCTCAGCACCAGGTCAACAGCAGAGATAGGCCATGCTGCAGGTCCCCAGCAGTGCTAATGTGTGAGATAGGTAGTTTTTGCAGACACACCTTGGATATATCTGTATGTCTCAGTCAGGTGTAGCCCCTATGGACCCCTAGGAGGATTATGTACCACCACCCTCCTCCTCCTCCAGGGCTGAGGGTGGTAAACAGGGTCTCTCACCAACAGATCCACATTCTACCTCCCTGCAATGGTGGTGGTAGAGAGGACCATCAACCCCAGTCCTGCTGGGGAACAGACACCTACAGGGCAGTCAATGCAGCTCTGTACACATCCATAACGCAATATCAGACAGACATTAGGCCTGGATATTCTAAGCTGCACCCCACCACTATCTGATATTCTCCTGCAGCAAGCCATCAGCTGCTGCACCCTGCAAGGTGCTCCATCAAGACACATACCAGCTGCAGACAGTCTGCTAGCTAGTCCATAGGGCATGTTCCTGGTGGAAATGCATGCACCCAGAACTTGGATGTCAGCATACACAACAAGTAGATAAATCAGTGACTGGGCCCCAAAAGGAAACCCATAAATATCACATGAGAGAAATACCATATAACACTATGGGGGTGCCTAGCCATGCTGTGGTCACTGCATAGTCAGGGTGAGAGTGATCTCCCAGCAGGACATGCTGTGGCCACCCTGTCTGTGCAGGTGGTGGCCGGGCACTACAATGTCCCAGCCAGTGCCCTATGCCCTGTGCAGATGCATCCTGGTCAGGCCACCCTGTCCGGGCTATACCCATGGTACCTTGCTCCTCATTATGCACATTGGCAGGCCAATACTGGCAACAGTGATGGCAGTGTGGGCTGTGGAGGGTGTTTGCAGCCACCACACACTGGATAGACAGACACACACTCCCACACCTATGCCAGCATTGTGCTACTATACAGGAGTTTAGCAGCCCTGGCCACCACACCAGTCTTGGGCACAGTGCAGGTATGGATATGGTACGCAATACTGTTGGGGGTCACTCCCCAGGGTGGTAAACACTGTCAGAGACCAGACCTGCAGCACACTCCACAGACATCGGAAAGGTTGCTATGATGCAGCTCAATCAGCAAACTGTGCTTAACGTAGGAATTGCTATCTGACAGTAATCATAGCAAACTTTTGATAGCTGTGTACCATATTCCCAGGTATAGGGTGGCATTGCTAAGGTATGCAAGTGCTAGTATTGGGAGATGCACGCAGGGCCCAATGTCCTGCCTCTCCAGGAGGCATTGGCTAATGGAGCCTGTGGGTGTGGATGTGGGTGTGTCTGCCCCTGTTGGCTTCTGCTGTACGGAAGAGGTTCCCAAATCCAGTCCTGGTGTGCCAAACACTGTTCGGGTTTTCATGCTGTCCCTCATGAATATGCATGAGCTACATCTGCATACCATGGGGGTGGTGCATAGATATGCAGCACAGGCATCTTTATTAGAGGAAGCATGGAACCTGAATGGTGTTTGGCCCTCCAGGACTGCATTTGGGAGACTCTGCTCTAGGTAATGCGCCTTTTTATGGTGTCTTTGCTCTGTAGTGTAAAATGTAGGTGTTTTGGGCATGTTTACGTCATCTGCAATAAACGTTCTGTTTGTATTAGCACGTTGTAGTAGTGGGTAAAATACAGGGACTGGGTTGGCAGGCACCATAGCTGGGACTTGAACCTGTGACCTTCTGCCCCCAAACACACTGGTTGTGTGCACTGCACCACCGTGTTGCCACAGAGGTAGTGCATTCACTGGTGATACCATGACTGTTTGTCCGGCAGGGCCTGTCTGTTGCAGTGCATGGCACCCACCTACACAGGGCTAGGCCATGGTCTGCTCTGGGCAGCTGCCACTGCCCCCTCCACCACCAGTACCCCTCTGCCACCATGCTGACATGGCCTTATATTGGAGACAGCATAAAACCTGAATGATTTGTGGCCCTCCAGGACTGCATTTGGGGGACTCTGCTCTAGGTAATGCGCATGTTTCTGGTGTCTGTGCTCGGTGGGGTAAAATGTAGGCGTTTGAACCATGCGTATGTTCCCTGCAATAACAGTTTGTCCTTACTATCACGGTTTAGTAGAGGGTAAAATATGGGGACTGGATTGGCAGTAGCCCCAGCTGGGACTTGAACTTGTGACCTTCTGCTCCTGAACACACTGGCTGTGTTCACCGCACCACACTGTGCTTGCAGAGACAGTGCAGTCCCTGGAGATACCATGGTTGTTTGTCAGACAGAGCCTGTCTGTTGCAGTGCATGGCACCCACCTACACAGGGCTAGGCCATGGTCTGCTCTGGGCAGCTGCCACTGCCCCCCTCCACCACCAGTACCCCTCTGCCACCATGCTGACATGACCTTCTGCTGGTGGTGCTGGTGGTGTGCAGTCTCAAGCCATCCAGTGTGCAGGTAGGCGGCTGCCTATGGTGCGTGTTCTGGGGTAGGGGTGCCTGCATAGGCGTCCACGCTTCCCCCCAACACCGCCTGCCAATGTTCTGTGCCCTTGGGGGTTCCTGCTGGGTACTATCCCCTGTGACACTGTGATAAACACTCTCATGCCCATGTTGGGCCCTCATCAGTTGCTGTCTGGCTGCTGTTCAGTTTCAGCATTCCTAAGTGCCACCTAGGCATCTGCCTAGTCCAAACTGTGCCCCAGCTACACCACAGCATGTGCCGCCTGCAGCCCTCTGTATCCCCTTTCCCAGCATCTGTCCAGTTGCCCATTCCGACATTCCCGCCCTGCTGTTGTGGAACATGTGCATGTCATAGGTAATCTGTCCAATGGAGAGGGAACCCCTGATCAGTGCTATTTCACTGTTGGATCATTCACCTTGTATGGGATCGGAGCGTAGACCCTTCCAAAATTCATATTTATTTTTTGGGGCTTTCTTGGGAGTGTTTTTTGATGTTTCCCATTACTATTACTATTGCCCAGCTTGATTATGATTTTTTTCTAATTTGTTGGGGTCATTTTCAATGTTTATTTGCACTTTTGTTCCATGCACATGTATCACACATCACTTTTTTGTAGGTTTCCCTGGTTTTGCTGTATATTGCTGACAGAAATGGTTTCTTTTCTCTTTAAATCAGCTCTAACGCGAGGTTTTCACTTGCGGTATTTTTGGCCTTGAATTTCACATCGTTAGTGTGCGGGGAGCCTCTCCCCTCCCACTCTCCACCCATTGACCCCTTCTCTCCGCCCCTGGGGAGCCTTCCTCCGCCCTCTGGGAGCCTTTCCAAGCCTTCAGCGCTCGTTTGCACCACTGCGCGCGTGAGCGCGCACTAAAGCACATTTTTGCCCCGTAAAGCGTCATTAGCGTGCGCTAAGGTACCTTAGCGCGCGCTCATGCGTGCCGTGCACGTTAAGAAGGTTTAGTAAACATACCCCTTAGCATCAGACAGAAGTGATTCTGATGTGCAGAAATGGAAATGTATTGCTTTGATGGCTTTCCTTCTCTTTCCACTTGGCCCTTGATATTAATTGTGGTAGCTGAAGAAGAATAGGCTCTTGATGTTGAATCCTGAAATGAAGCCTATGTTTTACAGAAGCTAGATTATCTTCTTTACGTGGCTGAACTGAGAAAGTGGGCATTGGATTATATTCACTTGGCTTTGCTCCATTAGGCAGCGGACCAGAAGTATTTAGAAAGAGTATCAGGTGGGTATCATGGAATGTATTCAATGAAGACAAGTTGTACATATGAGGTGTGAACCACAAAATTGGCCATATGGGACCCTTGATAGAGTTTCCAAATAAGGCAAAGGAAGATTCTGCATTAAACGCTGCTATTGAAAACCATGTAAAGCTCTGTGGTTAGAAATGAATAAGAAGAGGTACTGCGTGTGAACTAAATAGGGGATCTTGTATGCTTATTTATCCAAGATTGGCGAGTACAAAGGAGGATGACAACATATCTTCTTGTGGAGATGGAGTAATACCTACAAGCACTCATGCTCTAGGACTAGCAACTGTGGAGAGGAATAGCTGGCAAGACTAGATGGACCAAATGCTTTTTCTGTTATCACTATTATTATTATTAGTAGTAGTAGTAGTATTTAGCTCATGTCTTTCCAGGAGAAGATCAAGGCAAATTACATTCAGGTACAGTACAGTGTATATAATCTGCTTTGTTACTATGTTATATGAAAAAGAAAACAAAAATATTAAAGGAAATGTCATATTAAATATAACTTGGGCTGCTTTTTTTATTGAAACATTTTCTAGTCAGTAAGCATGAACTGATTGTTTCCTACCATATTTTCACCACTGCAAGCATTCAGATCCCAGTGACCCACTGGAAGAGTAGCCTAATGGTTAGAGCTATGGCAGGGAAGCCAGGGTTCAAATCCCACTGCTGCTCCTTGTGGTCTTAGTCAAGTCACTTAGCTCTCCGTTGCTTAGGTACAAACTTAGGTTGCAAGCCCTCAAAGAGATAGGAAAATACTCTACCTGAATGGAACTTGGATTACACGATTACTGAAAATGGTGTTGGCAAGATTCTGAATAGCTATGTTGCTCAAAACATCCTACAATATTCATTCAAATACTGTATGTTCTAAAACAGAAAATCATCATGACTACAACTATAAAAGATGACCTATAATTTCGACATGATTTTTTTCAGGTCAAATAGAACAAGGTTTATCATGAAGGATGTCAAGAGCCCTTGGGCCTGTAGGAAATGTTCCTCATCTGGGCCAATCTTCCTCAAAATCTTTCACATGTTGTGGCCTATTTGAAACAATACCCAATTTAGGGAAATAGAAAACATGACAACGTGGTATAGAAACTTCTTTATACAATGAAATGAGAAACCTGTTGAGTCTCAAGACATATTAGTGAAAAGAACGAAGGGTCATACTTTGCATAATATATTTATCTTGGAAATCATCATTTTATTCAAGCTTTCCAAGAATCCAAGTACTGAAAGTAACACTAAATCAACAGCACTTACAGGAATGAAATAGATTCCTTCGAACAGTGCAGCAGAAGGAGTTGACAGAGGTTTCAAATGGCTTTGTTTTTATTAAAAATTCTTTCATTCTGCAAACTAGTATTGTCTGTATTTCTTGGATGTGCCGGTGTAGAGAAATAGTGCAAAGTCTAATTCAGCATTTATTTAGTCTACTTGCCTGTAGCAAAGAAAAATACAATGCTTAATAAAAGGTTTCCTTTTGTGGGAGACCCTGCAAATTTGCAGATTACAAGATAAAGGGGGGCTGTTTAGAGAAAGAGCTGGAAGTACTACTAGACACAGAGGTCACTCCTGATTCGATCTAATACGAATACATTTTTAAATTGGTTAACCACATTTCTAAAAAGAAGCTGCTACAACTGAAAGCTTAGCATATTCATAATTGTATGACAAGATGTGGAGAAACAGATTTTCAGCAGTACTTTATGTATAATTTAAATGCAACCTTCAATTTTGCATAGGGATAACATTTAGAGCCTCAAAAATGTTACTTGAACTTCCTAGAATGCCTCATTTAGTGGTCTGTTATTTCTACATTAAGCCCCGATTCACTAAGGGTTTTCTCCCATTCAGTGTCTTGGGAGAAGAAACTTAGTGAATCAGGCCCTTAATTGCATGTTTTATTTTCACTGTAACCATTGTGGTTTGTTAAGGTCATGGCCAATGCATAAGCAGTTGGCACAATGTACAACGGAGAACAATGAAAGGAATGAGGTGCCTGCAGAAACAGGAACAACCCTGGGCAAGTCAGGAACAAATGAACAGGGGATGACAGAAAGAGGAAATGGTTACATAATATGGGAAACATTATCCAAATTGTTGTCTCAGCAGGAAGAATGAAAAGAACTGAAAAAAGTCTTTCTCTGTTGCTGATGCCAGTCTCACTGTCCTGCCTTCTCTATCACAGCCTGCCCCTTTGTTGCCAACCAATCCTACCATTTTACAGAGGTCATAAATCCCGCTTCAGCATGCACAGATGCTCTGCAGCCTGCTATCAGATTTTCAGTGGGTTGATTTAGGCCCATATGGCAAAAAACCAGAAAAAAAAAAGAAAAGCCTCTAAAACAGAAACATGTCCTTTTAACTTGCCATTCTCTGCTGCTGCTACCCCGACTGTGTCACTCTGCTGATATTGCTGTCACAGTTTGCATCACTGCTGCCCTTCACTCCTCCCTTCCTGATTTGGGTACTACATGCCACCCATGTAGGGATATGGCTCTGTGACCAGTGTGCTTTGGCTTTTTTTGGGCCACTCCTCATTCTCCTTCTGCTTTGCACCTTTGTGGGTATGTTGGCTTGTTATTATAAACCTCTTTGGATGTTTTGCAAGTTTTGGCATACTGTTCCTAACAACCCGAGTTGGGGAAAACCTGAACTCGATGTGGTAGGGGGACACTTCCAACCTCCCACAGTTGATGAGCCTTGAGCTCGCTCTTCAACTTCTTTTCAAATTTTCATTACTCTACTTGTTTAGGGGTTACAGTGCAGCTACTGTTACATTCTTGACTGAAGAATGGTATTTCCATCATGAGGGATTATCATGGAATGCTGATGGAAGAAGGGGGCATCCCTTTATCCAGACTGTTAACTGAATCAACCCTAGATATCATGGGGTGATAGACTGCCCTCACATCCACCCTCAGGCACCCCATATAAGAAACTCGGGGAGGCTATCCTTCCCAGCCCTAACTTCAACCTCCATGACCGAGTACATCTGGGAGGAAGAATTAATATTTACTTTTCCTGCCAGTTTTACTCACAATCAGGTCAAAAAATGCCTTCGTACCTGATCCAATACCAACATTTTCCTTTCCCCTACCTCGGTTACCATAACTGCCCTGCTTGCAACCTGCAGCTTCTGGGACCTTCTACAGGCAATGGAAAAATAAAATAAAAGACAGATGCTGGACTACTCAATACAGGCATGCCAGTGATGACTGTGCCACTCCTGTCCCTCAGTAACCAGGAAGTCTAAATCAGAGAGGGATGGGCCAGCACAGCCATCAGTGGTATGCATGGATTGAGTGGTTCTTCCCTGTCTTCTATTTTATTTTTCTATTGTTTGCCACAAGTCTTGGAAGCTGCAGGTTACAGAAAACTGAAAATGGTAACAGGGAAGGGGGGGAAAGGACAATGCTAGACCAGTTTAAGATTTAGTTGCAATGTAAACTGCTTTGATTAAAGGATAAGGTGGTATAGAAGTCTGGTTAAATAAGTAACTGTTCGGGTAACTGGTAACAGAACTCACATGTGAAGGGGCCATACTTGACTTGGTGCTTACCAATGGAGAAAGTGTTTCTGATGCTATAGTGGGAGATCATCTCACATCCAGAGATCACCAGATGGTGTGGTTCAGCATTCAAAAGCGAGAGGCCAATACCTCAAGGAGTCATTAGCAGAATGGGAAAAGCTATGGGGGGTATAGAAAAACAGTGGGCAAAAATAAAAGTGGATATTTTAAGGGCAACCAACCTTTTTGTTTGAAAGGTAAATAAAGGTAAAAGGAAAAGGAGGCCACTATGGTTCTCAAAAGAAATAGCTGAAAAGGTGAAGAAAAAGAGGGAGGCCTTCAAGAAATATAAGAGATCACAGAGAGAGGAAGACAGGCATCTAAATTTTGAAAACTTAGAGAAGCTAGCAAAGTAGCCAGGAAAGCAAAGATGCAAAATGGAGCTCACTCTGAGGATAAGGAGGTTACCAGTGGTGTGCCAAAGGGATTTGTCCTTGGTCCAATTTTTTTTAACATCTTTGATAGTGATATTGTCGAAGGGCTCTCAGGTAAGGTTTGCCTCTTTGCAGATAATACCAAATCTGCAATAGAGTAGACACCCAGGAAGATTTAGATAACCTGAGTAGGGATATAGCTAAGCTTGAAGAATGGTCTAGAATTTGGCAGCTGAGATTTAATGCTAAAAAATGCAGGGTCATGCATTTGGGCTGCAAAACTCCAAGGGAGTGGTACAGTCTAGGAGCTGAAGTACTTCTGTCCACAAAAGAAGAGTGGGACCTGGGCATGATTGTGTCTGATGATCTTAAAGTAGCTAAACAGGTAGAAAAGGTAATGGCAAAAGCTAAAAGGATGCTTGGGTTTCTATGGAAAGGAATTACCAGCAAAAAAGAGGTAGTAATAATGCCTCTGTATAAGTCTGTGGTTCAATCTCATTTGGATAATTGTGTGAAATCCTGGAGACCACAGCTTCAAAACGATATACACAGGTTGGACTCAGTGCAGAGGGTGGCTACTAAAAAGTTTAAACAAAAATAAGTAAAACAAATTAAAAAAATAGATAGCGTATGCCATACTGGGTTAGATCAAGGTCCATCAAGCCCAGAAACCTGTTTCCAACAGTGGCCAATCCAAGTCACAGGTACCTAGAGGTTTCCCAAAAAGATGCCACGTTTCTCAGTGCTTGTCATGGGGAAGCAGTGAATTCCCTGGGTTCTCTAATGATAGTTTATGGACTTCGCCTCCAGGAACTTGTCCAAACCTTTTTTAAACCCAGCTACACTAACAGCTTTTCCTACATTCTCTGGTAACAAATTCAGGAGTTTGATTAGGCACTGAGTGAAAAAATATTCTCTTTTATTAGTCTTAAATGGGTTACATTGTAGCTTCATTGCATGTTCCCTAGTCTTTCTACTTTTTGATGGCACAAACAACTGATCTATGTTTACCCATTCCACTCCATTCATTAACTTATAGATCTCTATCTTATATTTCCTCAGTCATCTCTTTTGCAAGTTGAAGAGCCCTAAACCTTTAAGCCTTGCCGCATGGGGTAACCTTCTATCTCCTTTACCATTTTGGTGGATCTTCTCTGTACCTTCTCTAATTCTGGTATATCCTTTTAAAGATATGGTGACCAGAATCATACACAATATTCAAGGTGCAGTCGCACCATGGAACGATACAGAGGCATTATAATATCCTTTGTTTTATTTTCCATTGCTTTTCTTATGATTTCTAGCACACTAGGTGGAGGGTTCAAATGATTTATCCATGATGACACCTAAATCTCTTCCTGGATGGTGGTTCCTAATGTGGAACCTTGCATTGTGTAACCATAGTTTGAGTTGTTCTTTCCTAGGTGCATAACTTTGCACTTGTCCACATTAAATTTCCAATTTATCAAGGTCCTCTTGCAATTTTTCTCAATCCTCTTGGGTTTTAACAACTTTGAATAATTTTGTATCATCTGCAAATTTGATCACCATGCTGGTTATTCCCATTTCCAGGTCATTTATCAATTCATTAAAAAACAGTGAATTCAGCACAGATCCATGGGTACTCCACTATTCACCTTTCTCCATTCAGAAAATTGGGTATTCAGCCCTATTCTCGGCTTTCTATCTTTTAACCAGTTCCCGATCCACAATAGTATAGTGCCTCCTATCCCATAACTTTTTAATTTTCGCCAAGAGTCTCTCATGAAGGACCTTGTCAAAGGCTTTTTGAAAATCCAGATACACTATATCAACCGACTCACCTTTGTCTACCTGTCTATTCACACCTTCAAAAAAACATAACAGATTAGTAAGACAAGATCTTCCTTGTCTATAGCCATGTTGGCTGTCTTCCATTATGACTATCTACATGTTCAGTAATTTTGTTCTTTATAATGGTTTCTACCATTTTGCACAGTACTGACGTCAGGCTTACTGGTCTGTAGTTTCCCAGCTCACCCATTGAATCCTTTTTAAAAATTGGCTTTACATTGGCCATTCGCCAGTCTTCAGGTACTGCAGATGATTTTATTGATGTTTGTATTTTTTACTCTTTGAGGTTCCCCCTGAATAAGGCAGTTTGTCGAAACACAGCCATGTCAGGGTGCTCTGATTAATAAAGGACTTCTTTTTTGCACCTTGCTACCCTTTGCTTCATTGTTTCTTTGAGGGTATATGAACCTTGTGGACCTGTCAATATATGCAACACCAGAAACTTTTAATAACTAAGTATTTTAGTATTGCTGCTATGAATCTAAATTTCTCTTTTTCTTAACAGGATTTCCAGCAAGAGATTTCAGTATCACGTGTCTTGATATATCAATTATTCTGTATTTTTCAACAATATCTTATACGATCAGAATCGTTCTCTCAAAAACGTTTAGCACCTTGTCTTTTTCAGACTTTACTGGAAAGAAAGTACTTTACCAGTGAGTAAGTGTGAAGCTATAGTTCAAACTATGGGAATCTTCAAATTACTTAGGGGCTTGTTTACTAAGCAGTGGTAGCAGCTTCCGACCGATATTAGAGACGCGGTTCCATTGAATGCAATGGGGCTGCAGCTCCTATATCAGTCAGAAGCCGCTATCGCTGCTTAGTAAACAAGCACCTTAGAGTTCTGTGTTGTATCAGGTCATATATGTGTGTGATGCAAGTGAGCTCACAATTTTCTCTGGCTCTGTTAAAAGTCCATGTGGGCTATACTGTAGGTAGTGTTGGTGTGGCCAGGTGGTATTGTCCCCATGTTGCAACCCTCCCCAGGTCTCTTGATTCTCACCGAGTTCCTACTCTCCTAGATTAAACAAATAAAAAATGGAATAACCCTTTTATTCTATCTCAACAAGGATTTGATTCTAATGGGGTATTGTTTGCTTTGGCTGACTCTCTGTGCAACTTTGGCAACACTGTTGATCTAACTGGCAAAAGGCAAACCATTCAGGATCCCCTATAAACATAAGGGGAATGGGAGCATGCACCATTGTCACACATACTCACACAGAGTTTTTACTCTAATGGGAACCACTTCAGTACTGACAGGCTCAGGGCATGGTTTATGGCTATCACAAACTTGATATACTGCCTTTCTTCCATGGCATCAGGACAATTTACACTTTATAAAAGAAATTGCAAACAATCCACAGTAACAGAGACACATTCCATAGAGTGCATCCAGACATGCCCTGTGGGATCAGAATTGGGTCTAGGGCCTGTACGTGCAGGCCGGGACCCGATTCCATCCGGCCTGCATGTACAGGCTCCTACCTGGCTAAATCAGGCTCCTGAATGGAGCCACAGTCCATGGTGTCCCTGCAGTCCACATCCTGCCATCCCCCGATGTCCAGTGGGACTTATTCTTAAGATGGAATAAGTCCCTGTCCAATCTGCCAAACCAGGACGTACAGGGCAGACTTCAGAATCGACTGAGCCACAACACCAACCCCACCGGAATATATCAAAATTCCTCTTATTCAAATAAAGATATTCCACTCAATCCTATCGTTCAAGCCATTGAGTTCAAGATTATTCTGTTTAAGTGAGCATAAGTACAGTTTATCAAACGTACGAGTTGAAACATCACTAGTGAAGAACTGCAGTCAACTTGAACATGCTTTTGAAAATATGCTGTATGGTTTTAGATCATGTTCCCCAGAATAGGGGGAGGAGTGGCTCAGTGGTTGGGACAGGTTACCTCAGGCCAGAAGGCTGAAGGTTCAATTCCCATATGGGGACAAGCAACCTCAGGCCAGAGGGACTGGGGTCTCCAGTCCCATGACCACTCCTTGTGGCCTCAGACAAGCCACTCAACCCTCCATTGTCTCAGGTACACCTAGATTGTGAGCCCTTCAGGGACAAGGGAATAAAAAGTACCTGTTAGTATACATGTAAACCACACTGATTCTAAAGAGCACGGTATAAAAAAAAGAAATAAATATCCCTAGAGGTGATTAGGGTAAAGGGCACTTGCAGCATGAGCAGAGGTGGATATATAAATTGAATATTCTTGAACCCAATGGCTTGAACAATAGGATGGAGTGGAATATCTTCCTTTGAATAAAAGGGATTTTGATATATTCCAATGGGGTCAGTTTTGTGGCTCTGTTGTGCATTTCTATTTATAAGTTGCTTTGTTAGACTTGAAAGACTGGTAAGGGGGACTGTTGCTTCTGGAGCGAGATCTGCAACTGTGAGTATTTACTTCTGGTAATTTTCTAAAAGGAATTCTTTGTATTAAAGCTAATTAATCTGTGATCCACTATTTTTGTTAAATCAGTCAGGGCCTAGTAGCAGCAGTTTAAGTTTACATTTAAAACATAGAGGAGAACTCTCTGGTTACATTTCATACCCAGCAAAGAGCTTGTACTTTAAATTTAATAGTCACTCAGGGCCTAGTAACAGCAAAGTACTTTTAGTTTAAATTTAAAACACAGAAGAGAGCTTTCTGGTTACATTTGGAACCCAGCAGAGAGCTTGTAGTTTACATTTAATAGTCACTCAGGGCCTAGCATCAGCAAAGTTCTTTTAGCTTAAATTTACAACACAGAAAAGAGCTTTCTGGTTAAATTTAGAACCCAGCAGAGAGCTTGTACTTTAAATTTTATAAGAAGTTAGAGCCTAGCAGCAGCTAAGAGCTATAATTTAAATCAAATCAGAATATAGCTTACCTCAGCAACACAAGACAGGGTACTGTGTAGCAGCCCTCTTTTAATAAGTGTTAATTCCCTCCCACCCTCCCCACACCCACCCACCCCTGGGATAATCGTAGCTTTATAGGTACTTACACATCTTAAAAGACAGGAGGTGCTCTCAGGTGAAGCTCATTACCCAAATCAGTCATACACTAAGGACCTGAGATTAGTTAAGCTTCAGGTGAACAAGGTATATTACACGTATTAGGTTCAGTTTTATTAGTATAAATATCCATAGCAACCCTTAGTAAGAAAAGAACTTAGATCTAAACATAAACTTAAAACTAAGATGCAGACAGCAGTCCAGCAGCGGGATGGGGGCTTTCCAGTCTTTTGCATTGAGTGTCACATGTATGATTTTCTCCCAGTTGGTGAGAGGTCTTACGTGTGCACTAGGTGCAAGGAGCTCTTTGCTCTCAGGGAACGAGTCCGTTCTCTAGAGGCTAAAGTAGCAGACTTGGAAAGCATAAGACAGACAGAGAGGTACATAGACGAAACCTACAGGGATATAGTCCTGAAGTCCCACATCCAGTCTGGCAGCATCCCTGTTGCCATGGAGGAGAGAGGTCACGTGACAGGAGAGCATCACCCTGGTGTGGCAGGAAGTGATCCTGTAACTAGGACCTGTCCTCCAGGTGATGGAAAACCCTCTCGCACCGAGGAAGTTTCTCCAGGGCCATGTGCCCATGAGGGAAGGGTTAGGACAGCCATTATAGTTGGTGATTCAATCATTAGGCATGTAGATAGCTGGGTGGCTGGTGGACGTGAGGATCACCTGGTAACATGCCTGCCTGGTGCGAAGGTAGCGGACCTCACGCGCCACCTAGATAAGGTCTTAGATAGTGCTGGGGAGGAGTCTGCTGTCTTGGTACATGTTGGTACCAATGACATAGGAAAATGTGGTAGGGAGGTTCTGGAGGCTAAATTTAGGCTTTTAGGTAGGAAGTTGAAATCCAGAACTTCCAGGGTAGCATTCTCCGAAATGCTTCCTGTTCCACGCGCAGGACCCAAAAGGCAGACAGAGCTCCGGAGTCTCAATGCGTGGATGAGACAATGGTGCAGAGATGAGGGGTTTGGATTTGTTAGGAACTGGGGAACATTCTGGGGAAAGGAGGGGCTCTTCCGAAGAGATGGGCTTCACCTTAACCGGGATGGAACCAGGCTGCTGGCATTAACCTTTAAAAAGGAGATAGAGCAGCTTTTAAACTAGATATTAGGGGAAAGCCGACAGTCGCCCAAGAGCAGATGGTTCGGAAGAATGTATCTTTGAAGGATACTACCAAAAGCAGAGAAGTTCCACAAAAGAGTAAAGTAGCCCAAATACCCTCAAGTATGGAGCAGACAGAGCTTAAAGATCCCAAATTACTCATGTCTAACAGACAAATTAATATGGATAAAATACATTCTCTAAAATACTTGTATGCAAATGCTAAAAGTCTAAAAAATAAGATGGGAGAGTTAGAATATATAGCACTAAATGAAAGGTTAGATATGATTGGAATATCAGAGACATGGTGGAAGGACGACAACCAGTGGGACACTGTGATACCTGGGTACAAACTATATCGTAATGATAGAGCTGATCAAATTGGTGGAGGGGTTGCTCTCTATGTTAGAGAGGGCATTGAGTCAGAAAGGATTAAAGTTTTGCAGGAAACAAAATCTGCTGTAGAATCTATATTGATTGAAATTCCATGTAAAAGGGGGAAGGCAATGGCAGTGGGGGTGTACTATCGAGCGCCTGGCCAGAATGACCAAATGGATGATGAAATGCTCAAAGAAATCAAGGAAGCTAACAAAAGTTACAGCACAGTAATAATAATGGGTGATTTCAACTACCCCGGTATCGACTGGGTCAGTGTCACGTCAGGACATGCTAGGGAGATAAAGTTCCTAGATGAAATAAATGACTGCTTCTTGGAGCAGCTGGTTCATGAACCGACCAGAGGGAAAGCCATATTAGACCTAATCCTTAGTGGAACACCAGATCTAGTGCAAGAGATAAGGTTGTTGGGGCCACTTGGCAATAGTGATCATAGCATGATCGCCTTTGATTTAATTAGTGGAGGAGGGATAGTAAGGAAATCCACAGTACTACCTTTTAACTTTCGAAAGGGAGACTATGATAAAATGAGGAAAACAGTCAAGAAAAAACTAAAAGGAGCAGTTGCAAAGGTTAAAGACGTACATCAGGCTTGGCTGTTGTTGAAAAATACTATCTTGGAAGCCCAGACCAGCTGTATTCCATGCTTTAAGAAAAGTGGAAAGAAGTCCAAAAAACTGCCAGCATGGTTTAAAGTTGAGGTCAGAGAGGCTGTTGTTGCCAAAAAAGCATCTTTCAGGAAATGGAAAAAAGAGCCAAACGATGAAACCTGAAAACAGCACAAGCACTGGCAAGTCAAATGCAAGGCATTGATAAGGCAGGCAAAGGGAGAATTTGAGAAGAAGCTTGCTGCAGAAGCAAAAATGCGAAGTAAAGACCTTTTCAAGTACATTCGTAGCAAAAAACCTGTGAGAGAGTCAGTTGGTCCATTAGATGATAAAGGATTTAAAGGAGCACTAAGAGGAGACAAGGCGATAGCGGAGAGACTGAACGAATTCTTTGCTTCAGTCTTTACTGAGGAAGATGTAGGGATGTTACCCATGACTGAAGTGGTATTTAAAGGTGCAGAAGAATTGAAGGAAATATCGATACATCGAGAAGATGTATTATAACTATTAGATAAGCTGAAGAGTAGCAAATCACCTGGGCCGGATGGTATACATCCAAGGGTATTGAAAGAACTGAAATATGAGATTGCAGACCTGCTATTAGTAATCTGTGAACTATCATTAAAATCATCTCTAATACCTGAAGATTGGAGGATCGCCAATGTAACACCAATTTTTAAAAAGGGTTCCAGGGGTGATCCAGGAAACTACAGACCGGTGAGCCTGACGTCAATACCGGGAAAAATGATAGAAACCATCATAAAGAATAAAATTACTCAGCATGTAGATAGTCATGAACTAATGAGAGACAGCCAACATGGCTTTAGACAAGGAAGATCTTGTCTTACTAATCTGTTATGTTTTTTTGAAAGAGTGAATAATCTGGTGGACAAAGGTGAGTCGGTTGATATTGTGTATCTGGACTTTCAGAAAGCCTTTGACAAGGTCCCTCATGAGAGACTTTTGGCAAAACTAAAGAGTCATGGGATAGGAGGCAGTGTACTATTGTGGATCAGGAACTGGTTAAAAGATAGAAAGCAGAGGGTAGGGCTAAATGGCCAATTTTCCCAATGGAGAAAGGTGAATAGTGGTGTACCCCAGGGATCTGTGCTGGGTTCGCTGCTTTTTGACATATTCATAAATGACCTGGAAAGTGGAATAACGAGTGAGGTTATCAAATTTGCAGATGACACAAAACTATTTAAAGTTGTTAAAACCCAAGAGGATTGTGGAAAATTGCAAGAGGATCTTGATAAATTGGAAGACTGGGCATCAAAATGGCAGATGAAATTTAATGTGGACAAGTGCAAGGTTATGCACCTAGGGAAGAACAACCCAAACTATGGTTACACGATGCAAGGTTCCACATTAGGAACCACCACCCAGGAAAAAGATTTAGGCGTCATTGTGGATACCATGTTAAAACCCTCGGCCCAGTGTGCAGCGGCGGCCAAGAGAGCAAATAGAATGCGAGGTATGATAAGGAAAGGAATGGAAAATAAAACAAAGGATATTATAATGCCTCTATATCGTTCCATGGTGAGACCGCACCTTGAATATTGTGTGCAATTCTGGTCGCCGTATCTTAAAAAGGATATAGAGTTATTAGAAAAGGTTCAGAGAAGAGCCACCAAAATGGTAAAGGGGATGGAAGGATACTCCTATGAAGAAAGGCTAAAAAGGTTAGGGCTCTTTAACCTGGAAAAGAGACGGCTAAGGGGAGATATGATAGAAGTCTATAAATTAATGAGCGGAGTGGAACGGGTAAACGTAGATCGATTGTTTACCTTATCAGAATATAGAAAGACTAGGGGACATGCAATGAAGCTACAGGGTAAACTATTTAAGACTAATAAAAGAAAATATTTTTTCACTCAACATCTAATCAAACTCTGGAATTTGTTACCGGAGGATGTAGTAAAGGCTGTTAGTGTAGCTGGGTTTAAAAAAGGTTTGGACAAGTTCCTGGAGGAAAGGTCCATAAGCCATTATTAAGAAGGGACCCAGGATATCAATGCTTGAACCAATACAAGCATTGTGGAACCTGTGTCCCTTGGGGAAACTGCTAGGTACATATGACCTAGATTGGCCACTGTTGGAAACAGAATACTGGGCTTGATGGACCTTGGTCTGACCCAGTATGGCATATCTTATGTTCTTATGTTCTTTAACCCTGGGAGTACCGATGGGGTCAAAAGTGACCCCATTGCAAGTTTCACAACGCGTATCTCATAAACTAGTTGTTCAAGAATGCAATCTTTTTATGACTTTTCACATGTCAATATTCTCTTTATATTGCACTATAAGAGGAATAATTTTCATCCGCTAGGTGACGCTAGTGATGAATTGCAGCACAGAGTACCAGTGGGGTCATTTTTGACTCCAGTTGCTTAAGTACGGTTTGGATCGTGATACAATTTGCAGTTTTGTGAATTTTTTGATCTGACAAAGGTATTCATCATTAATTATGCATCATTTATTTTTTGTACTCTTATTTTATGAAAATTACACATTTTCTGTAATTGATATCATACGTTCTCTCATTATTTCTGATGAAATCTAAAGGCTTTCAGCTTGTTCATCATGATTATTGTACACCTATAGTAAAACTGCTTTGCGTTTTATTCAACTTTATCTTTGTTTATTTATTTTAGGTTATTGTTTATGATGTCAAAACGAAAGTATTCAGCTGCCCAAGTAAGAGAAATATTGCAACGAGATGCTGACAGTGACGGCTCTGAGTCGTCTGATGATGCAGCATATTCAGCAAGCGAAGAAGCATATCAGCCAAGTTCGGACGATAAATCTGATGATGACAGTCATGATTCAGATGGCAACAGCAGTTGGTCACCAAGTGAATGTGAGACTGATGTTGAGCCGGTAACATCGCCTGCAGCAAAGAGTCAAGTTACAGGTCGAGGCAAAGGTTGAGACTGTGCTGGACGGGGAAGAAGGCAGGAGTCTTCGGTGTCAGTATCATCTGTGAGGAATCTTAGTTGTGGTCATAGACGAGCTAAACGGTCATCAACTATAAGAACAAATGTTGCCATTGAAGCCTATGTATCTAAGGATGTCACATCATGGAACAGGAAACCTATAAAGCAAGCTGCTGGAAGATATGCCAGAGCTAATGTCATGCCCGTACAACAAGGTCCTACAAGGTATGCTGTACAAAATGTTGATGGCCCTCTTGCAGCATTCCACTTGTTCATGAGGAAGAACTTATTGAATAAAATCATGATGTGGATGAGCAAACAAGGAAGACACATTTATGATGACACCTGGAAAGATTTGACAGATGGAGAATTTCATTGTTTTCTTGGACATCTGATCCTCTCAGGCGTGTACAAGTCACAAAATGAATCCATAGTTCAGTTGTGGAACCTTGAAGATGGTCGTTCTGTTTTCGGCAAAAATATGGCCCGTAACCGTTTTCAGCAAATTTCTTGTGCTCTCAGATTTGATGATGCAACCAACAGACGTGAACAATGAAGCATGGATAAGCTTGCTCCAATCAGACACGTTTTTGATACCTGGGAAGCAACTCTAAGTGACGCCTTTGTTTCTGGTGAAAATGTTACCGTGGATGAGCAACTGCTTACATTTCGTGGCCGTGTTCCATTCAGACAATATATTCCCAGCAAACCTGGGAAATATGTCATAAAGCTATGGATGTTGTGTGACAGTGCAACGTCATATGTTCTGCGTCTTTAAGTATTGTGACACAGCAGCTGGCACAGAGCCCATGGAGTTAGTGGAAAGTAAGGAACTTACCTCAGAAGCAGTTGGGCAGCAGACAAACCCAGCTCATGTAGAATTAGCTGAGCAGCAAACAAACTCAGCACAAGAAAAGCAAAAAGGCATTATTACTGTATATAACATTAAGTTAATCTGTACATAGTACATTAAGTTAATCTGTACATAGTTCCCCCGGTTGTCCTATTGTTGAAGTTCCCTGTTTAATGTAAAACTCAATGTTACTTGTATGCATTGTAGTATGTTCTTGTTCATTGTACACCGCACTGATTGTAATAGCGCGGTATAAAAGAATTGTTAAATAAATAAATAAAATAAATAAATTAGAGTAAAATTTATTTATTTATATTTCTTATATACTGCACTATTTGCAATCAGCGCGGTTCACATGGAACAGAAACATCCGACAACTTAAATATGTCTGGTCATTACATTAAACAGGAAATGCAACTTGGAAAAAGGGTACACTATATACATATGAGGTGTACTGAGAAAGGATAATGTTTGGTGTTTACATTGTAGGGGACGCCTGTTGCGAGGGCTTGCCTAGTTGACTACTATTATTGTTGAGGTGCTCATTATTCGAGTGGGACTGAGGATCGGAGATGTCAGTGAGATATTTGGTGAAGAGGAAATGTTTAAGGGCCTTTCTAAATTGGCTCAAGTTGGGGATTGTTCTGATATGTGCTGGTAAGGTATTCCATAGACTTGGGGCACAGAGTTGGAAGGCTCTGTTAGCTGTTGTTTTGGTGCATTTAGTTGCTTCTTTTGGAATTACTAGCATGTTGGACTCTGCAGATCTTCTTGGTCTGTTAGGTGTAAGTGGTTGGATGAGGTCAGATAGAGAGGAGGAGGAGAGCTCATTGCCAGCTTTGAAAGTCATGAGCAAGGTCTTAAAACAAATCCTGGCTTGAATGGGGAGCCAGTGTAACTGCTTCAGGACTGGTGTCACATGGTCTCTCCTGGATGCACCAAAGAGTACTCGCACTGCACTGTTCATAGCAAGTTGAAGGGGATGCAGGGTGGACCGGGGGAGCCCTTGTAGTATGGAGTTTGAATAATCGAAATGGGGAATAGTCAGGGCTTGGTAAATGGTGCGGAAATCATCTGGTTCGAGTAACGGGCGTAGGTGTCCTTGCACTAGTCCTGATGTAGCTAGAAGCAGGAAGGCTAATCAGGAACACCTGTTCTCAGAAACCCAGGCAGCATGCAAAGAAAACAAGGATAAAAGCTGCAGGGTAGAACCAGGGAAGGCCAGTAGGGGCAGGGACCTGGGAGGACTAAGCCAGCATCCAGTGAACACACGTCATGCTGGAGGAAATCCACTGAGGGAAGGAAGCAGTAGGTGTGGCAGCAGAGCAGGAAACAGCCAGCACCGTGCCCAGGACCCTGCTAGGATCCCTGGTAGTTGGAGAGCCCAGGAGAGAGCTGCCAGAAGCCCAGATATAAGAGACAGAACCACAGCTAAGAGGTGGGAACCTAGCTTTGCTGAAGAAAAGGCAAGAAGTTCTGTTTGGTTTGAAAGGCAAGGGCGTGGCACCAGAAGTAACTTTGATACTGAAAGTCATACAGTAATTCCACCAGCGTGGAGAAGAAGGGAAAGCCAGAAGGAAGCTTTTAATATACCAGGCATTCAGAGCCCTGGATTTAAAGAGCCCTTTCTAGATAAGCTAGCCCATGACTCACAGGAGAGTTTTGAGGAAGACAGCAGCTGTGAAGAGTGTGACCCATATGCAGCCGTAAGTGACTCTGAGTTAATGCAGTGGGAGAACAGCAGCTATAATTCTGACCCTGTGCCCATGGATTGTACAATTTGTTTATCTGACGATATTGTATCTTTATGTTGAACGTGTGCAAAGCAGCCAGCTGATGGTGCCTAAAGGAAAGAAGATATTTTTCTGTGCAACAGTTCTTTTGTTTCATATTGTTTGTTGTATCCCAGGAATATCCCCTCAGGGCAGGGAATAAAGCCCTAATATTATTTTTGCCTTACCACTTGACTACAAGACTCTTTTTGTATTAAAGGCAACTTAAATCTTAACACCCTAAGCACCCGCCTAATAGGGTCATAGGAGGTAGCTATCACTCACTATCTCTCACAGTATAACAGTCCACTTTCTACCTTTAGAGATCCTCTGTGTTGGTCCCATGCTTTTTTGAATTCAGTTACTGTCCTCATCTCTACCACCTCCACTGGGAGACTATTCCATGGATCCACTACTCTTTCCGTAAAGATAGAAACATAGAAACATGATGACAGAAAAAGACCACAAGGCCCATCTAGTCTGTCCTTCCATAACAACAACTACAACAGTCCACTTTCTACCTTTAGAGATCCTTTAGGAAGGGAACTCGGACAAAACAGGGAACAGAATCAGGGTGAAAGGGTTGTGCTGCAACTCACTGAAGGATTGACGCGATCTTGCAGAAATGTTACTGTTGACAATTTCTTCTGCAGTTTATCCCTGTCACGGAAATTGCTAAAAAAACAAATGACACTTTTGGGGACAATTCGAAAGAACAGAAAAGAATTACCTCCAGAATTTGTAACAGCAAAAGGCCGAGAGGTATTCACTTCACTGTTTGCCTTTTGCGATGACGCTACTCTGGTTTCCTATTGCCCGAAGAAAGGAAAAGTGGTTGTTCTTCTGAGCAGTTTGCGTGATCAAGAAGAAGTAGATAACACACGTCCAGACAAAAAACCGCACATGATCTTGGACTATAATTCTAGTAAAGGTGGAGTAGATACAGCAGATCAAATGTTGCGCACGTATACCACAAAACGAATGACAAGACGCTGGCCAGTGACAATCTTCTACAACATGTTAGATATCAGTGCTTTGAACGTCTTCATTGTTTGGATGTCACTAAATCCAGAATTTTTACAAGAATCACTAAATATCACCTCATTACTTTCATATTTTTGTCGAAGCTATGCTGTAGGAGGGACAGTAGTGTCAACTGTCCCACACCAAGCAGCTAGCTGCCTTTTTTTCTTTTATATGTGATCCTGTGTCACTTCTCAAATTATTTTCTATAACCACAATTTTTAAACAGGAGCACCCTGTCTAATGGTGCAGCCATAGAGGAGAGACGTATGCCTCAGCCGCGACGACGGCGTTTTGTTGGGATTCCGTTTTTTGAATTGAAGAAGAGTTCAACATTTGATACAGAGCCTTAGGGCTCGAAACGCGCGCGTCATGTTCCATCTTCCTCTTCAGGATCAACGGAAGGATGAGTGAAAATTAAGAGGCTCAAGCTAAGTGCATTTTTGTGGTTATAGAAAATAATTTGAGAAGTGACACAGGATCACATATAAAAGAAAAAAAGGCAGCTAGCTGCTTGGTGTGGGACAGTTGACACTACTGTCCCTCCTACAGCATAGCTTCGACAAAAATATGAAAGTAATGAGGTGATATTTAGTGATTCTTGTAAAAATTCTGCTTTATGTGTTTCACTTTTTGGGGGTGGTGATAACTAAATCCAGAATGGCAGTCCAAGTCAAAGCACATACGTCGTCTATTCCTCTTGGAACTAGGAAAGCAGCTGCTTCAGAGTAATTGCAGCGAGACTTTTTCCAGCATTGAAGAAGCCACTGATTCTGTTTGCAATGTCGGGATCCCAAAGAAAAGGGCAAGGTGTCACTGCTGTTCCAGAGAAAAAGACAAGAAAAGCAACATAGTTGGCACCTCCTGCAAGCGCAGTGTTTGCAAAGAACATTCAGAAATTGTCTGTGTCTCATGCAAATGACTGTAGTATTTTACTGTGTTCATCAAGTGCATGCAAAAACTGCTTTTATGGCAACTCTTCTTCATGTAATTTTATGATAAAGCATTAAATTTCAAAACATTTAACCTTCATATAATAAATAATTAATTCGGAATAATATTTTGTCTGTTTAGTTTACGTTTTTCATGGTTTTTCATGGTTAACAATTAAAATTTGTCGTGGGGTCATTTATGACCCCAACGGTATTCAGTGTGTGCAAAAAATCTCGGTAATTCCAGGGTTAAATATTGTGTGAAACTGGAAATGGGTGAGTTTTTTTAAAAGTGAAGCATGTTATGTCATATGAATAAATGACACTCCTTCTGTAGTGATGTGTTCACCAATGAAGTTTTCTGATTGTGAGTATGGTCTTTAAAATTCTATTGCATCAGACGCTGAATCCGCTTCCTTAAATTTTTGCTTGAAGTAAAATGTTGCTCCCCAGAAGAAGCCTTATATTAGGAGAAACAAAGTTCTTTGTTGGGCAATGATGCTTACTAAATGTTGGAAATCTGATGAATTATGATCAGATAAGTGTGCCAGTTTGCTTAAAGTCTGGCTGACAACTTTTGTCCAGTTACTCGGTTGTTTGCTTTGTTACAGAAAACTGTTTCAAGGACTGCTGACACTATCAAATGAGTTTGGTCGCCGTACTTATGAGAATATCAAGGCCGCGGTGTCGAGCCGTTGGAAGGGCCGGATGGAGAGGAGAGCGGTCGTCGCAGCGGTCTGGGGTCTGGAAAAAGGAGTGGGAGCGGAGGACGAGCAATGGGGAGCGGAGGACGAGGACTTCAGCTGCAACTATTTGAGCAGGTCGGGTGTGGGGACAAGTGGGGAGCGGGTGATAATTGATAGAGCTGTGACCGGGGGTTGTGGGGGAGTGAGGGTTGAAGGCTCGGGAGAGCGTGGCAAGTGACTGGGGTGGACTTTTAAAACAAGTCACGGTTATTTCACTGGCGGCAGAGGGGTACTAATACATAATACAAATAAACATTATATTAAACGAAACAAGAGTTCATTGCTGCAGGAATGCCGCCCAGCAGGGGGAAAAAAGGGGGCCTGGTAAGGGGAAAGGGTCCTCGACGAAGGGGGAGGATCGAGGTGGTTCCAGGCAGGGTAGATCTTGCGGGGCCTGATGCTAGTGGGGGGCATGAAGCCAGGCTGGTTACAGGGAGGGGAGGTAGGTCATCCAGAGCACATAAAGGGCGGGAGGGGAGTAGGGGAAGAGCGGCTGGCAGAGCAAATGTGGGGCAGGGAGGCCTTAGGTCGGGCGGTGGGCCGGTCCAGGTGCAGAGCGGGGCAGCTGGCACGGTGCAAGGGGGTGAGTTGGGAGGGGAAAGTCATGTGCTTCTTGGCGGACGAGGCAATAGGGGTGAGGGAGTTCCTAGGGATGTTTTGGTCCAAGGTGCAGGGCAGGGGTCTATGGGAAACCCAGGCGGTGGGCTCCTTCCTCCAGATGGGGGTGTAACAGTGATGGGGGGAGGGGAGATGGGAGGGGGGAATTGGGTGGGGTCATCAGGTTTGGTAGGATGGCAAGGGCACAGGGGAGGTGTTTCATCTCCTGCCTGGGAGCACTGGCAAGGGGGAGGTCAAGGCTCCTCACGGGCGGAGTGGCTAGGGGTTTGGCAGCCACCTTGGGGTGTGGCTGTGTCTCTTCGTCTTGTCTAGTTTTTTCACCACAGGTACCACCGGTTTGGCAGTATGCAGGGAGTCCGTGGTGGCACGCTACGCGTTTACAAGATGGTATGACGCCGACCTTGGCCGGTCCAAATTTGGCAGGGGGCCCAACGGGTGAGACGGTAGAAGAGGTCCCGACGGTTCCAGTGTGTCAGGAAGAGTCTACAGCTCCACAGTCAGCTGAGGATGCGGAAAGTGAGTTTCCAGCAGACCAAGGGGCAGCGAGAAGGGATGGGGCGACGGCGGTGGGTAAGGGCAGTAAGAAAAAGAGTCTGAAGCGGAAACATTCGGGCCATCGGCAGAGGAGGTCGGAGTCCTCTTCCACTTCGACTTCGGATTCATCGTCCAGTTCGACTTCCGGCGATGGAAGCCGTGGTACAGACGATCGGAGGTCGGCGGGCAAACGGGAGGTGGTGGGGGCAACTCCTACGGTAGCGACCTTCTCTGAGTTATGGGAGAGTGTGCCTAGGAAATTACGTCGGAAAGTTCAGAAGCGGCGGTATATCGACATTTTCCGCTTACTGGAAGGCCGAAAACGGTCAGGAGACAGTCGAAGGAAGAGGAAAGAGGACGAGAAGGCAGGTAGGGTGCAGAGAGTGGCCCGGAATGTTGTGACTTGGACGAGGGCATTTCTACATTTGGCTAGTGTATGGGGGCATGAGCACCCGGAGCAATACGGCATACTCTTAGCATATGCGGACTCCATTTTGGAAGCATCTCAGACGCATGGCGGTTGGGCTTGGCTCAACTACGATGAAAAGTTCCGGGATAAGATGGAGGAAAACCAGATGCTTTCGTGGGGGACGCAAGATATAAATTTATGGTTGACACAGATGGCGGTCAGACCTGGCGGAGGGGGAGTGAGCGGGCAAAAAGGGGGAGGGGTTAATGCGATGGGTGCCGGGCGGCCCTTTCGGTTGGGCGTGCCCCAGGCGGTTCAGAGGCCAGCAAGGGGGGGGGGGCAGTGGAGATATTTGTTGGCGATTCAACAAGTCTTCATGCCCCTTTTCGGACTGTAAATTCCGGCACGCTTGCTCTGTCTGTGGCGGAGGACATTCCGCCCTCAAATGTGTCAAAAGAGGTGCGGCGGGAGTTGTTGCCGCCCCCCCCCACAAGCAATAGGAATGTGCAGAGTTTGGCTCCGACTCCTATTCGGATCCAGCTTATGCGCTCGTGGTTGCGTAGGTATCCCAAGAGGACGGATGGATTAATATTGGAAAGGGGTTTTCAATGGGGATTTCAGATCCTGGTGGTGGGACGGGTCTCCGCCAGTCAGGCTAGGAATTCGGCTATGGTTAATCAGTTTGCCCATATTGTGCGGGTTAAGTTGGCTGGGGATATTGAGTTAGGTCGGGTGGCAGGTCCCTTCGCGGCGCAGCCTTTTGATGATTTTGTGGTGTCCCCTTTGGGAATCATACCGAAGAAAGAGCCGGGTAAGTATAGTTTAATTCATAACTTGTCTTTCCCTATGGGTTCTTCGGTTAATGATCACATCCCCAGAGAGTTGTGTGCGGTGCGCTATGCATCTTTTGATGAGGTGGTGGATCTGGTGAGGAAATGTGGCTCGAGGTGCCTGATGGCTAAAGCAGATATAGAATCGGCCTTCCGTTTGTTGCCTGTGCATCCATCAGCTTTTCATTTATTGGGATTCTGCTTCGAAGGGCATTGTTATTTTGACAAGTGCATGCCAATGGGCTGTGCGATATCTTGTGCTTATTTTGAGTGATTTAGTTCTTTCCTGCATTGGGCACTCGTAGAGAAAACGGGCAGTCGGAATGTGGTACACTACTTGGACGATTTCCTGTTTGTCGGAGGGGTGCAAGCGGAACAGTGCCAGGACTTGTTAGGAGCCTTTATGCAGTTGGCGCAGGAATGGGGGGTGCTGTTGGCGATCGGGAAGACAGAGGGTCCAACTACTTGTCTAACATTTTTGGGGGTGGAGCTCGATTCAGAACTAATGATTGCTAGGTTTCCGGCCGACAAAGTGGCCCGGTTGCGAGTTTTGGTGGGGAATACGATAGCCTCTGCGAAGTTGACGTTGCAAGAGATGCAGGCTCTTATCGGTTCCCTGAACTTTGCATGTCGGGTGATTCCTATGGGTAGGGTATTTTTGCGGCAGCTCTCGTTGGCTACTGCTGGGGTGGCTAAACCTCACCATCGGATGAGGGTGTCGCGGAGCATGCGAGCCGACTTGGGGATATGGGATGAGTTTCTGGATGAGTTCAATGGGATTACTGTCCTGAGGGATAAAGAGATATCCAGTTAGGAGTTGCAATTATATACTGATGCGGCTGGGGGGTCGGGTCTGGCGATATACTTCGGTGGCTCATGGTGTGCGGCGCCGTGGCTGCAGTCCTGGCGGGATAATGGCCTTACTGGCAATATCACCTTTTTGGAGCTGTTTCCGATACTGGTGGTGTTAGCATTGTGGCTGGACAGACTGCGGAATCGTAGGATGGTGTGGTGCTGCGACAACGAAGCAGTTGTCAGTGTTGTGAACAATTACACCCCAAAGTGCAAACGGGTGGCGGACTTAATGCGGCAGGTTGTTTTAGCCTGCTTGCGTTTGAATGTGGTGCTGAAAGCTCGACATATTCCTGGGATTACTAACATGATTGCGGATGCTCTTTCCCATTTCAAGTGGGAGCGGTTTCGGACTTTGGCACTGGAAGCAGAGGCGGAAGGTGCTTCGGTCCCACAGCACTTATGGCAGAATGGCCTCGGCACATGACAAACTTGTTGAAGAATTCCGTGTCAGCAACGACGTGGACAGCGTACCAGAGGGGCTGCTGCAGTGTGGTGGATTTCCTGGTGGAGCGGGGATGGCAACAGGGTCCCGCATCGGACTTGCTGCTTGGACAGTATGTTTCAGCAGTGAAAGACGCGGGAGTCTCACGGTCGACGGTGCGCAAGAATTTGGCGGGATTTGCCTTTTTCATGAAGGCGGTGGGATGGGGGGCTGCAGGAGGGTTTTTTTTGACGCGCAGGCTTTTTCAGGGATGGGTGCGGTCTGTCCCGTTGCCTTTGGATAGTCGACTACCTATAACGCATGGACTGCTTGAATGATTGTGTCTGGCTTTGCCTCAAGTGGTATCATCCCATTACGAGGGTACGCTTTTTCGGGCGGTATTTTTGGTTGCATTTTTTGGTGCATTTCGGGTGGGGGAATTGGTAGCGGAGTCGGGGCACCTCTCCCGTGGTGGAGGTTTGCAGGTTCACCATGTTCAACTTGTGGAGAGCGGGCTTCGTATCCATTTGGCGCGGTCCAAGACGGATCAGACAGGGAAAGGAGCCTGGGTGGTCTTGCGTGCGGTGCGTGCCAATCCTACGTGCCCGGTTAAGTTGATAAATGCATACATGCGCGTGCGGCCTGCATGTCCGGGTAATCTCTTTTTGCATGAGGATGCGCGAGTTCTTACGCGTTTTCAGTTTACGGTGGTTTTGCGATTGGCGCTGTGGCATTTGGGGGAAGATCTTGGGCGGTTTGCACCACATTCATTCAGGATAGGGGCTGCCACCAGTGCTGCCGTGGAAGGTCTAACGGAAAGGGATATTCGGCGGATCGGGAGATGGAGGTCACAGGCGTTCCAGGGTTATGTGCGATTGTAAGGGTGGTGGGGGGTGTTTAACTATCTCAATTTTATTTTGCAGCAGCGGTACAAGGAGTATGTCACTGTTGGGTGATTGGCCACTCGTTTGTTTACTGGGCTGGTCGACGAGCAGCAACGCAGCCCGTTGGCCCGAATATAGGACTGGATCTGTCAGAGGTGGCCGTATCATGGCTGGGTGAGCGCGGTCTGCAGTGGATGCAGGACTTGACTTTGCTTCGGCACCACGTGCGGGCCAGAGGGGCGCCGGAGATCTTGTTGATTCACCTCGGAGGAAACGACTTGATGTCTTGGACTTCTAGACAGTTAATTCAAGCCGCACAAAAGGACTTGGGGGTGGTGTTGGCAATGTTGCCTAATTTAATTCTTGTATGGTCCGACATTATTCCAAGGCCTGCTTGCAAGGGTCAACAGCAGTGGTCCAAAATTAATCGGAAAATTGGCCGATGGGTTCAGGAACACGGGGGGGGGGGGGCAAGTTTTGTACACCTGGGTGGATGTCGAATGTGCCGGCCTGTTCCGGTCGGATGGAGTACATCTCTCCCTGGTTGGGATGGATTTGCTCCTTAATGACTGGCAGGAGGCCTTGGAAGTCATCATGATGGGGAGGAGGGCTGGTCGCAGCTTGATCTTTGGGGGTTGGCTCAGGTCGTGGGAGGCCTGAGCCGATGGCAGGATCCCGGAGGTTTCCGGGGTCCGGAGCCGGATACAAGCATTAGGGCGGGGGTGGGGTACCCCCGACCCAGACAATCCCTCAGGTTTTTGCTAATAATATGGCGAAGCCGGATGAGGGAGGGCGAGGCGATTTAGTCGGGGTCTCGACCCGGCAAAGCGGAAGCGGCATCACCTTGCTAATAACATGGCTGGTGAGGGCTTGCACCGCTGGGGGGTGGGCAAGTTAATGTTTTGTATTGTAGTTGCGCATTGTTGGAAGTTAATAAAGCTGCGACCAGTTTGAGTCCCAAAAAGGGTGTTGTGTCTTTTATGAGAAGGTTCAGGGGAGGAGTTGAGAGGAAAAGGGGGGAGGGGGGAGGGGGGAGTACAGGCAGTGTGCGATGGGTCCACCGTACCCGGTTATAGCAAGGCCGCGGTGCCTTGTGCCGGTGGCTGGCACTAACCGGGGGGGCAGCTTCGCGCTCTGCCTGGGGTCGGCATCTCAGCACCCGTAGGGGAGAAGGCGGGTCTTAGGAGGCCTCGAATGTCATTGGCTCCCGAGCGAAAGGGCAGCTCGGGAGCCAATGAGTTAGGAGCGGTGCGGGGGGGGAGTAATTTGAAGCGGGGACACGGCGTGACTCCTGGCTCTGTTTGTCGAGCCGTTGGAGGGGCCGGACACCCGCCCGCCCATCCTAGCGGAGGATGAGGGACGTTGGGGGGGGGTGTTGCAGCTGGGGGGGGGTGGCGGGATCCCGGAGGTTTTCGGGGTCCGGAGCCGGATACAAGCATTAGGGTAGGGGTGGGGTACCCCCGACCCGGACAATCCCTCATGTTTTTGCTAATAATATGGCGAAGCCGGATGAGGGAGGGCGAGGTGATTTAGTTGGGGTCTCGACCCGGCAAAGCGGAAGCGGCGTCATCTTGCTAATAACATGGCTGGTGAGGGCTTGCACCGCTGGGGGGTGGGCAAGTTAATGTTTTGTATTGTAGTTGCGCATTGTTGGAAGTTAATAAAGCTGCGACCAGTTTGAGACCCAAAAAGGGTGTTGTGTCTTTTATGAGAAGGTTCAGGGGAGGGGTTGAGAGGAAAAGGGGGGGGGAGTACGGGCAGTGTGCGATGGGTCCGCCGTACCCGGTTAAGAATAGTTCTTTGCTTTGTATATTTATAGATACGTGAGACCTATAAACTTAATTTGAAATTCTATAACTCTTTAAAAAAGTACTTTAAGAATATAAACTAATAATTTAAATAATAATGTAGATAGAGCTAAGTTTAACTGGTGATTTAAGGGAGTTTTTTGAGACCAGTGATGTGAGAAATATGTGTTCCCCTATGGCACTTCAGTTTGCCACATAGAGGGAGTATATGTCACCTTGAGGTCTTTTTCTCCCTTTAAAAAGTATAAGTACGGATCCAAGATGGTGGAGGATTGAGACGCTGAGGTGGAGTGCTCTACGCCAGCCGCTGCACTGCTTACCTATGGGGAAGAAGAGAAAACAGTGAGCACAGAATCCCCCTGCGGCCTCGACACCGTCGGATAGGTTGGTGCAGACGTCCATTGCCAGGTTCTGCACTTCTTCCAGCGCCATGGCTTCGGCGGATCCTTTGAGCGATTCAACGGATCTGAGCACGGAGGGGGTTGTTTTGAGCCCTGTACAGGCGCCTCCAGCTCAGCCCGGAAGCAGTCTCGGAGCTGAGCAGCTGGGAGGGGTATCTCCAGGTCAGGGAACTCTCCTGGCTGCTGGGGGTTCAACTCTGAAGAGGAAGTTAACGGCAGCAGTTGCTGGAGCTGATGTCGATGTTGAGGGAGAACGCTTGGCCATTTCTCCTGGTGGTGGAGACCAGTGCTCGGATCAGTCGGCATCCAGCTCTACCGGTACTTTGGCGTTCCGGTTTCCTGAGAAGGTAGAAAAACCAGTGCGAGTGACTTTAGATAGCTTATGGGAAGCTATATCGGCTCTTCAGCAATCTCTACTCCCTGTCATTGGGGGTTTTTCTCAGGAACTGGCAGCTGTAAAAGCTCAGTGTGCTTTGACGACTACGGAGGCTGCGGTGCAGTTTACAAGAATTACTCAACTGGAATTGAAGGTGGAGGATCTTGAGTCCCATGGAGCTGCCTTTGCTCAGGATCGTTTAGTTCAAGCGAGGAAAGTCGAGTATCTGGATAATCAGCTTCGAAGGAATAATCTTAGATTTTTGAACTTTCCCCGATCTCCTTTGATGGCACCCTTGGACTTGGTCCGTAAATTCTTTATTGAAGTACTTCAGATGCCTGCTGAATCGTTGCCACCAATAGTGAGAGCTCAGTATGTGTTTATATCGGCTTTGGAGGCTGGAGTTCAGCAGAATTCTTCTGCAGAGTCTGGCCCCCCTCAAATAGATCTTTCTGAGTTTTTAGAGAGCTCACTCGAGGTGGTTACTAGCCGGGCCACTTTGTTGGTTAATTTTGCCTTCGAGTCAGATCACAATACTGTGCTAAAATTGTATTTCCATAGAATATCTGCATCCCAGTTCTTGGGCTCAAAAATTTGTATATTTCTTTATTTGGCTAGGGAAACGCAAAAGAGGAGGAGAGTGTTCTTGGCTTTGCATCAGAGGACGCTTTCCTTGGGTGCGCAATTTAAGTTACAATATCCTTGTAAATGTATGGTTAACTTTCAATCGAAGCAGTTTCTGTTTTTTGAGTCTAAGCAACTATTGCAATTTCTTTTGAGTAGGGAGGGGGGAGGGGCCGGGGAAGCTACCATACCGGCTGCCATGTAATAACATCGCTGTTCCTATGATGATCTCTACTTCAGGATGATTTTCTTAGTTTATTTCCTTTATTCTTGGATCATATTGTGGGGTTTTCTTTTTGAGGGCTATACCAGTTGATTGTTTATTGCCATCACGACTATTCTTTTTTTTCCTTTGGATAGATCTTGAAATTTATGTTTCTTTGTTAATTATTCTGATTCTTATTCAGAGTGTGATTTCTGGATTGTATTGTAAAATTTGACAAATAAAAAATAAAAAAAAAAGTATAAGTATTTAGTGTGCGGATTCAATTTTGTTGGCAATTATAGGAGTAATCCTTGTAATATTATTTATATATGAGTGAGCTGTGGTTTGTATAAGGATTTTCTTTTTTTATTTTAGTGCTTATTTCTACCATGGCAGGGGCAGTGTGGCCACAGTCAAAGCAGGGAATGAGCTCATAGTAGAGAAGTCGTGCTGCACAGTAATAGCAACTAGCATCAGGTGCGCATGAGGCGCACACTACATATACCTTGCATTTGCATGCTAACACTAGTATAACCCCCCCCCCTTGAAAGAAATGCATCATTAGAGCCACCGAGCCATGCAGGGTGGGAGTACATGTTCTCATGGCCCAGGAACATAGCAGCGCCACCCTGTCAACATGTGAGGAAGCTGCTTACCACACCCCAAGTGTTGGCGATTGAGGAGATGGAAGGGTGGGGGTGTCCCAGCCTATCGGGGGGGGGGATATTTGAGGGAGAATCAGGATGTTGCTATTTTGTTGGGGTTGGGCCTGTGGGTGAGGGGACTGATGTTGTGTATTGCCAAGGATTCTATTAAATTCAAGATCAATCATCCACACATGCATGGTATTTAATAAGCTATTTAATATGACAATTAGCTTGACAATAAGTTAGTGACATTACAATAGAACAATAAGTTAGTGATATTACAATGACAATAAAAACAATTGATATTGCATCTCCAAACTCCCAGTCCCTTACAAGAGGAGAACAATGTGTCACCAAGCTGCCAGTGATATTACAATGACAATAAAACAACTGATATTGCATCTCCAAACTCCCTGTCCCTTACAAGAACAGAACAATGCGTCACCAAGCTGCCATCATCGCAGCCCATTTTTAACATCAGCTGGGAGAGCCTCAGCGAAGGCTGGAGAAAGTCTGGGATTCTTCACATGCGGATATCAACTCTCTACCTGTTCTGGATTTTCTCTCTTTTTTTTATAGACTGTAACAAATGTGTCGCAGCTGGACCACATGACTCCTCACATGAGCTTTTCCCTACAGATATTCTCCACCCCATACACCTTTGCTAGATAGTAATTTCTGATCAGTCCTTCTCCAGCCTATTTTGTTCTCTGAGTTAATAAACAAATCTGGTCAGTCATTCCCTACATTCCCTCTTTTGGTCTCCGGGCTAGTAAACAGCTGGCTCAGCATGATTCCTCACATATGGGATGGCTCAAAAGTTCAATATTCCTTATTGATCCAAGTAAATCTTTAATTAGTAATACATTCCACACATGGATCAGCAAGGATATTGTATGTAAGCACTGGCTGAATTGCCCTTGTAGTTCATTTGGAAATACAATATGTGAGAATACAGTTCCATAAGGTTAAGTCAATCAATATTATTATTATTATTAACATGGGATAAAACATAGTGGATAACATTAAGGTAAATGCTTGAGGGGACAAGAAATCATGGTGCAAACTGGGTGATATTTGTCCAAGGTATCTAATATACTGTTCCCACCGGCAATGCAATTGCCAAAGCCAAATGGCTTATAGATCTCAGTTACTTTTATCAGTTCTCCATACAGTGAGGGACTCATTTCACTTGCATATTCAGGACTTTTTCTACTGTATATCTGCCCCATGGATTTCAATCTACTAGTTACATGTAGAAAGTAGTGAAGCAAGTGGTGAGGGACTAACAACCTCAATCGTATTGCAACTACTTCTCCCTCCACCAGCTACGAATCTGGTCTTGGGTATTTTAACCAAACGTTTGCACTATTGGCCACCCATAGATCCAAAAGCAGAATGAGCAGGAGAAAGAGAAGCCACAGCAATAACTAAGGTCTGGGGAACAGGTAAAACGAGCAGTTGGGCACTTACATATGGGATGGCTCAAAAGTTCAATATTCCTTGCTGATCCAAATACATCTTTAATTAGTAATACATGTTGGCATTTGCATCCGCCCCTGTCAGCAGGCATTTATTCGTGCCTGGGGGCAGGTCTAAATACTGACGTCTACATTTTTAATCCAGATGTGGATTCTCTATCTGAAATGGGTCCAGCCCAAACCACTCCCACTCCCTTCCCTCCCCCTCCCCCCAGCAGGATAGACGTAGTGAACATTCCAACATCTGCAAAAGACATATTCTAAACTAGCACTGAGAGATCTAAGTCAGTGCTGCTTTTTAAATGTGGGAATGCTTCTAACATAACCCCCTTATTAAATTATTGTATTTAGATCCACTGGGAATAATTTAGGGTTTTTTATTTTCAATAAAAAAAACCAAAGTGTGGAAAGAAAAGGCTGAAGTAGCAGATTCCTTTTATAGGTCTTTTGAATGAAACTTGAATGGTCAAAAGTTTGTTATAGGTCATTTTTCTGGCAGGATTCAAGAGCAGAATTTGGATTTAGTATAGAAACATAGAAAATTATGGCAGAAAAAGACCACATGGCCTATCTAGCCTGCCCTTCCATATCCACTACAATAGTCCTTTATACCAGTGCTTGCTTTCAATCAAAAGAGGCTCTCCTCTTGGGGCATTTATGCCACAGAGGTATTAAACATCTCTATCATATCTTCTTTATCCCGCCTTTCCTCTAATGTATACATATTAAGATCTTTGTCTGTCCCCATATGCTTTATAATGAAGACCTCTAACCATCTTAGTAGCCACCCTCTTCATTGACTCCATCTTGCTTATACCCTTTTGAAGGTGTAGTCTCCAGAACTGCACACAATACTTCAAATGTGGTCACACCAGAAACTTGTACAGAGGCACTATCACCTTCTTTTTTCTGCTGGCCATTCCTCTCCCTATGCACCCAAGCATCCTTCTGGCTTTTGCCGTCACCTTTTCTACCAGTTTAGCCACTTTCAGATATTCAGAAACAATCATGCCCAAGTCCCACTCTTCTTTTTTTAGACAGAAGTACTTAGCCCCATACACTGTACCATTCCCTTGGATTTTTGCAGCCCAAATACATGACCCTACATTTTTTAGTATTAAATCTCAGCTACCAAATTCTCAATCATTCTTCAAGCTTAGCTAGATCCCTCCTCATGTTATCTACACCTTCCTGGGTGTCTACTTTATTGCAGATTTTTGCATCATCCATAAAGAGGCAAAACTTACCCAACAGCCCTTCTGCAATATCATTAACAAAGATGTTAAAAAGAATTGGACCAAGGACAGATCCCTGGGGCACACCACTGGTAACCTCCTTCTTCTCAGAATAAGCTCCATTTATCTATACCCTTTGTCGCCTCCCACTCAACCAATTTCTAACACAGTCAGTCACTTTAGGGTCCATTCCTAGGGTGCTCAGTTTGTTTATAAGTTGCCTGTGTGGATTTGGATTTTAGGCTCCATTATTCATTTTTCCAAATCTGAGTTTGTATGCTACAAATTTGGGTACAGTTAGTAGGGCCCTTCCTAAGAGGGTTTATAATTTAAGAGCCTCATTTAATATCTTATGTTTATTGAGTTATGACCCTAGGAACCTATTGACTAAACCGCTTTAGATGTTTTACCAAGGCGTTAATACGAAAGTCAAGAAACAGCACATGTTAACTATTGTGTTAAAGTCTGCTACAGGCTGCTCCTTCTAGATTAGCTCTTTGGGCAAGAAACTCAGCAATCTCTTCCATTTTCTATAGATGTTACAGGAAACTGGTTTATTATATGCTTTACTTGCAGTTTCTGATGGATGTTTCTTAAAGGCTTCTAACTAGTAACTTTCACAGCTACCATACTGTCCCTTGCACAAATTAATCCAAAATATATTTTCAGACAATACAAATCCCCCCTCCCCCATCGCAGCTTTTCTGATGCTCCTTGATTCGACTACAGCCTATGTTGCTTTTATGTGTCATCTAACTTTTCCTGTCAACTTCTCACTTTCTGACTGCAACGCTTGACTTGTTTGCCTCTACATATTATGGATCTTGGGCTTTCAACATTAATCTATCAGGAAGTTATTACTTGAGTTCCTACTCAGTAACTATCCCGGCTAATGTATAGCTCTCTGGTACAATTTAAACCAGAGTGCATTTCTAATGGCAGTAAGATTACCTCTAGCTGCTTGTTTGTTTTTGCTCGGTACAGGTTCCTGTCAGGTATTCAAAGTAAATGCTTCCCTATAGCTTCCAAACAGGACACTTCCCAGCACATCCTATTAGCTTCCCAAAGCACTAACAGTTCCTTAATAACATCTATAGAAGCATTGTTTCCATCAAACTCCTACCTCACTCAAGGATCTGAGAAGTAAGCCTAAACATTGTATTATTTTTTTTCTTCCTCAATCATCCTGCTGTTTCCCCTCTTTCTGAAAACAGTCTGAGCTTTTGTTTCATTCGCCAGCAGACTACTAATGATTTCCAGGTGCTCAGATACCTTCCCCAGTGTTCTGAGTCCTTGCTGCTTTCTTGCGTCTCCCAATCTGACTGTCTCCAATATGAACTCACTTTCTATCGATACAGGACTCTCAAGGACTATATCTCCGAGCATTACCATGAACTCACTTCCTTTTAGAACTTTCATGTACTGCCCTGAGCTCCCTCTTGCTGTAAACTGCTATAAAACCAATGACACATTATCCAGTGTATTATAACATCTCATGCTAAAATTCAAATAAGAGGGTGGCAAGTGTCCTATGATAAAGTCACGCCCAACACTGAACAATTAATAAGGAGTACAGTTAATTGCATTTGATGTTAGTGGCTTTATTGTTAATGCACAGGAGTGAACATTGCTCTGTGAGAGCAGTATGGATGACATCTTCTACATGCCTGAAATATCCCCCACAGTTACCATGGAAGTTTTACATTTAATGCACCTTAACTTTGGCTGTTGACATATGTTAAGTGGAAAAGCTTAAAACCCTTAGTAAATGGGACCCTTAGAGGCCAATTCTACTTTGGCCACCCAGCCCCTGTGTGGCCCCTCAGAATCGGGGCATACAGCGGTAGCACCCGATTCTGATCACACGGGGCTAGATGTGCCTGCAGGTTCAGAATCGGGTCTACCAGCCTGGACGTGCAGGCAGAGTCCCGATTCTGATGCACAGCAGATCCCTGGCTAACTCAGCCAGGCTCCATTCAGGAGCCGTGATCACCGACCGCAAACCCCCAACAGCCTTTCCCTGCAGCCCAACTCCTGTTCTGGCCTGCAATGGCCAGGGTAGGGCTGCAGGGATCCCCCTGTGCTCTATCACCTCATCGCCGCCCCCGGCTCTGGCATCCCCCCCCCCCCAACACATCCAGTGGACTTATTCCACCTCCTAGGTCCTCAGAATTAGCCCTATACATCTAGGGTCATACCTCACCCATGCCCCGCCCTCGCTCCACCTCCAGCCTGCCCCCTCCTGCCCCATCAAAGGCTCCCCCTATAACAGTGCTGGTCATACAGGGAGCCTTTGCACCAGGAGTGGCAGGGGGATGAATAGCGGGGATGTGCATCCAGGCAGGACGTACGTACATCCTTGCTATTCGTGGTGCAGAATGACCCCCTTAGTTAATACTCATTGAGAATAATGAGGCTTTCATTAATTAACATGTGTTAAACCATGTGTATTAATGTACATTAGCATGTGAACAAAGGTTAGTAAATGAGCTTATGAGTTTGAAGCTGAGACAGTGAAGGGACAACAGCTTTCTCCAGATCGGTGAGTGGGAGACATGAAATTTCAAATCTGGTTTTCTGGTTCTCAGTCTGCTACATGGATAAATACGTAGTAATCTACATGCATAAACTGGCTGTTTTGGAAATTATCTTCTCTCAATAAAAGCATGCACAGCATTCTTTAACACGCTTATTTTAGAGAGGCGTTCACTGGGACATATTTGGGGTATTGATTTTAGCCTACAGCTTTTCTCTGAAGTTCATGGAAAAGATGGTATTTTCAAGTTTTGAAGGCACATGTTAGAAAAAAACATAGGGAATGGAACTGAGACGTTGAGGTTGTGATGTGAACAATTTCGATGCCATTTTAGGAAGGATTCTGCTAAATGTGGAGCCATTTCTGAAATGCCTTGAAGAACGTGCAGGAGTGCATGTGGCTATGCACAGGGCTGGTGTTAGACCTGCCGGGGCCCTGGGCAGACACTGATGTGGAGCCCCAATGCCCACTTGCAGACTATGCCTCCTTTAGATTGAGGTAGATTTAGAGCCTCTCGTGGCACTAGGGCCAAGCACAATTGTCCTCTTTGCCACCCTCTTACAAGCTTACACATGGGAAAAAACAATGGAAAACATGGTACACCTATGTAAACGTGCCAGCATTTTTAACTGGAGGTCAGTTTTCATGACTTACAAGTGTAGGTGCTGCACCTTACATGTGTATATGACCCATTTTGGGAGCCTCACATGCAAATGCTGCCAGTTAAGCAGGGGCGGCCCAAGGGGGGTGTGGGGCCATGTGCGGAGGCTCATTGCATGGCCTCATTTGCATAAGAAACCTCATTTGCATAAATATCAGCATAATATTAACATGCCTCTTAATGAGTGTCTGGATAAAGAAAGACTACTAGACTTCTACATTACTATAATCCAGTGCCAACCGCCATTAGGAAGAACTACATTTAGAACCCATAGCAAACCCACCGACTCATAACAACACTACCAGGACTCACAAAGCATCAAACCCTATTAAAAAGGCAACACTGCAAATATTAAATCAATACATCTCAGAGAATACCAATTCATCTCCTACTGGGGAAAGAGAACAAGTGGCACTATCAAACAGAAACTACAAGAATAGAATACCTCAGCTTGGTTACACATGCAGAACATAGACCGTCACCAAACAAAGAACAAAGAATCACAATTTAGAAACTGGAAGACAATAATTAAATTGGGAACCCCTAAAGCCAAACTTGGAATGTACAGCAACACTATAAATTAATTTCCTTTTGTACTAAACAAAAATGCAAAGACGTTAGTGATACACATTTCCCAGAGCTGACATATTCCAGTTAATAAATTCAAAATAAAAAAGTATTTTTCTACCTTTTGTTGTTTGGGCATTTTATTTTTCAATTGCAATTGCCCCAGTCTCTTTCTTCTGGTTTTCTGCTAATTCTCCATTGTCTGCTGTCCATTTTGTCTTTTCTTCTCTCTTCTAGATTTCTTCCATTCTATCTTCTACATCTGCTTTAACATACTGATCTTTCCCCTTTTGCTCCTTCCCCAATTTCTTTTTTATTCCTTTATCATCCACTCAAATTTCACCCATCCTCAATCCCCACATACTCTGCCAATATCTAGCAACTCGTTGATTTTCCTTCCCTCCCACACAAAATATCTTTTCCCCCTCCATACTCATTCCCCTAGTCCCATCCCCTTCTAGTCCTCCCCCAAAATCAGCTCCCTTCTAGTTCCAGCCCCACTCAGCATCCGCTCCCTTCTAATTGCATTCTCCACCCCCCCCCCCCCCCGCATCAGCCCATTTCCAGTCCTAACCCTCCAATCAGCTCATTTCCAGTCCTTTTCCACCCCCCATCAGCCCATTTTCAGGCCAAGCTCCCCCCATCAGCCCATTTGTAATCCTAGCCCCCCCCCATCAGCCATTTCCAATACTAGCCTCCCCATAAACCAATTCCCATTTCCAATGCTAGCCCCCCCCCCCATAAACCAATTCCAATCAGCTAATGGGGGTGGGGGGCTTGGACTGGGAATTGGGCCGAGTGTGGGGGAGCTCCAGCCCATTTCCAGTCCAAGCTCCCCCACACTCAGTCCATTTCCAGTCTGAGCCCCCCATCAGCTCATTTCCAGTCCTATTCCAGCCCCCAATCAACTCATTTCCAGTCCAAGCTGCCCCTATCAGTCCATTTGTAATCCTAGCCCCCATCAACCATTTCCAATCCTATTCCAGAACCACATCAGTCCATTTCTAATCCTAACCCCCAAACGCACATTTCCAGTCTTAGTCCTCCCCATCAGCTCATTTGCTGTCCTAGCCACCCCCCACTCAGCCCATTTCCATTCCTAGCATCCCCCACTCAGCCCATTCCCACTCAGCCTATTTCAATTCCTAGCCTTCCCCCACTCAACCCTTTTCCAACCCTAGCCCCCCCAGCCCATTTTGAATCTTAGCCCCCTGCCCCGACTCAGCCCATTTCAAGCCCAAGCCCCCCCCCTCCAAAGAACACCACAGCATGCTTTAGAGACCCCAGCTCACGGCTCCCGGCAGGCTCAGCAACAGCTCGTTACCGCCGCCGGAGGTCAAAGGACATTTCCTGTCTCCCGGCTCTCAGGGTGCCTGCGATCTTTATTACAATACAGCTGCCAAAGTGAAGGAAACAACACTCTTCACTTCGGCGGCTGTAACGTGCTGTTGCTGAGCCTGCCGCAAGCCGCTAAAGAAGGTGAGCTGACAGCATGCAGAATGTTGTTGGTGCGGAGCCCCCTGAAGCGCGGGGCCCTGTGCCAACAACATTCTTGCTCAATGGGCAGGCCGGCTCTGCAGTTAACTAAAGATGCTGCTATTATTTCCTAATTTTAATATAGAGGGGGAAACAAACAATAAGAGATTATAGAAGATAACCCTCTTAATATCCCTTGTAAAGAGCTTTTTAAAATCCTAAACATGTTAGGGAGCTGGTGTTAATTCAGATGTGGTTATTTATGATCATACATCTGTATTCTTTTATTCTTTATATGAAATGGGGAATGCAAGTATAGTTTTTTTTATGCATCCTGGTGATGCCCTAATCGCTCTCCCAACATGTCACCTTGCAACTTTCACATAGTGAGGAAATCCACATATAAATTGAGCCCTTTCTGAAACTGCCATTTACTCATGGATGCCATTTACATATGTAAAAAGGTAGAAATAAACTATTTAATTTATTTTATTGTGTTGTCTCCAGGTTTGGTTTGTTTCATTTTAATAAATTTTACTTTTGTGTCATTTTGTTTTTATACATTTTCATTTCAGAGCAACTTTTTAAATCAGAGGTGACTGCAGCTCCTGCCTAAACAAAAAAAAAATCATAGTTGAAAGGTTACTAAAGGTTTCAGGGAAATGGAAATTAAAATCCCAAATGACTGGTTTTCCTCATATCAGAGGATAGCCTCAAGCCAATGACCTTATGGTCTGAAGACAACTAGAGCTATTACATCTCTATGGGGGCTAGCTCTAGCCAGCCTGCTCTTAACTATATCTTGTTTTGCTCCATTCATTAATTCTTTGTTTTTGTTCTTAGCTACAGTGTCCTCCAGACATACTAACTGCATGCAAACAGTTTACAGAGTCTCAATTGGGTATTGATTTTTAATCTTAATTCATTTTTAATTTTTATACACTCTCCCACATGGTCTGTCTTCTTTACTGTATGTTGAAGGTATTTAAGAATGCTAAGAGGTTTTCACTTGCTTGCATATGCTGTTTTTATCCACTCCCCTGCATGTGTTGTTCTTTGTAGTTTTATCTTGAATGCACATCAGAATGCTAAGACACAATCTGTAGCACTATTTTATATTTTTAGTTCACCTTCATCCCTGCAAAATTTGTTCCTGAAAAGTTCTTAAAGTTTTTAATGTTGTGGTATGTAACATAATTTCTATGGGACATTGTTTTATTAATTTTCTTACTACTAGAGGAAGAACAAGTATTGGCTTTCCTAAAGTTACGAGAGTTAAAGAAAAAATTCCAGCCTCGAATTGAAATGTTACAAGATACTCAAGGTTCTATGTTGAATGATGCTGAGAAGATCAAGAAAAGGTGGAAAGAATATACAGAGTCATTATACCATAAAGATCAAGTGGACCAACAACCATTTCAACCTGTACCTTATGATCCAGAACCATTGGTGATGAAAGAAGAAGTTGAAGCAGCATTGAAAGCCTTATCAAAGAACAAAGCACCAGGCATTGATGGCATTGCCATAGAAGTATTACAGCAATCTGATGCAGCTGTTACCATACTTACAAGGCTCTGCCAAGAAATTTGGAATAAAACATCATGGCCAACTGACTGGAAAAGTTCTGTGTTTATACCAATACTAAAGAAAGGTGATCCAACTGACTGTGGAAATGATCGCACAGTCGCCCTGATACAACATGCCAGTAAGATTCTACTGAAGATTATTCAACAGAGACTACAGCCATACCTGGAAGAAGAACTACCTGAAGTGCAAGCAGGGTTCAGGAAAGGGCGAGGAACGAGAGACATCATCGCTGATGTGAGATGGAGCCTTGAAAAGACTAAAGAATACCAAAAGGATATCTCTTAGTGCTTTATCGACTATAGCAAGGCTTTTGACAGTGTAAACCATGAGAAACTCTGGGTCACATTAAGAAGCATGGGTATACCAGAACACCTGATCATTCTCTTACACAATCTGTACATTGATCAAGAAGCAACCGTTTGAATGGAATAAAGAGAAACAGAATGGTTTAAAATAAGCAAAGGTGTAAGACAAGTCTGCATACTTTCCCCCTACCTGTTTAATTTATATGCAGAATAAATCATCAGAGAAGCAGGTTTGTATGAAGACAAAAGAGGTTTGAAGATTGGTGGAAGACTCAACAACCTTTGCTATGCTGATGATAACATATTACTGGCTGAAAGTGAAGATGATCTGAAACATTTGCTTCTCACAATCAAAGAACATAGTCTCAAAATGGGCCTGCACCTTAATGTAAAGAAGACAAAGATCATAATAACTGGCAAAATCAACAAGTTCATCATTGAAGGAGAAGAAATTGATATCGTGGACAACTTTAACCTACTTGAATCAACTATCAATAAAGAAGCAACAAGCAGTCAATAAATCAGACAATGCATTGCTCTTGGCAGAATAGCTATGAAAGACCTAGACAAAATTCTCAAGAGCAGAGATGTCTCTCTCCATACAAAGATTTGACTTGTTCAAGCCATGGTATTTTCATGAACATCAAATGGATGTGAAAACTGGACAGTGAAAAAAAATAGACTGGAAGAAAATTGATGCCTTTGAATTATGTTGCTGGCAGCGAATACTGCGTATAGCAAGGACTGCCCGAAGAAGAAAACAAGTCAGTACTAGAGGAGATCAAACCTAAGCTTTCTTCAGAAGCTCAGATGACAAGACTTCGACTTTCATACTTTGGACACATCATGCGAATAAAAGAGATCATTAGAGAAAGACATCATGCCTGGCAAGATAGAAGGTCAACACAAAAGAGGAAGGCCAGCAATGAGATTTTATTTTATTTTATTTATTTGTGCACTTTTCTATACCGCCCCTTCCAGAGATCAGGGGCCATTTACAGAGAAGATGGTAAATATCAATTACATAGAACATTTTTGAGCACATAATAACTATTTTGCAGAGAAAATATTAACTATTTTACATAGATTGAGCACATATTCGTTATTTACAGAGAGTAGGACAAATATGCACATCGATAATAAACATATTAACTATTTACAACAGCCAGAACAGGTCTGACTATAGTTCAGTGGAAGGAGTATAGTGGGGTTATCAATGGGAAAGTGCAAGGGAGAGTGGGACATGAATTAGGTAGGGTAAACTTGTGTTAGGTGATTTATGTACTCTTGTGACATCTGCTCGGGGGTGAGCTGTAAGTTGTGATAGTGCTGGATGAAAAGGTACATTTTAAGTTCCTTCCTGAAGGTTAGAAGGTCTTTAATCTCTGTTAGGCTGCATGGTAGTTTGTTCCATTGACTGGGTGCATAATAAGAGAAGGCAGTATTGCTTGTTACCTGCTTCGTTTTTCTTACAGAGTCAGGGATTAGAAGCATGTTAAGGTTCACCCTTCTTCTCATTCTGTTTTCTGAGGGGGTCTGGATTAGGGTGGCTAGATGAGAAGGGGCTATTTTGTTAATGAGCTTTTAATATAGTGACTAATGTTTTATATTGAATCCTGCTGACAACAGGTAGCCAGTGGAGAGCGTATAGAATTGGAGAGATGTGGTCAGATAGCTTGGCTTTGAAAATAATCTGAGCAGTAACATTTTGGGCCATTTGTAGTATGTGAAGTTTTTTCTTATATGTACCTTGAAATAAATTGTTGCAGAAAACTAGGTGTGGCATTATAAGTGCCTGGGCAACCGTTCTGAAATCACCAATGTCAATGAGGGGTCTGAGTTGCTGAGATGTATCGATACAATAACAGCAGCTATGGGTACCAGTCTGTCAACACTGAGCCGCATGACTGAAGACCGAATACAATTTAGGACAACTATCCAGAGGGTCTCCATGAGTCAACACCGACTCGACGGCACTTAACAACAATATCATTTATTTTATTATTGTGTGATTTACTCATTATTTAGTAATTGTCACGTTAATTATTATTTTAATTGATGTATTGTAGTGCCTGATGAAGGCAAGTGCTAAAACATGGCCGTGTCGGGTGTGTCTTTTTGAATAAAGATAGAACATACTTTGACACCTCGCTCCAGTTTGGTTTCCATTACGTATACTATCAGAGACATTTACCAAGCCTAATCCAGATCCTGGTTGTCCAATTAATGATCATAGCATGATCAAATTTGACTTCATATCAGGAGGAGGCACACTAAGGAAATCCACTCCACTAGCATTTAACTTCAAAATTGAAACTATGATACAATTAGTACATGGTTAAAAAAAACTAAAAGAATTAGCTGCAAAGGTTGAAAGTTTGCATCAGATGTGGGCATTGATATGATAGAGACATTTAAATACCTCCGTAGCATGAATTCACTGGAGGAGAGCCTCTTTCAATTGAAAGAAAGCTATGTAATGAGGGGCATAGGAGGAAAGTGAAAGGGGATAGATTCAGGAGTAATATGTGGAAATGTTTCTTTATGGAAAGAATGGTAGATGCATGGAACAGTCTTCCAGTTGAGGACAGCATCTGAATTCAAGAAAACATTGGGCCAACACAGAAGATCTCTGAAGGAAAAAAAGGAACTATAGTAATTGGTATGGACGAGCAGACCTGATAGGCCATATGTTTTTTTTTCTGCCATCATGTTTCTATATAAATTTCATCTTGAAAGCCCAGAACACTAGACTAGATATGCAGTATTCCATATATTCGAAAATGCAGAAGGAAGGCCAAACAACAGCTGGCATGGCTTAAAGGTGATGTGAAAGAGACTATTATAGCCAAAAGAAAATCTTTTAAAAAATGGAAAAAGGATCTGATTGAAGAAACCAGGAAATAGCATAAGCACTGGCAAGTTTGATGCAAAGTATTAATAAGAAAGGCAAAAAGAAAATTTTAGAAGAAACTTGCTGTAGAGGCAAACACTCATTACAAACCTTTTTCGGCTATATTTGAAACAAAAATCCTGTGAAGGAGTATGTTTGACCATAAGGTGACCATGGGAGAAAAGGAGCACTCAGGGAGAGATTAACAGGTTTATTCCATCCCGGACGTACACCCCTTCTGTGTCTAGCCCCATGGCATCAGAATCGCGATTAGGCCTGTACGTGTAGGCTGGGACTCTGATTCAGTCTGGCCTGCACGTACAGGCACTGCCTGACTAACTCAGTCAGGGCTTTTAAATTGAGCCATGGTGCCATGGTGCCCGGTTGTCATGCACACCATGGCTCCATTTAAAAGCTGCAATGCCGGATGCTGGAAAAAACTGGCCTCCTAGGGCCAAGGTCGGGCTGCAGAGAATGCTCTCTGCTCCACTGTCCTTTCCCAGCCCAGCCTCTGCCAATCCCCGACGTCCAGGGAAGTTATTCCACCACGGCCACCGCCCGCCCTAACGCCACCCCTGATCCTCCCCCTTCCTGCCCTATCTAGCTTCCGCGTAGAACCGGGGGAAAGATAGATGCCGGTGGGAGGGAGCACGAATAGCAGGGATGGACGCCCAAATGCATGACCCTATAGATTTTTAGCATTAAATCTTAGCTGCCAAATTCTAGACCATTCTTCAAACTTAGCTAGATCCCTCCTCATGTTATCTAAACTTTTCTGGGTGTCTACTCTGTTGCAGATTTTAGTATCTATCATCCGCTAAGAGGCAAATCTTACCCAACAGCCCTTCCGCAATATCACTAACAAAGATGTTAAAAAGAATCGGACCAAGGACAGATCCCTACGGCACTCCACTGGTAACCTCCTTCTCCTCAGAGTGAACTCCATTTACCTTTACCCTTTATTACCTCTCACTCAACCAATTTCTAACCCAAGCAGTAACTTTAGAGTCCATCCCTAGGGTGCTCAGTTTGTTTATATGTTGCCTGTGTGGAACAGTGTCAAATGTTTTACTGAAATCTAAATACACCACATCTAGGGCTCTCCCTCGGTCCAACTCCCTGGTCACCCAGTCAAAAAAATCAATCAGATTTGTCTGACAAGACCTGCCCTGGTGAGTTCATGCTGCCTTGGATCTGGTAATCTGTTGGATCCCGGAAACCTCACTATTTTCTCTTTCAGCAGCGTTTCCAATAATTTACTCACCACCGAGGTTAAACTAACCGGCCTGTAGTTTTCAATAACATCTTTACTTCTAATTTTGTGTAAAGGGACTACATGTGCCTCTCTCCAGTCCTCTGGCACCATCCCCGATTCCAAAGAGACATTGAAAAGGTCAAGTCAGTGCTAGAACATCCCCAAATTCCTTCAGTATTCTCGGATATATCCCATCTGGTCTCATCGCTTTGTCCACTTTTAGTTTAGCTAGTTCCTCCTGAACACAAACCTCTGAAAATCGTTTGAGATGCCCCTGGCTTTTGTTCCTGTTTGTGGATATTGTCTGAGGTCTTGCTTTCTGCCCTTCATCTGTGAACATAGAGCAGAAATATTTCTTAAGCAATTCTTCTTTATCCTCATCAGCTGCTACATATTTCTCCCTTTCACCCTTGAGTCTGGCAATACCACTTTTGCCCTTCCACCTCTCACTAATATATCTGAAAAATGTCTTATCTCCCCATTTTATTGCATTGGCTTTTTCCTCTTCTTTCTGTATCTTTGCTTTTTTTACTTCTTTGCCAGCCTCTCTAAGTTGTTCTAAATATAGATGCCTGTCTTCCTCTCTCTGTGATCTCTTGTATTTCATGAAGACCTCCCTATTTTTCCTTACCTTTTCAGCTACGTCTTTTGAGAACCATAGCGTACTCCTTTTCCTTTTACCTTTATTTAGCATTCTAACAAAAAGATTGTTTGCCCTTAAAATATCCCCTTTCAGTTTTGCCCACTATTTTTCTACATCCCCCAGCTGTTCCCATCCCGCTAATGGCTCCTTGAGATACTGGCTCATCTTGGCAAAGTTAGTCGTCCTAAAGTCTAAGACCCTCGCTTTTGATTGGATTTTATCAACCCTAGTCCTGATACTGAACCGCACCATCTGGTGATCACTGGATGCAAGATGATCTCCCACTATAACATCAGAAACACTTTCCCCATTGGTAAGCACCAATTCCAGTATTGTCCCTTCACGTGTGGGTTCCATTACCAGTTGCCTGAATAGTTTTCCTGTAAAGAATCCAGCATCTCCTTCCTTCTAGACGATACTGCAGCAGGGATGCACCAATCAACATCCAGCATATTGAAATCCCCCTATTAAATCTCCGTCCATGTCTTCTCCCTGTGATGGAGGTCTGTATATCACCCCAGTTGAAATAGATTTCTCTTTCCCTCTTTCTAGTTTAACCCATAGTGCCTCCTCGCTCCCTTTTAAGCCCTGCATTTCCATAGCTTTAATAATATTTTTTACATATAGTGCCACTCTTCCTCCCCTTCTTCCTATCCTGTCCTTTTTGAATAACGTATAGCCTGGTATATTTATATCCCAGTCCTGGTTGTCCATGAACCATGTCTCTGTAATTGCCACTAAATCTGAGTCAGCCTCTCCCATTAAAGCCTCAACATCTGGACCGGGTATTTATAGACACTGCTTTCCAGATGTTGCCCCTTCTACCTATTTCTATAAAGGTGGCCACTTGCCCCTCAACCTAAGTGACTTTTTAAAAATTATCCCCATATGTATTAAAATACAGAAATATGGTCATGTAGGAGATAATTTTATAAGGAACTATGTAAAATCACATATTTTCAGTGTCTTACATCCATACATGGGCTTTTACACATGTTCTTCAGCTGATCGCTGTTTTGTAGGTACACACATCAAGCCAACAGCGCATATTTTCATTGTGGCTGCACAAAGGGGCAGAGTTCTGGCAGAGACTGTACTCACATAAGTTATAAAATTATATAACTTACGCGTGTTTCCTAAAAATCTAGATGAAGGCATTTACGCCAGCCTTTGGGTTTGTATCACTGATCATGTCTAGGTTTGCTGCATATGTCCTACCACTTATGCTCCTATTTTATAAAGTTAAGTGCACATATACTTGACGTTATAAAATACGCACAATTTATGCACGACAACCCGCATGTTAACTAGGTGTGACGCTATAAAACCACCTTCACGGTGTACAACATATTCTAACAAGGACAACATTTTCCTGGTAATGCATAGAATATTTCTGGCATGGACTTTCCGTTTGTTGATGCACATGCCAGCAAATTAAGGAAAAACTAATAATGCCTTATTTACATAAACATACCGGCAGTGTTTATATTGTTGCATGAGTTCCTGCTGCTTTCTGATCAGCCTGGTCTGGCTGTGCACAGCTGTTGTGAGGTCCTCTTCAGCATCAGCATCACACAAGACAGAGAAGCAGAAACAAAAACATGCAGTCTCCACTTACAGGGCTGAGATGATCAAAATGCAACCCAAACAACATAAATGGAAACTGAGTTACCATCTGCAGACAGCTTATTATCGACTAACTAGAACATTTAGAGCTGATGAACTCCTGCTCATATGAAGGATCTAGAAGAATAAACAATTTGAGTGTCAGCATTATGTATTGGTCTTGAAGGAGACAATTTGTAAAGGCATTTCCATGTATACGACGGGATATGTACGTAGAAATGGAGTAGTCCTTTATTGGCCATGCACACCTATCAGGGAAGGGTTTTGGAGGGCGGGGTGCACAGCCATGAGACATTTAGATAAGGGAGTCATTCCAGAAGTATTCTGAAACACTGGGGATCTCAGAATGTGGGTGGGAGAGAGCTGAATGGGGATGTGGTCAGCCACGGAGACGTAGAAAGCATATTCAGGAAAGGCCCATGCACATAATACATGTTTCCCAGAAATATCCACGTTATTCCTGCTGAAACTCGGTATAAGGCTAGGACTTTGAAAATATTCTGCTGTGCTCTGCAATATGTCCCATATAGAAGTATGGTTGTGACAAGTATGTGTTGAACTGGTGTGACTGCAGTCTAGAAAAATGCAAGATGCAGTCTTAAGATACAGGGAGCAGAGGTGAGGGAAAGTTATAAGATTTAAAAAAACCCACATTTCTAAACACCCTTACAGAAATATTAAGAATATCAACAATTTTTACTCAGGTTATGCATCTATGTGCTGTTTGTGCTAAAGGGGCCAATCTTTGGGAACCTAATAATTCCTATGTTCAGAAAATTGGGACTGCTGATGCCGGGATAGTATGAATGTGAGCAGGGAAAAGATTCTTTTTGCAGTGAGAAACGGAGATCATATTTGTAGTCCTGATACCCTATGTGATTATGTTATGTCGTAGCTGTTATGTATAGGTTCAGGGCATCCTTTTGGCAGAATCATGTTTTGGTGACAGAAAGTGAGGATGTGTGTGTTGTCATGGGGTAGATCAGTCAGAGCCTATGGAGATAGGAAACTCTGAGCAAAACAGAGCTAACACTGACAGCTCAGATCTGCACATGGCCCAAGGTTGCTATAGGCAACATACACAAGCTGCTTCACGAGGTGTGAGGGAACGCCCAAACAGTAAGCTAGCTCATAGCTCATTAGGGAATGAGGGGCAGCTGGGAAGGGGTGGAGCCCAAGCAAACACCAGGACATACGCAGTTAAAAATCACTTACCGGAGGGTAGTGAAGAGAGACCACCAGGGAATTCAAGAACCGTTGCTGACAGAGAGAGAGCACCGGGGAATTCAGGAGCCATTGGTAACAGGGAGAGACTACTAGGGAAGTACAGAGCTGTTAAACCCACGAGGAACTGCTTTGGAAAGCAGTGCACAGCTGAACAGTATCCCAGGGAACCTTGCTACGGAGGGAGCAGAGGAGGTAGTCCTGGAACCAGGCTGAGGAAAGCCAAGCTGCCCAGCATCAGGTACAGAGAGGGAGAGAGCTTCTATCCTGAAGATAGTTTTGTGCCAAGAGGAAAGCTGAAAGAGAAACATAGTAAAAGGCTTCCATACGGGCAAAGCTCTGCTCGGCTGAGAAACTCTGAAGAGAGAGTGCTGGAAGGTAGGCTTATTGATCCTAATAGAAGAGGAATAGAGTATAACGAATTGCCCTGTACTTATCAAGAGTTGTGTGGCTCTCCTAAAAGAAACTACAGAGAATGTGGTAATTACCCATTCCACTCTAGCCGGGAGGAGGAAGGGAACTCTCTGAGCTGTAGGGAGGAAACTCTGTAACAATAACGGAAGTTTCAGTCCAAAGGAAACTTACTCCGGTGTTGAAGAAATGCAATGTGATTCCTATGAGGAACCTGCTTATGGAAATTGCATGGACTGTACGTTTACCATGTCTGATGCCATTACTTCTTTGTGCTGAAGTGCTGTAAAAAGTGTTTGTAAAGAAAACAGGAAGAAAGTTATTTGATTTGAAAGAGACTGTTTTCTTTTTCCTTTTTGTCCATTGCAAAGCTGAAGTTAAGCAGAGTTTTTGTTCCAGTGTTTCTTTAATTTGGTACCAGACGAATGGTCTTTATGTTCCTTTGTTTCATTGTGCTGGAAATCCAACCCTGGGAAGGGGAATAAAAAGTCCTGTTAAAAGCCTTACCACTTGACTGCAGCTACATTCTTTTGCTAGTTTGTGGAACCACAACTCCCAGGGGGCACTGCAACGCCTTTCTATAACACTCCACAGCTACTGAAGAACATGCCCCGATGAATTACCCATGCTTCTGGCCTCTGGGGACCTTCATGGGTGACAGTGTGTGTGAGTGTGGTTTGAGGGATGCACGGGAGGAACTGGTGTGCTCATCTGCAATTTAGTGGGGGACATGAAAGCCTGGCCAGTACCTGGACCATATGGATGACCACAGTGTCACCAGGTGCCAATGAGATTGGGCAGTCAAACTCAGAGAGGGTTCACTATAACCAAATGTCAAAACATATTCCTGTCAATAATAAAGGATCTTCAGAATAAGGGCACTCAACAGTGCAAACAGCACTAATGCATGCCTATGATCCACATTTTGCTTGTGAGCATGTATTGGGGACATTTGCACTGCTGAATGCCCTTATTCTGAGTGTCCCTATTATTGACAGGGATATGTTTTGACATTTAGCCATAGGGAACCTATGCTGATTCCATCTGGATTATTTTACATAGGATACTCTAATTAGATCAGATATTGCTGGCAGTGTGATAGGGCAGCCATACATCCTCTGTGACTGGCACTGGGAGACACAACTGATGTAGTGCCAACATTCCCCAGATTGTCCCATGCGGCCTACATCCCTACCCAGGCCATGATCAATAAGAGCTGTGAGAGTGGTGATATATATGGAATCTGGCTACTTGGTGTGATAGCCAGGGTTGTCCCCTCCCATGCCCACACAGCTCTGACCAGGGAAGCAGTGCCACAAAGATGGCTGTGGGAAGGCATATAGGGTTGCCCCACAGGTAGCAGATATGTACAGATTGACATATGCCAGATGGGACAGGTGTAGCTGTTGTAAGAAATGCCAGTACCCAGATAGGTGGTCCTCAGATGCCATAGCTAGAAGGTCCTACTACAACAACTACTACTGATCATTTGTATAGCATTATAAGGCATACGCAGCACTGCACAGACACACGTAACAGATGTTCCCTGTTCAGTGGAGCTTACAATCTAGTTGGGACAGACAACACGGCAGCTGTGAACAGGATACATCCAGGGGGAACGGTCAGGAAACACAAGGGAGCTTTGCTGGATCTGATCCAACAGCAGCACCAATGAGGTGAGCACTCAGCCTGGATTTCAGAGGCTCCAGGGACAAAGCATGATTACAGACTAAGGTAGCTTGTTCCAGGAATATGGAGCAGCGACGTGAAGGGAGCGACATCCGTATTTGGCAGTAGAAGGGAAGGGCACAAATAGAAGCAATCTGACAGAAGAGCGGTCTTCAAGGGGAGGGGTGTAGGGAGAGATAAGAGGGGAATAGAAGTGCAGAGCAGCTGAATGAGTGCACTTGTAGGCCAGAGGCACGAAAAGGGTATACATTTGTTGCTCGCAATATTATATATCTTTTGGGGACCTGCAAGGTGAATTTAGGGTTTTATGGACTTGGTGGGGGTCAATCTAGCAGTTTAAGGCATGCTTGTAGAGATCACTAGGGCAGGAGTCACTGGGACTGGTTCCTAATATAGTAACATAGTATATGATGGTAGATAAAGACCAACATGATCCATCCAGTCTGCCCAGCAAGGTGGCAAGAGTAGGTGCACCTGTCTTTCTGTTCAGGTCACCCCTCTCCATGCCTTTGTTTAGGGGTGTCCCCACCACTCCGTGTAGGTCACCCCTATTTGTTGAGATGTAAGAATTATTTTGATTTTATCCTGTTGCTATAAAGGGATCCACTGGGTCTGTCCCATGCCATTTTGAATTCTCTCACTGCATTTGCCCCCACCACTTCCATCGGGAGGGCATTCCAAGCATCCACCACCCTTTCAGTGAAAAAGTATTTCCTGACATTACTTTTCAGTTTACCCCCTTGCAGATTCATGTTATGCTCTCTAGTTTTACAGCTTCCCTGTCTTTGGAAGAGATTTGTTTGTTCATTACTCCTCTTTAAGTATTTGAAGGTCTGAATCATATATCCTCTGTCCCCCCTCTCCTCCAAAGTGTACATATTTAAGTCTTCAGGTCTCTTCTCATATGCCTTCTGATGCAGGCTCCAAATCATTGTGGTTGCCTTCCTCTGAACAGTTTCCAGCCTTTTTATGTCCTTTGTAAGATATGGTCTCCAAAACTGAACACAGTATTCCAAGTGAGACCTCACCAGAGACTTCTACAATGGCATTAGTACCTCTTCCTTTCTGCTGGTAATTCCTCTCTGTATGCAAACCAGCATCCTTCTGGCTTTTGCCACCGCCTTGTCACACTGTTTCGTCACCTTGAGATCCTCAGAAACAATCACTCCGAGGTCCTTCTCCTGGTCTGTGCACACCAACCTCTCGCTCCCTATCACATTCAATTCCCTTGGATTTCTGCTTCCCAAGTGCACGTCTTAACATTAACTCTTAACTGCCAAGCATTAAACCATTCTTCCAGCTTTTGTAGATCTTTCTGGAAGAATGGTCTAATGATTGGCAGTTAAGATTTAATGCCATGTACTATTTGATGCAAGGTATGTCCTGACATACATGTTCACATTTACATTCTGGTATACCATATTGAGTTGTACTGGGCTTACCTAGCACTTTTCAAGGCATGAGGGGGACTGGTATATGGTCTAGGTTACAGCAGCTGTCATTTATCATTGGTATTTATGTCTAGTATGTATCTGCAAACTACTGTCTGTGATGAGATACTTAGGAGATGCATGTTTTTCCTGAAGGGCGTGGTATCCATGGGGATGGGCAGAATCTGAAACGTGTAATGTTTCAGAATACGGTGGGCGAAGGGAATGTCCAAAACATTTCCCTGCCTTTGAGGCATGGGGCCAGCTGAATAGCGCTTGCACGTGCCTGCCGAACACATCTATCTCCCCGGATGCGGAAGTAGGTCAAAAGGAGGTCCATTTTTGTTATAGACATGTCCATGGACCAGATGTGCACATTATGGAATTGAATTACAAGCATCTACCAATTTTTCACTATGAAACAATGCAGTATTTGCCCATTTTTCTTTGCAGAATACTCAAATTTTTCACTCAATGTCAAAATTTGGAATTCATTACCAGAGGATGTAGTAAAAGCTGTTGTTGTAGCTGGGTTTAAAAGAAGTTTGGACAAGTTCCTGGAGGAAAAGTCCATAAACCATTATTAAAGAGGACCCGGGAAATCCACTGTTTACCCCTGGGACAAGCAACATAGAATCAGTCTATCTTTTAGGGAACCTGACAAGTACCTGAGACCTGGATTGGCCGCTGTTGGAAACAGGATACTGGGCTTTATGGACCCTTGATCTAATCCAGTATGACATATCTTATATTCTTAAGTTGGCTGGAGATTGTCCATGGACTACAGTCTTCACGTCTTCCCACTAATTCTCTGATTCTGGTCTGGGCTTTGACTTGGCAACACAAGAACATTCACTATTTTCTTAATGAGCTGCTCCATTGTTGTTTTTGCTTTGTATTATTGAAATAAGAATCTTTTTCCCAGTCCAAGGTCTGTGGTGACCTGGAATGGCTTTTCCTCAGGACCTCTCTGTACTTTGCACTATCCATCTTTCCCTCCATCTTCAAACGTTTCCCTGTGCTCACTGCTGCAGAGCATTTCCGCAATATAAAGCTGCTGCCACCATGTATTACTGTAGGATGATTGTAGCAAGGTGATGTGATCTGTTTGTTTTCTGTCACATATGTCAGTTAGCGTTGAGAGTTTGGTCTCATCAGACCACAAACCTTCTCCCACATGTGTGCAATTTTTCCTAAGGGTTTTTTTAGAACCCTTATTTGAGATTCACATGTGCATAATTTATTTATTTATTTATTTATTTATTTAACAAACATTTCTATACCGCACTTTCCCATGGATCAAGTGCGGTTTACAATGAACAGTGGTTTACAAGGTATGGTAAAATACATACCTAGTCAAATTACATAGAACAATTGTGAACCTTTTACAGTTAACATGATAACTATATACATACAGTACAATTTACATTCCAGGATGTATGCTTGGAAGTACAATCTGAGCTTTTTACATTTTTACATTACTACGGGGATGGAGAAGCAACTATATACAGGGTGGAATAATTGTTTGCGACAGTATTAGTTTAGTTTTGGGATATTGGTTATTATTAGTTAGCCTATGTCCCTTTGTATGTCTAGGTTAAACCTGTGTAGCATCAAGTATTAGCCTGTGCCCCTTTGTGTATTTAGGTTAACTTGTGCAACATAGTATGTGGTAAATAGGTGTGTTTTTAATTTTTTACGGAATTCCTTAATGTCAGTCAACTGTCTAATGTCATCAGGTAGTTCATTCCAGAGGGTAGAGGCATAATGTGAAAAAGCCCTATTATTGGTAAGTTTTTTAGCTTTTGCAAATTCTTTTGGTATTGCTAATTTATTTGTGTTATTACTCCTTTGGGTGCATTTAGGTATTTCCTTGGTGATGAAGGTATTGAGAGCGGATGGTGTGAGATTACTTACTAATTTGAAGGTAGTTACTAGTATTTTGTGATTTATTCTGCAGTAGATTGGTAGCCAATGAAGTTTAGCTAATATGGGTGTGATATGTTCTATTGAATGGACCTTCAGTATGATCCTGGCTGCTACATTTTGTGCTAACTGGAGCTTTCTTAGATTTTGATTAGGGATGCCTTGAAGGATTGTGTTCACAAAGTCGAAGTGGGGTGTTATAATTGCTTGGATTATGGCTATGAAATCAGACGACGCATTGCTCTTGGCAGAATGGCTATGAAAGACCTAGATAAGATTCTCAAGAGCAGAGATGTCTCTCTCCATACAAAGATTCGACTTGTTCAAGCCATGGTATTTTCAATAACATCATATGGATGTGAAAGCTGGACAGTGAAAAAGACAGACAGGAAGAAAATTGATGCCTTTGAATTATGGTGCTGGCGGCGAATACTGTGTATACCATGGACTGCCCGAAAAACAAACCAGTCGGTACTAGAGGAGATCAAACCTAAGCTTTCTTTAGAAGCTCAGATGACAAGACTTCGACTTTCATACTTCGGACACATCATGCGAAGAGAGAGATCATTAGAGAAAGACATCATGCTTGGCAAGATAGAAGGTCAACGCAAAAGAGGAAGGCCAGCAATGAGATGGATCGCTACAATAACAGCAGCTACGGGTACCAGTCTGTCGTCAATGAGCCGCCTGACTGAAGACCGAACACAATTTAGGATAGCTATCCAGAGGGTCGCCATGAGTCGACTCCGACTCGACGGCACTTAACAACAACAACATGGCTATGAAGTCTTGTAGGTGAATCAACGGACGTATTTGTTTCAGTGTCTTGAGTTTAAAATGTATTTTTTTGTTAAGTTTTTAATGTGTGAGTCCATACTAAGCCTCTTATCAAGTATCACTCCTAGGTACTTTACTTCATTTTTTGTTTTAATCTCGTGGTTATGTAGGACAATGGAGGTTGGGGGTGTGTAGGTTTGATTTCTTGTGACATATAGGACCTCTGTTTTTGCGAAGTTAATGTGTAGGTTGTGGTCATTGAGCCATGTTGTCAGTTCATTGAAGCATTCTGTTATTAACAACCCTTTCCAGGCCGAGCCCAAAACTCTTGGGATCCAAAATTCTGACTAAATATTCCTATCAAATGGTATATAATACATGACCATAGCAGAAGGAAGATCACTATTAGAACATATTGAATAAGACGGGTACAATTTTCCTGAAATATGCAAGAATTAACCCGGCTGCAGAATGTGGATTAAAAATTTAAAGGAGGCCTTCAAAGAGTTAATTGCATTGGTGGGTTTGGGATCGTGAATGGGAGGTATATCATTATATCATCTGCGTAGATATGGTAGTGGACGCAGAATCGTTTGAAGATGTTGCAGACTGGTTGAAGGTAAATATTAAACAGGAGTGCTGAGAGGGCAGATTCTTGTGGAAGGCCCTGTTCCTGCTTGATAGTGTCTGAGGTTTGATTGTTAATTCTCACTGTTTGGGTCCTACTGTAGGACCCAAACAGTGAGAATACACATGTAAATCTCATCCATAGTCATTTTAGCAAGAGTCCAATGTACCCACAGGTGTCTTTAATATGTGGACATTTTGAGGGCAGTGGTTTATAAAGGGTAGAGAGGTGGATGCAAGAGGGGAGCACTCCTACAAGGCCTACAGAGGCAGTGTGGAAAAACTTACCATAAAGCTGGCTTGTCACGCTGTCTCTGTGGGTTCTGCCACTCTTCTCTCCTGGCTGAAGTCTCGTGAATCTCAAGACTTTGGTCTGGCAGAGAAGAGTGGCCAGGTCAGTGGAGATAACATAGTAGGCAACTTTGCTGTGCTGCCTCCATGGGCCCAGCGAAAAGGGGATGTGAATAACAGCACTTACCATGAGAGGGAGCTCCCACCCCAGGTGCCGAGGGGGCTAGAAATGCCACTGTGTGAGGGAGTGTGTTGGGGATGTGATCTGGGTGGCTTAGGCAGTGCAAAAATCGACACGCTTTCTATATTTCATATAGGAAATATACAGTTAGTCCAGAAATCTCTGCGTTGGAATTTACCCCTGCAACCTGGCGCATGTAATTTTTTGAAAAGTGCTTGTTTTGGCCAGGCTTTTTACCGAAGGGATTTAGGGAGTTATTCTCTATAATGTTTCCTAGTTTATTTCTGCCTCTAAACTGAAATAAGGTAAATATAGCATCCTCTGCACATTTAAGTCTGCTCACCTGCGCAAGTTATGACATGCCAGCAACTACATGTGTAACTTGCTGGATGTCCTTCATCGATTTCTAAATCTGTATGCTTTCTGAAATACCATCGGAGTTTGCAGACGCTATGCAGCACATCATATGGCTTTTCTTCAGGACTGGCTACTTTCATGCTATCTTCCTGTACAAACCATGTTACATACTTGGCATTTTTCCCAGTTTCAACCAAGGATTCCTTTAATTCCTGGGAAAAGTATCCACATTAATAGTAAGCGCAGATTTGGGCACATATTTTCCTCAGTCAATTTTCAAAGGAAATTCCTCCTTTTGAAAATGGATGTAAAGTATTTTCAGACCTTCCACATGCACACATTGCTTGAATATTGTCGATTTAATCTAGTACATTTAAGTGATCACTGTCTCTTACTTATTATGATTGTGAAATTTATACTAATTCGGATAAAATGCTCTCAGCCTGTATAACTGCCTTTGATATTTGTCCTCTTCAGAAGAAGGTTTCATCAATTGCACGAGAAAAACTTTTCTGAATATATTTCAATATGTAAGATGCCTAATTCTGTTGCAAGTATGTCAGTCCATTTAAACATACACAGCTTATTGATAAGCCTCCTTTGAGCAACAGTATCAAAGGCTTTGCTGAAATCTAGGTAGATCATATCCATTGCATGCCCTTGATCTAGTTCTCTGATCACCCAGTCAGAGAACTCAATCAAATTGGTTTGGCATGATCTTCCCTTGGTAAAACCATGTTGCCTCATATCATGCAGTCAATTGGTTTTCAGAAGGTGCACTCTTCTTTTTTTCAAGTGCCTCCATTACTTTTCCCGCCACAGACTTATAATTTGTCACCTCTTCCCCATTACCACTTTTGTGAAGAGGTACCACATCAGCCCTTTTCCAGCCCCGTGGAACCTCTCCTGTTTCCAAGGATCTATTAAAAACATCCTTTAAAGGCCCTGCCAGAAGCTCAGAGAGACTTGAAATGGTTCGGGGGAAGACAACCAAAATGATTTGGAGCCTGCTCCAGAAGACGTATGAGAAGAGACTTGACCTAAATATATATTCCCTGGAGGAGAGGAGGGAGAGGGGAGATATGATTCAGACCTTTAAATACTTAAAGGGTATAAATGAACAAACAAACCTTTTTCAAAGATGGGAAAGTTGTAAAACTAAAGGGCATACAATGAAACTGCAAGGCAGTAAACTTAAAAGCAACATCGGGAAATACTTTTTTACTGAAAGGATTGTGGATGATTGGAATGACCTCCTGATAGAGATGGTGGTTGCAAATACAGTGATGGAATTCAAAATGACATGGGACAGACACAATGTATCCCTTTATAGCAAGAGGATGAAATCAAAGCAAACTTAAATCTTTAATGCTTCAATAAATAGGGGGGAACTGACCTGCACGGAACGGCGGGTACAACCCTAAATACAGGCATAGAGGCTGGTGACCTGCACGAAGTAGCAGTTACAACCACTCTAGCCACCTTACTTGGCAGACTAGATGGACCATACTGGTCTGTCTCCAGGAACAAGCAGGGAATGCAGTCTTCACATATGGGTGACATTGGCACCAACAGAGCCTGCGTGGGAACGCTCCCCAGCATCCAATAGGAAAGCCTTTGGGAGCACTCCACTGCGCCTGCGCGTCTGCCTTCCCACCTTCCCAACTCCTCTTCTCAGTTCTTTGTTTTCTGCAGAGCCAGCAGGTTACTAAATCCTGTCACTGCCAAAAAGCTCCTCTTTTTGGTGTAATACAGTGCTCTGCCTTTCCATCAATGCCAGTTTCATCAAAATCAACACCGGTCCCGATAAAAATTTTCTTTTTTAGTTATAAAATTTTCTCTTTCTTTTTCTTTCCTTTTCAGTGGTTCCACTACTAACTAGGCCTTCATATCCTCTTCAATTTTGAGGAATATTTTCTAAAATGGAAAAAACAACTAGTGGTTTTAAGAAATGTACCAAATGTGCCGGTACCATATCATTCACGAATAAACATGACTGGTGTTTAAAATGTTTGGGCCCTGACCATGGAACAGATTCTTGTCCTTTGTGTCAACAAATGACAAGGAGAAGTCTAAAAAACAGAGCCAGACAATATGGTTCATTGTTCGTCCTGAACTCGATGTCAGTAGCTTCCACATCATCGAGAACATTGACCTCCTCTTATGGGTCTCTGACTTCTAAAACGTCATTGGTATCGACATCAAAAAATGATTCTGAGACCAGAGAGAAGTGACAGCATAAGCATCGAGACTGCTCTAGGGGTGCTTCCGATGCAGAACGGCCAGCCAAGCAGTCCCGACAGAAGAACCTGGCCTCCAAACACAAGAGGGGCTCCGGAACATTCCCGAGGAATTGACTTCTGGACAGTTACCTGTTCCATGCTCTGGGTTGGTAGCTCAAAGCCCCATTGGTGATTCCACTCAGGTATCAGTCATCTCCATGGACCAGCTCATGCTGGTTCTCAAGAGAAGTTTGGCTGCACTTCTGGCAGTCTAGGTACACACAGTATTGACAGCTCCAGTAGTGCAGGCTTTGGCACCCTGCCTAAAGCCAAGTGTTTTGGCTCCAATGCCTGCCCTCAAACCTTCATCGTTGGAGCTCCCGAGGCTGATGAATGTTCGACAGATACGACTGGTATCCAACAGGCTAAGACTGCCATGGCTCCCAATGCCGATACTTCTGAGCATCTGTATCGACATCGACCATAGACATCCATGAAGCATTGAGCTCAAATGTGAGATCATCGATACTTCGACTTTTTGTGAGACACTGATTCTACTTCTTCCAATTCTGACATGGGATCACTGGATTCCTAGAAACTACCAAACATCCCTTCAGACCTGTCCCCTCCTTATAAGTGGTGCAGGTCCCCACCAGAAGATATGTCTTTCCAAGGCTTTATCCATGACATGGCAGCAGGACTGGCCATCACAGTAGCCTCGGAGAAATACCCTCCCACACCCAAGAAAGTGGCTACTTTACCAGTGCATCATATCTTGCAAGACTTTATGCTCCACATATGGGAGGCTCCTCTCATGGCTCCATGTATCAGCAAGAGACTTGATACATGTACTGAGCTCCAGAAGCCTCAACTCCCACACCACTCAATGGTAGTGAAATCAATGCTGTACTGAATAAAGAGTTTGAAAAATCACTCTTCCATGCTTCTGGGTAGAGAATCGAGGACACTTGATGCCTTTTGGTGTCAATGCTTTCAAGTATGCATGTAGCCTCTAGGATAAACTCCTAGATTTATTTTATTTATTTATTTAACTATTTCTTTTATACCGCCCCTTCCAGAGATCAAGGGCGGTTTACATATAACAGGTTAACAGTCTTGTACACAGTTTGTATACATTTTACATAGAACAATAGAAATCAACTATTTACATTGAACATTGTACATAGAACAATAGAAATCAACTATTTACATTGAACAGTAAATATATTAAAGAAAAACAATAAGCAGAGACATCTTTTAAGTATTAAAGCAAGAACTTTGTAGGTATTAAAGCAAACACATCAAACTTTTTACAAATGTATATTTACAGTGTGTGGTGTGTGTGTTGTGTGGGGCAGATATTGGTGTAGGTGTTGGAATTTAGTTCCTTTTTTTTGTCGTCTTTGAGGCGTGTGAGTGGGGGGGGGGGGGTAGGCTTGTGTTTATATTGTTTGGGTTAAGGGAGTTTGTGCATGTGTGACCAGGTTTAATGTGGAGCTAGCTTTGGGGTAGTAGGGGACTTCGAAGTGTTCAGTGAACAGGTAGGTCTTTAATTCTTTTCTGAATTGGAAGAGGTCTCTTATGGTGCGAAGTTCAATAGGGAGGTCGTTCCAGAGTGTAGGAGCAGTGAATGAGAATGCTCTGGAGCTAGTGGTGTTCTTAGTTTTACAGATGGTTTTAGGTATGATGAGCGAGTGGGCCGCGTTTTGTCTGAGGGTCCTTGTCGAAGTTGGAGATTGCAGTAATGTGGATAAGTGTGAGGGGGTTATGTCGTTTATGAGTTTATAGGTTGTTAGGATGATTTTATATTTAATTCGACTGTTTATAGGGAGCCAGTGGAGGTCTAGCAGTATAGGGGTTACGTGATCTGTTAGGGGAGCTTTAGCAATCACTTTTGCACAGATGTTTTGTGCTCTTTGCAGAAGGTAGGTGCTTTTTTGCGGGAGGTCTATTAGGAGACTATTGCAATAGTCAAAGTGAGGGGTGATCAGTGTACCTACTACGGATCTAAAGTCTGGTGTTTCTAGGAGTGGCCTTAGGTGTTGAATTGTTTTGAGTTTATAGAAAATGGTTTTTACTGTTTGTTTTAGGTGTGGTAACATGGTGAGAGTGTGGTCTATTATTACTCCTAAGTATTCTACCTGTTTTCTGACAGGTATGGAGGTTTTGTTGATAGTGATTATTTCCGGGTAGGTGTTCTCAGTCATAGATGATCTTGTCACAAACATTGCCTCAGTTTTTTTGAAGTTTATGCTGAGGTGGTTAGTTTCCATCCAGGAGGTGGTTTCAGCCATGCATTTGGATAGCGAGTCATATGTAGGGTTTTTAATGGTTATGGGGGTAGCTAGCATGATGTCATCGGCATATATAAAGTGGTTAATCTTGTGTTTTTTAAATATGTTTGTTATCGGTTGCAGGTACAGGTTAAATAGGAGGGCTGATAGGGCTGATCCTTGGGGTATTCCCTGTCCTTGTTAGATGATTAATGTTATCGAATGCGGCTGAGATATCTATAAATAGGAGTAGGTAGCCTTGTTGTTTGTCATCTGTGCCCTTGATGAGGAAGTCCATAAGGGTGATTAGGAGGGTTTCTACTCCATGGGATGGGCGGAAACCAAATTGGTGTGAGTCAAGGGGTTTGTATTCATCAATGTGTTCCTGTAACTGAATTTGAATTGTTTTCTCTATAATTTTGGCTATGAACGGAATGCTGGCTATAGATCTGTATGAGTTTGGATCTTTTGAGTCTAGCTTATTATTCTTTATTATTGGTCGGAGTGTTGTGAGTTTTAGGGCATCAGGCATGATGCCCTGTGATAGAGATTGGTTAACTATGTGTTGTAGATTTGCCGCCAGTTCCTCTTTCGCACACTTAATCCATGAAACGGGGCATGGGTCAAGTGGGGAGGTGGTGGTGTTTATCATTGTTTTGATTTTGAGGAGTTGTTTTTGTTCTATCAACTGGAAACTTGTCCATTCATGCGTGGTTTTCGTGTTTGATAATAAAGAAGTTGGGGTAGTGGGCTTGTTTTTTAGTTTTTCTGCAAAATGATTTGCTAGTGTTTGTATATTAATTGCTTGTTTAGGTTCGCTGTTATTAGCTTTGGTTAATGTTTTTACTATCGCGAATAACTCCCTAGGGCGGTTGATGGATGAGTTTATTACTTTAGAGTGGTAGTCTCTTTTTGATTTGTTAATTGCGTTTTTGTATTCTATAAGTAGGACCATGTATTGGGATTTGTTTTCATCAGATTTTAGTTTTCTCCATCTCTTTTCTTGTCTCCTCAGTTGTTTTTTTAGTTTTCTCAGCTCTTTCGTGAACCATTTTTCTGTCTTTTTTGTTTGCTTGTGTAAGACTTTTGTGTGGACAGCTGCTTTTTGAATGGTTAGGTTCCAATTAGATATGGTTGAGTTGATGTCTGGTGTGGTTGTATCTAGTTTGGGTAATACTTTGTCGAGGAATGTGTCTTTGTCAAAGTGTTTGAAGCGTGATATATGCGGGGTTGTGCTCCCATTATTTTTTGGGACTTGTGCTGATAGCTGGATTGTGATTAGATGGTGGTCTGACCAGGGTACTTCGGTTATACTCGGGGTGGTATGTACTAGGTGACTGTAGAGTGAGGCTGGGAGGAAAATTACGTCAAGTATGTTGCCTCTTTTGTGTGTAGGAGCATGTATTATCTGTGTGAACCCCATTTGTGACATGGCATCTATGAAGTTATCTGATTGGGAATGGTTCAGCGATGGGAGGTTCAAGTCACCAAGGAGTATAAAAGGTTTGCTTTGTGACGCTGTGCATGCAAGTTCTAGGATAGGGGTGAGATTTTTTTGATCAGATGAGGGGGGTCTGTAGATGAGGGTGAGAGCCATGGTTTTATTTTCTATGTTAACAATGTCCATACCATCTATATTATTTAGGTTTGTAAGGGTGAATTTTAGGTCATTTTTGGTGAGGATCAATACACCCCCTCCTCTTTTTATGTTCCGTTGGCAATTGAATATGTCATATTGATATGTGGTTAGTTGGTTTAGTAGTATAGTGTCTGTAGGTGAGAGCCATGTTTCAGTAATACAGATAATGTCAGGGGAGGTATCGTTAATTATGTCATTAATTATTGGTAATTTATTTCTTATTGATCGGATGTTTATTAGGATGAGTTGTAATTTGGTGTTTGTATTGTCGTTTTGGTCGATTTTATCGCTTATAGGTTGTTGCTTTATTTGGATGAGTCGGTGATGACGTTTGTGTGAGGTGTGGCGCGAATGGTGATTGTGAGAGTTTGTGTATGTAGAACTATATGTTGGATTCTGGTACAGATTGTAGGTGATTGGGAAATTATTGTAAGGGTTCCGGTTATGATTGTGGATGATTGGAATGTTTTTGTATGGACCTTGGTTGGTTTTGTAAGTGTATATATGTTGAGTTAGGAGGGTTATTAAGAAGAGAGTGAAAAGGAGATTTATAATCCTAGTAGGAGACATTGTGCTCATTTTATGAGGTAAAGGGAAGAGTGTTAGGGGAAGTAGTTGGAGGGAGGGAGGTTATTGCTGGTAACAGTATCTCAGGCTGACAGTGCAGGGAGGGTACTTACTACTGGCAACTGTGTCTCACAATGACAGTTCAGGAAAAAGTAATTACCATTGGCAGTAAGTATCTCACAATAATTACTACTGGCAATGATTACTACTGGCAACAGTATCTCACAATGATTACTACTGGCAATGATTACTACTGGCAACAGTATCTCACAATGATTACTACTGGCAATGATTACTACTGGCAACAGTATCTCACAATGATTACTACTGGCAATGATTACTACTGGCAACAGTATCTTACAATGATTACTACTGGCAACAGTATCTCACGATGATTACTACTGTTTTAGTTGTTGTATACGTGCTGTGGGATTATATTTCTATATGCCTCTTCCTGGCCTCAACATGCAACCATTCAAAACGAACCTTAAACGTCTATGCGGCAGCTTCGATTTTGAGAATATGGCTGGTGCTGTTATCCTGCTGCCGGAGAGCTGCTGATGATTGCAGGGGTTTTTCTGGTGCCCCTTCTCGCGGTCCCCGCCTAAGGGCCACGCCAAAGGGCCCTCTGGCGAGGCCCTCAGGCGCGGGCCCGCCAGGCCCGGGCACGCCTGCCGGCGCTTCTTTTAAACGTTGGCTGCTCTGCCCCGATTGGGTAGAGCAGCAGGCTGGAGGAGCCGCGTTGCTCCGGCGTGCTCCTCCCCGATCGGGAGAGCAGTGGCTGGGCCGGAGGGGTGCAGGCAATGGAGAGGCCTGTGCTCCTGCCGGAGTTTCTTTTAAACGGTGGCTGCTCTGCCCCGATTGGGTAGAGCAGCAGGCTGGAGGAGCCGCGTTGCTCCGGCGTGCTCCTCCCCGATCGGGAGAGCAGTGGCTGGGCCGGAGGGGTGCAGGCAATGGAGAGGCCTGTGCTCCTGCCGGAGTTTCTTTTAAACGGTGGCTGCTCTGCCCCGATTGGGTAGAGCAGCAGGCTGGAGGAGCCGCGTTGCTCCGGCGTGCTCCTCCCCGATCGGGAGAGCAGTGGCTGGGCCGGAGGGGTGCAGGCAATGGAGAGGCCTGTGCTCCTGCCGGAGTTTCTTTTAAACGGTGGCTGCTCTGCCCCGATTGGGTAGAGCAGCAGGCTGGAGGAGCTATACATGGGCATGTTTCTAAAATATGTCACCAGAGATCTGGAGACATTTGTACACATGCTTCCTGAAGATAAGTGCAGTGTATTCCAGACGTTCATCAGACAGGGTTAAAATACTTCAAAATTTATTACTAGAGCATCTTTTGATGCCTTTGAGTCAACAAGCAGAGCTTCAGCAGTCTGTATTGGGGCTTGGAGAATGGCCTGATTGCAGGCATCAGATTTCAAGCAGTAGGTCCATAAAAAGCTGGCCAATATCCCATGTATGAGAAAAAAAGGTCAGAGAGAAAATGCCGGGGAGATTGAGACAGATGATCTCACCCTCAAATGCCTTTCCAGGAAAATGGCTGACCTCTCCAAGAGGAAACCTCTTCCCAAGAAACCTTTCAATTCTAAAAAGAAGAGGTCTTATCCTTCCTACCCACCATCAGCTGTGTACCAGCCTCAGCAGTCTCAACAGCAGCAGCAAGGCCCTCACCAACCCAAGGCTCCTAAGTCTCAACCAGTGGCCTAGGCACAGCCTGTGCCTGTTTTTTGACTCTTTCCTGGAGAGCATTGCCACTCTGCCTCTGGAGGGTCCCCAGCCCCTCCACATAGCAGGCAAACTCTGTTCCTATGGCCACAGGCCTCATAACTTCAGAACAGTGGACTCTCAACATTGTTCAAAGAGGATATCTGCTTCACTTCAAAACTTTACCCCCCATCAACTTCACGGGGAACTATCCCACTCATCCCCTTGAGAGCACTCTCTTAAGAGAAAAGGTGTCCATCCTGTTATCCCAGGATGCCATAGAAAGGGATGTCATCCTCCTCCTTAATAAGGGATGGGCTGGGGCGGGGGCAGAGCCAACAGTGAAGCGGGATGACTGCTTAGGAGCTTAGCTCCGGTGAATCCGTCAAGATTTTCTGAGAAATACCCTGAAAATAACAACCTATTACGCCTACCGGATGATGCTCTAAGTTTCTGACAAGAAGCGGGGTATGACGAGTGGAAAACCTACAAAGCTGGACTTCACGGCGAGTTCTGGCTCGGGATCCAAAAGAGCTAAGTCGGATCCTCTCTCCCCTCATAAAATGACAGCCGCCAGGGAGCCAGAAGAATCAATAAAAGAACTGCTGGGAGAAATTCAAGCTGTCAGGGCTATTGTAGTAGCGAACGGTGAGGCTCTGAGTCAGTTGCAAGTAGATGTGCAAGAAATGAAGTCACAGATGAAAGCAGTAACAGGGCGCATAGATAAAATAGATGGCGTGATAGTAAAGCACAAGGAGCAGTTAAGTCAACTTAACAAAGCCTTCAGGAAGATTGAGCGCCTGGAATTGAACAATGAAGACCTCATCAACAGAAACAGGAGAAACAACATCAGGTTAGTGGGCATTCCAGAGGGAGCTGAAGGTCCTGATGTATCTGCATTCCTAGGGAAGGCTCTACCCAAACTATTGCGGCTAAACCTCTCTGAACCGCTGGGAATCGAGAGGGCCCATAGAGTTCCGGCACAAGCAATTTCACAGAATCGGAGGCCAAGACCGATAATTTTCTGTCTGCTATGACACCAGCATGCTCTACAAATAATGGCAGCGGCTAGAGCGCAAACTTCACTAACATTTGAAGGGCACAAGATTTCCTTCTTCCTGGATTTCTGCAAAGCAACGGTGGAAAAAAGGAAGCAATTTTTGGAGCTGAGACCTCGGTTGCAATACTTGCAAGCGCGGTATGGTCTTTTTTACCCAGCCAGGTTAAAAATTACTTTGGACAATCACTCCAAAGCCTTTGATGATCCGGTAGCTGCATTGCAATTCATTGAAGAGCAAGAAGCTTTAAAAATGCAATGAAAGAAGGTCTCTTCGGTATTGAACAAAAGGATAGAGGCATGGACTGATGGAAGCAAGAGCATAGTCTTCTCTGCCAGATCTCTCCTCTACATGATCTCCCCTGAGGGAAGAAGGTGGATACAAACTTTGGAGGTGTCTCTCCTTTTGTGCGGTGGCCTGAATGGAAGGCATGGAAGTTAAATGGACTTTGCAATGGAAATTGACCCATGGACGAGTCTTTATAGAATATGGATATAAGTAGGTCATTTAAGTAAGAAAAAGAAGAAAGACACAAGTAGGGAAATGTAGGATGAATGCATGAGAACAGAATGTAAGGATGTACTATAAATGATATAGAGACAGGTGATGTAGCGTAATATTGAATATGTAGTGAGAAGATGATATCCATAAAAGGAAATTGCATGTTTTGTAATATCAATGAGATTAATGTGATGGTTTGTGTTATTGCCTGTTTGGGTATTCTTTTTCTGGGGGTGGGGGTGTAAGGTACTGGTAGTTTAGAGAGTCAATGTGAAGTAAACAGGGCTTGTCTATAGTTGGGGTTATTTTAGGATGGGATTCACTGCGGCCATGCTGCATGTGTGTTGTCTCACCCAATTAGCTGACGCTTTCTAAGAAGGATGAAAGCGAGATATCACAGAACGCATGTATGTAGGAGGGGGGAAGTTGATGTCTTTCAGCAGAGATATCCAGGGCAGATCATAGGAAACTTTAAAGGTCAGAGATATTATGAACCCCCTTAAACTGATCTCATTGAATGTAAAGGGCATTAAACACCCTATTAAGAGAAAGAATATACTTGCATACTGCTAGAAACAGAAGGTAGATATAATAATGTTACAAGAAAGTCACTTATCCATGAAAGAGACCCTGAAGTTAAACAATGGAAAGTATAATGTAGTGATCCACGCCCCTGCCATTTGGAAGAAAAAGGGTGTGGTAATATTGGCATCAAAGAGGCTTAAGGTTCAGTATCTATCTTCAAGAGCAGATAATGAGGGCAGATGGGCGAGTGTGCATATAGCATTTGAAAAGTGGCAAGTAATGCTAATAAATGTGTACGCTCCAAATTGTGACCGCCCACAATTTTTTCAATCGTTAGCTGAAATAATACAAGAAGTCTCCTCTCTTCCAATTATTGTAGGAGGTGATTTTAATTTGGTCTTGGACCCACTAGTTGATCGTAACCCTTGCAGGGTTAAAAGAATAGGCAGGGCATTGGAGGTCCTGGAATCCATTATGATAGATGTGGGCATGATCGATATATGGAGGCTACTACACCCTTCAGAGAAGGACTATACCTTTTTCACCCCTGCATGGGTCTTATTCCAGGATAGATTTTTTTCTGGTGTCTAAGGTGCTAGTCCAAGAAGTTAAAAGTTCAGATATCCTGAGCACTCATATCTCAGATCATGCAGCAATAGTGATGGAGATTGACTGTTACGACAAGCAAGATAGGTGTTGTGGATGGTCCTTTTCAAGATCAATGCTTGCAGAAGAGCCTTTCAAGTGATGTGTACAGCAAGCCATTAGCGAGTTTTTCACCATAAACTCTCCAGAGGAAACGCCTGCCTGGGCATGGTGGGAGGCTTTCAAGGCTTCAATAAGAGCGACTATAACTAGCTATTCCATCACAGCTGATAGGGGGAGGAAAAATGAGCTCAAAACCCTGGACCAACAGATAAGAGCAGGTGAACGAATCCTGCAGAGGCATTTTAATTTGATGGCACTAACGCATTTGCAAAAGCTGAGATATCAATATAATGCTATACTCAGTAAGGAAGTGGAGCAAAGTTTGTTCGTACAGCAGGCAAGATATCACACAGAGATGAACAAAGCTGGTAAACTGCTGGCTACTAAGCTAAAGGCACGGGGTGCTAAAGCACATATTGTGACCATAAGGGATGAGAGGTTAGGTCCTCTGAAGAAGACCAATGAAATAGTAGAGGCATTTCACAAGTTTTACACAAAGCTCTATACGTCAGAAGCAGGTCAGTATGAAAAGGCCATAAAAGAGTTTTTGAGTCAGATTGACCATCCTAAGTTAGAGCAGGGGCAGGTAAACTCTATGCAAAGATATCACACATGAAGAGATAAAAGAAGCTATTTCAAACATGAAGAATGGGAATGCCATGGGACCTGATGGAATTCCATTGGAATTTTATCAGACTTTTGTGAAAGATCTTATCCCGTATATGAAGGTTTACTATCCGCTGTTGCAGAATCAAAAGAATTATTATGTACATAGTTTTAATTGTTATGTACATAGTTTTAATTGTTCTCCAAGTCTAAATTCCTTGTTTTACTGTAAGTCCAATGTAGCCCCCCACACTGGACATTTGTGCTATTTGTGAACCGCGCTGATGCTAAATAGTGCGGTATATAAAAAATGCTAAATAAATAAATAAATAATACGGGGTCTTTCACTAATGCAACAATAGTGGTACTGGAAAAGCCAGGCAAAGATACAGAGCTGGTGAGTAACTACAGACCAAGTTTGCTATTAAATGAGAACTACAAGCTGTACTCGTTGATATTGGCTAATCGCCTTTAATAAGGTGCTCCACTCAGTGATACATCCGGACCAATGTGGGTTTGTCTCAGACAGGTCTATGGCTGGCAATGCTCAACTTTTATGTAATCTGTTGGAAGTCGCTGATCAGTTAGATGTACCATACGTTGGCCTGTCCATGGATGCTGAAAGAGCATTTGACAGATTGGAATGGCCTTTCCTATTTCAAGTATTAAAGTGGTTTGGCTTCCCAAAGAAATATGTGGATATGGTGCAGGTTCTCTATGCCAACCCTACAGCTCAGATCTTGGCTAATGGGGAATTGTCTCAGCCTTTCTCCTTGTGTAGAGGTACGCCCCAGGGTTGTCCGATGTCACCCCTGCTTTTCAACCTGGCAGGAGAGCCTTTGGCGTTGTTTATTCGACAGTCGGAAGAGTGTAAAGGCATCACTGTAGCTGATATTCAAATCAAATTGTCGGCATATGCAGATGATTTGCTGCTTTTTCTCTGTCCATCTTCAATTGCGCCTTTGTTGCAAATAATTGATAAATACTCTCAACACTCTGGCTACAAAGTCAATTGTACAAAGTCCGTGGCTTTCTCTATGAATAAGCGAGCAAATTCCTCCATGGTGGAACAATTTCCTTTTCAATGGGAATCTGCACCGATAAAATACTTGGGAGTATATTATGGTACCCCTCTGGATGAAACGATTTGTGTAAATATTGAGAAGATGAAAGAAGTGGCAAAATCCTTTACCTTAAAGTGGCCCCAATTACACCTTACGTGGTGGGGCCGTCTGGAATCCATAAAGATGGTTTTGATGCCAAAATTGAACTATATCCTTGGGATGCTTCCCTTTCTACTCCCAACACATACATATACAGAGATGGAGCGTATTTTAAGTGTTTTCCTCTGGAATGGGAAAACGCCTAAAATTGCACTGAAAAAGCTTAAGGCCAGCAAGAATGAGGGAGGAGTTCATTTTCCGGATTTCTATCGGTACCATCTTGCCGTGATTCTATCTCAAGGAAGTTTGTGGTCAGCAGGAGAGACATTCGAACAGTGACCTATCTTGGTTGAGGTAGAGGAGCGTCTGGCCCGCCCTTGCCCAGCCAAGTTACTTATGGGTATGAAATTCCCAGATTCATCCAGGGTGGGCAGGATAATCATTTCCACTCAAAAGGCGTTTCAAAGTTTCTACTCTATTATTGAAAACGAAAACCCACCATCACTTCAAATGCTTATATGGAATAGTCCTGCACTCAAAATTAACAAAACCTCCTTTGTTTGGACAGGCTGGCAAATATGCGGAAATTGGACGTTGGGACAGCTGTTAGAAAAAGGCACGTGGAAATCTTTCGGAACACTTCAACGGGAGTTTGGTTTAGCATCTGTATTGTATTTTCAATGGCTTCAACTCAAGCATTGTATCGAATGCTTGAAAAGAAAACCAAGAGATTATGCACAAGCATGGGGATTGGAAAAGATTATGGCTGAAATAAGAGTACAGAACGGGCGAATTACAAGGATATATGCTTATTTTAGAACGCATTTCTCATCGAGGACAGGAGGCTTACGGAAGATTTAGGAAGAGGAGATTGATTCTAAAATATCGCAGCACTCATGGAATCTACTTTGGGGACCCCTAGTTTGTACGTCAAGGTCGGCTGCATTGACACAAGCAATGTTTTTTTTTTCACATCGAATATTTATTACCCCAGTTAAGCTGGAGAAATGGAATAAGACGCTATTCAGCCGCTGCAGGTCGTGTCAAGATGAGATAGGTACCATGAGGCATATGTTTTTGGATTGCCCTTACATTCAGGCTTTTTGGGCTCCGGTCTGGGCTAGGATTCAGCAAGTCTTACACTTTTCCACGCCTTTGACTTGGCGTATCATTGTATTGAGAGCTCTAGCGGAAATTCCTTTGATGGCAAGAAAGCATTATTTTCTATTAAACTTTATGATAATGATAGCCATAAAAGCAATCTTATCCAATTGGAAGGACCCTACAAAATTAAATTGGCAGCAATGGTGGAACTGTGTATGTCTTTACAGTAAATACGAAAAGGCCCAGGATAAAATTTCTCAGATTAGAGGAATTATCGTAGAGCAGGCAAATGGTCTGCCCTGGATGCATATACAAATACATATACAAGTACTATTTCAAGCTGAGAGGCATCTCCCCCTTTTTTCTCTCCTCCTCCTTTTTTCTCTCATTTTTCTTTCTATGCACTCTTTAAGTTCGTGGTAAGGTGTGGAAGGGTGTTGATTCGGGAGAAATGGCTAGAAAGGATGTTAGTCTTTGTAGTTAGTATTTTTAGTTTTATATTTTTCCTTTTAGGTTTGCCAATGTCTAAGTATGTAATAAAGTATCGATGTATATTGTTTGTAAAACTTAAAAATATTCAATAAAAAAAAAAGAAGGGATGGGCTTCTACTCTCCATATTTTCTCATTCCAAAGATAACAGGAGAATTCAGGCCCATCTTGGATCTCAGAGACCTAAACAAGTTACTGGTTAGAGAAAAATTCAAGAAGATTTCCCATACCTCCAGAGGCACGATTGGCTATGTTCTCTAGACTTAAAGGAGGCATATACACACTTACTGATCCATCCTCAGCACAGGCAGTATCTGTATTTCATGTTTCAGGGGAACCACTACCAATACCGGGTGCTGCTCTTCGGCTTAGCCTCTGCACCATGAGTAATGACAAAATGCTCCCTTTCTCCATATTTTGGGAGTCTTTAACGTCCCTTACTTACACAACTGGCTAATCAGGGGAGTTTCCACTCAGGAGGTAAACCCTCCCTTCATTGCACTATTACAGTGCTCCAACATCTGGGATTTGTCCTAAACTTCCCAAAGTCTCTCCTCACTCCAACTCAATGTCTGGAGTGCATTAGAGCATTCTTAGACACTCAACAGACCTGAGCTTTTCTTCCTTAAGATCGCTCTGCCCATCTCATCGAACTGGCAAAACAAATGCAACAGCAAAGCCATGTAACAGCTCGAGAGATGCTATGACTATTAGGACACATGGCCTCCACGGTCCATGCCATCCCCTATGCTCACTTACGCATGTGACAAGCACATTGGACTCTGTCTTATCAATGGATGCAAGCAACGGGGCATCTCAGAGACAAGATCTACATCATCCTTCAACTGACCAAAATTTCCAGGAAAATGGCTTCAACTGATCAAGTCTCTTCAGTGGTGGTGTTCCCCACAGAACTACTCGGTGGGTCACCTTTTCAGATGCCTCCACCTCGATGCACCTGAAAACAGATGAATCCAAACTGGGTTGGGGACCACATCTGAATTACTTCACCACACAGGGACTATGGACACCACAGGAATCAGCTTTGCAGATAAACCTCCTAGAACTATGGACTAACAAATTACCTTTGGGTTCTTCAACCCCAACTTTCAGGGCAACAAGTATTAGGACAGACAACCAGGTTGCCATGTTCTATGTGAACAAACAGGGGGGACAGGATCTTATCCCCTATGCAAAGAAGCATTTCACTTCTGGTTCTTTGCCATTGTCCACCACATCCATGTCAGAGAGGTGTACCTCTCGGGTGAATTCAATGTCCTTGCAGACAGGCTAAGATGAATTCTTCGTTCACACGAATGGACTTTATATCAGCTACTTGGATTTGTTCAAGCTACAGGCTGACAAAGGCTCCATGACCCTTATAGCCCCCTTTTGGCCCCATCAACTGTGGTTTCCTCTGCACAGACTCAACCTCTCAAACTCGAATATGTGCCCAAACTCTTCTCCCAGGACCAAGAGTTGCTTGTCCATCGCAATCTTCACTCCCTTCACCTCACAGCATGGCTCCTGAAGAGTTAGTGCTCACTGACCTCAATCTGCACAGGAGGTCAAAGATATCCATCTTGTATCATGCAAGAAGTCCACCAGGCAATCTTATGCCTTCAAGTGGTGAAGGTTTGCCCTCTGGTGCTCCCCAAAGGACATTGACCCCTTGCCTGCTTGGTGAAGTCCCTTCTACAATATCTCCTCCACTTGTCCTTGGCAGGTCTTAGGACTAACTCAGTGAGAGTCAATCTTAGTGCCATTGCGGCCTCTCACAAACCACTGGGTGGACAACCTATCTCCTCTCACCCCTTAGTAGCATGCTTCATGCGGGGTCTCCTGCTGTACAAGCCGCCCATTAAGCCAACTCCGGTGGCCTGGGACCTCAACATGGTTCTTGCTCAACTGTTAAAGCATTCTTTTGAGCCTTTAGCCATCACTTCACTAAAGTTCCTTTCCTCAATGCTGTCACGTCAACATGCTGCATCAACGAACTACAGGCTCTGGTGTCTGGTTCCACCATGACAAAATGATTCTCTGTACCCATCCACATCTCCTCCTTCCAACTGAGCCAGTCAGTAATTCTCCTGAGTTTCTTTGCACGATCACATGCATCTCGGGCTGAAGCAGCACTATACACTTTAGAACATGAGTGAGTGCTGGTTTACTACTTGGATAGAACTAAGGTTCACAGAAGATCCTCTCAATTATTCATTTCCTTTGATCCTAGTCACCTAGGCCTACCGCTGACAAAATGGATAGCAGATGGATAGCAGATTGAATTTATTTTGCTTATGCACAAGCAGGACTCACCCTGGAGAGTCGCATCACTGCTTATAATGTGCAGGCTATGGCAACCTCCATAGCCAACCTCCGTTCAGTATCAATTGAGGAGATTTGTCAGGCAGCTACCCGGTCCTCCATTCATACTTTTGCTGCACATTATTGTCTGGACAGGGACCCCTATTGGGATGCTGTCTTTGAACAAGCTGTACTCCAGCACCTCTTTGGGACTTAAACTCAACTCCTATCCACTGTCCTAGACTTCTACAAGAGACCAGACTATCATCAGGAGTGGTATAATGCCCTGGAATTGAGTCCACACTCTTTGACTCTAAGCTTTAGTCTCAGGGATCACACTGCTCTCCCCACATGCCAGTCTGGTACCTGGTTGGTAGTGAGTCCCATATGCAAATATTGCATTCCTGTTTGTTCCTGGAGAAAACATAGTTACTCACCTGTAACAGGTGATCTCCAGGAGCAGTAGGAATCAGTCTTCACAACCCATCCTCCTCTCCTAGGAGTTGTAGGATTGCTTTATTTGTTTCTCTTCATCACAGCCACAAACTCAACTGAGAAGAGGAGTTGGGAAGGTGGGAAGGCAGATGTGCAGTCGCAGTGGAGTGCTCCCAAAGGCTTTCCTATTGGACTCTAGGAAGCGTTCTCACGCAGGCTCCGTCAGTGCCGATGTCACCCATATGTGAAGACTAATTCCTGCTGTTCCCGGAGATTACCTGTTACAGGTGAACTACGCTTTATCTGCCATCATATAAAAGTCATCAAAAAGTAGGACCCTGCACGACTGGGTAATACATGCACAGTTAGGAGAGGGCCTCGGTCAGTGAAAAAAGCTGGTAGCAACATTCACTTGCAATTCACTATAATAATATCAATTTTGAGAAAGCTTTTCAGTAGAAAATAAGGATGTGCTTCCTTAGCAAGCATTTGGTTCTTTTGGGGACTTTAAATATTTTAGGGGCTCTTTTACTAAAGTGTGGTAATTTTTTGCACTTACTGTGCATTAGGAGCAAAACTCATTGGGGTATGTTTACTAAGACAGGCTAATGGTTAATGCATTTTAGTTGTAACTAGAGCCCATATGTTAACTGTTAGCTCAGCTTAGTAAACCCACCCCAATGTGTGGTAAGTGTGAAAGCCTTGTGATAACTGTTGGGGGAATACCCATCATGTCTCCTGCAGTTACTGCATGGAAAAATCCCATACCATACGTTAAGTTCATTACAAATAACAGGGATGCACTTTTTTCTATCTTTTTATTTTGAAAGCTTTCTAAAGGAATCCACAGGAGAGCGGAGGAAAGCACGGCCACACTAGCAATCGCTGTTTCTTTGCAACAATTGCAGGTGTGGCTGCATTTTCCTCTGCTCTACTGTGTATTCCAGTATTTGACTGTGGAGGTTCTCCTCTTTTCTTCCTTGCCAAATTTCTAAAGAAAAACAAGTATTAATATCTTAGAAAGAAAATAGCAAATCAAAAAAATAAAAATTAGTTCCATATATCATAAAAATTGTAATAGTGATACAGTTGTTGGGGCCACTTGGCAATAGTAATCATGGCATAATCACTTTTGATTTAATAAATGAAAGAAGGACAGCAAGGAAATCCACAGTACTACTTTTTAACTTTCAAAAGGGAGACTGATAAAATGAGGAAAAGTCAATAAAAAACTAAAAGGAGCAGCTGCAAAGGTTAAAGATTTACAACAAGCATGGGCATTGTTTAAAAAAACTAACTTGGAAGCCCAGACCAGATGTATTCCATGTTTTCAGAAAAGTGGAAGGCAAAAACACTACCAGCATGTTTTAAAGGTAAGGTCAGAAAGGCTATGGGATATGTTTACTAAACCGTGCTAATGTTACCGGCGCTAGGTGCAGCGTTAACGTGAGCAATGCCATATAAGGAAGTGGGAGTACAGGCGTTGAAGTAGCAATGGCCGATAAACGCGTGATAGAGGGCGCCTTGGCTCGTTAATGTCGGTAACCTTAAGTTCATGGCAGTGTTGTATTAGACACTATAGAGGTGTAGCCCACTGTTTAATACAATGACTGCCAAGCCAGAGGTCATGGGTTTGATCCCTCAGAGATCTCATCTAATAAGGCTGTTTGAGGCAATCCCTTTTCCTGCCATAGGGCACATTATAAAGTGCTCTGTCTGCCAAGGCACTGTGTAAGGCAGCCTATAGGGTGCCCTATGTAACAGTCAGACACATCTCTACAATCTGTGTTGCCAGCCATAAACACCCTCACCTCAGTGCCATAACCTATAGGGCACATTATAAAGTGCCTTGTCTGCCAAGGTGCTGTATAAGGCAGCCTATAGGGTGCCCTATGGGGTGCCCTATAGGGCACATTATAAGGTGCCTTGGCAGACAGGGCACTTTATAATGTGCCCTATAGGTTACGGCACTGAGGTGAGGGTGTTTATGGCTGGCAACACAGATTGTGTGCCCTATAGGTTATGACACTGAGGTTAGGGTGTTTATGGCTGGCAACACAGATTGTAGAGATGTGTCTGACTGTTACAGGAATTAAAAGGAAATGCCTCGGACAGCCTTATTAAATAACACCACTGCAGTATCAAACTCATGACCTCTGCCTCAGCAGTCATTGCATTAACCAGTGGGCTACACCTCTATGGATTTTAACACAGTGCTGGCTGGCTACAGAAAGACTGCAGGTTACCACACAAACTGTCTGTTGTGGTTACCAGGATAGGGTAAACCCACCAGTACCCATGATGCACTGCACATGCAGAACAGCAGTCTACATCTAATCACAGGATGGAGTATGCGTCTCCAGAGCACCTCAGCCTGGTAGGGGGAACTGACCATGTGTGTTACTGGAACAGAATAGCTACAGACCGTGACATTGTGCGGGTCCTGAGCTCACCCTGAGGGTGAGGTAGGTCGCCCAGCACCAGGTCTGCAGTACCCAGGGTGGCTGAGATAGCCTTTGCAGCAGATCCCCATCAGAGCCAGTGTGTGGTAGGTATTCCTTGCAGACGCACTTAGAATAATCCTGTGTCCATCTGCATACCCCTGTCACGTCTAGCCCTTGTGGATGTTGAAGCAGCATGGAATAGTGCATATCCAGTGTGTTTTTCATGGTCATGTGTTGTAAAAGCAGGGGTGTGTCTGGATTCACATGTGGATTATGTAGCACCACATATCATACTCTCTGGGTCAAGGTGGTGGACAGGATCTGCCCCCAACAGACCCACACTCTACATCTTCACAATGGAGGCAGTAGAGAGACATAATGAAGGGCTGTGGGACCAGCAACCCCAGTCCATTTGGTGAATGGACACCATCCATGGCAGGTAATGCAGAACTGTACTTATCACATATGGCACAGGCATTAGGCCTGGCAAAGCTCAGCTGCCCCACCACAATCTGACATTCACCAGCAGAGGGCACAGTCAGGTTGCACCCTGCAAGGTGTTCCAGCCATACACATGCTAACTGCAGACAGTCTGCTAGCCAGTACATGTTCCCAGAGGAACTATGTGCACCAAGATGTGGGATGCAAGCACAAACACCAAGCAGGTATGTCAGTGATTGGGCCCCAGAAAAGGAAACTCACAGATATCACTGGAGAGAAACACTGTATAGCACTATGTGGGGACCTAGACATGCCATGGTCACTGCTCAGTCAGAGTGAGAGTGACCTCCCAGCATGAAATACTGTGGCCACCCTCTCCATGCAGGTGGTGGTCGGCTACTACAATATGCCCTGTGTAGATGCATCCTGCCCAGACTGCCCTGTCGGCCCATACCCACAATACCTTGCTCCTCATTATGCACTGGAAACTGTGCAAGCATTGTGAGCTCTATAAGGTGTAGGCAGCCACAAAACACTGGATAGACATACACACACTCCCACACCTATTTCAGCATTGTGCAAAGATAGAGGTGGTTGGCAGCCCTGGCTGCCACACCAGTCCTGGGCACAGTGCAGGCATTGCTAAGGTATTCAATACTGTTAGGGTCACTCTCCAGGGTGGTAAACACTGTCAGAGAACAGAAAAGAGGAAACACACTCCACATATATCAGAAAGGTTGCTATGATGAATCTCTGTTAACAAATTGTGCTTAATGTAGGATTTGTTATCGGAAATTAATCATAGCAACCTTTTGATATAAATATGGAGCGTGTTTCCATGTTTATGATGGCATTGCTAAGGTATGCAGGTGCTAGTCGTGGTAGTTGCTGCTCCATGCAGGGCCCAACAGCCTGACACTCCATGAGGCTTTGGATAGTGGAGCCTGTGGGTGTGGGTGTTTGTGCCCCTATTGGCTGATGCTCTAGGGCAGGGGTTCCCAACTCCAGTCCTGGGGGACCAAACACCATTCAGGTTTTCAGGCTGTCCCTAATGAATATGCATGGGATGCATTTGCATACAATGGGGCAGTGCATACAAATGCATCTCATGCATATTTATTAGGGACAGCATGGAAACCTGAATGGTGTTTGGCCCTCCAGGACTGCAGTTGGGAACCTCTGCTCTAGGGAGTGCACATGTTTATGGTGTATGTGCTCTGTAGGGTAAAATCTAGGGACATGGTCTGCAGGAGCCACAGCTAGGACTTGATCCTGTGACTTTCTGCCCCTGAACACACTGGCTGTGTGTACTGCACCAAACTGTTGCCACAGAGGCAGGTCATTCCCTGGGGATACCATGACTGTTCTTCAGACAGACCTTGTCTGTTGCACTGCACGCCACCCAACTAAACAGGGCTTTGCCTTGGTCTGCTCTGGGCAGCTGCCACTGCTCCCTCCACCACCAACACCTCTCCCCCACCATACTGGCATGCCCTTATGCCGGTGTTGTTGTTGGTGTGCAGTTCCAGGCCATCCAATGTGCCGGTAGGTGGCTGCTTATGGTGTGGGATCTGGGGTAAGGGTGCCTACATAGACATCCACGCTTCCACCCAGCACCGCCTGCCAATGTTATGGGCCCTTTGGGGTACCTGCTGGGTAATGTCCATTGGGACACTGTGGGACATACACTTGTGGACATGTTTGACCTTGGTCAGTTGCTGTCTTGCTGATTTTCCATTTCTGCCTTCCTATGTGGCACCTACGCATCTGTCTAGCCCACCCTGTGCCCCAGCTGCCCCACTGCATGTCCCGCCTGCAGCCCCTGTACCCCATTTGCAGCCTCACCATAATGCCATTTCGTACTTGAGCACTATGTTGTTGCTGCACATGTAGCACTACTATAACTTTTCTGGGTCTCCCTGCCTTTGCTGTTCATTGCTGACTGAACTGGTTTCTCTCTCCTGCAATTGTGCCTCTAACACAAGGTTTTCAATCACGGTAATGTTCTGCCCTTCATTTCACAGCATTAGTGTACCTGGAGCCTCTCACTGCCCACTCTCCGCCCATTGACCCCTTCTCTCCGCCCTCTGGAGAGACTTACTCCGCCCTCTGTGTGCCTTAATGCCTTCGGAGATGTTATCATGTGAAAAGTAACGTTATTGCACGATAACGTTACATATCACACGATAATGCCGCCGCTGTGATGTTATTGCTGTTTAGTAAACATACCCCTATGTAGCCAAAAAAGCATCTTTCAGGAAATGAAAAAAAGAGCCAAATAACGAAAACTGGAAAAAATATAAGCCCTGGCAAGTTAGATGCAAGGCATTGATAAGGCAGGCAAAGAGAGAATTTGAAAAAAAGGCTTTCTATGGAAGCAAAAATGCATTATAAAAACCTTTTACAAGTGAATTTGTAGCAAAAAAAAACCCTGTGACTGAATCAGTTGGACCATTAGATGATAGAACGGTTAAAGGGGCGCTAAGGGAAGACAAGGCTATAGCAGAAAGATTGAATGAATTCTTTGCTTTGGTCTTTACTGAAGAAAATGTACGGAAGTTACCAATTCCTGAAATTGTATTTAAAGTGATATATCAGAAGAATTTAAAAAAAATACTGATAAACTGAGAAGATGTTCTGTATTACAGCTATTTGATAAAATGAGTAGCAAATCACCTAGACCAGATGGTATACATCCAAAGGTGTTGAAAGAACTAAAATATGAGATTTCAGAATTAATATAAATAATCCATGAACTATCATTAAAATTCTCTTTAGTACCTGAAGATTGGAGAATGGCCAATGTATCGCCAATTTTTAAAAAGGATTCCAGGGGTGATCCAGAAAACCACAGATCAGTGAGCCTTACATCAGTACCAGTCAAAATGGTAGAAACCATTATAAAGAATAAAATTACTGAACATGATGATAGTCATGGTTTAATGGGAGAAAGCCAACATGGATTTAACCAAGGAAAGTTTTGTCTTACTAATCTGTTATATTTTTTTGAAGGTGTGAATAAACAGATAGATAAAGGTGAGCTGGTTGATATAGTGCATCTGGATTTTCAGAAAGCCTTTGACAAGGTCCCTCATGAGAGACTCTTGGCAAAATTAAACAGTCAGGGGATTAGAGGCAGTATACTATTGTGGATCAGGAAATGGTTAAAGGATAGAAAGCAGCGAGTAGGGCTAAATGGCAAATTTTCTAAATGGTGAAAAGTGAATAGTGGAGTATCCCAGAGATTTGTGCTGGGCCCACTGCTTTTCAACATATTCATAAATGACTTGTAATAGGAATAACGAGTGAGGTGATCAAAATTGCAGATGACAAAAAATTATTCAAAGTTGTTAAAACACAAAAGGATTGTGAAAAATTGCAAGAGGACCATGATAAACTGGATGACTGGACATTCAGATGGCAGAACAAATTTAATGTAGACAAGTGCAAAGTTATGCACCTAGGAAAGAACAACCCAAACTATGGATACACGATGCAAGGTACCACCTTAGAAACCACCACCCAGGAAAAAGATTTAAGCGTCATCATGGAGAACGCGTTGAAACCCTCCGCCCAGTATACAGCGGCAGACAAGAAAGCAAATTTAATGTTAGGAACCATAAGGAAAGGATTGGAGAATAAAACAAAAGATATTCTATTGCCTCTGTATCGTTCCACGGTACGACCGCACCTTGAAAATTGTATTCAGTTCCGGTCGCCATATCTTAAAAACGATATAGCAGAAATAGAAAAGGTACAGAGATGAGCCACGAATACCTAAGGGGATGGAAGGATACCCCTATGAGTTAAGGCTTAAACGGTTAGGGCTCATCAATTTGGAAAAGAGACGGCTGAAGGGAGATATGATTGAGGTTTATAAATTAATGAATGGAGTGGAACGGGTAAACGTAGATCGGTTGTTTATGCCATCAAAAAATAGACTAGGGGATATGCAATGAAACTGCAATGCAATCTATTTAAGACCAATAAGAGAAAATATTTTTCCACTCAGCGCACAATTAAACACTGGAATTCATTACCGGAGGATGTAGTAAAACCTGTTAGTGTAACTGGGTTTAAAAAAGGTTTGGACAAGTTCCTTAAGGAAAGGTCCATAAACCATTACTAAAGAGGACCCAGGAAAATCACTTCTTACCTCGGGACAAAAATTGCTGAACCTGGGTACCTTTTTGGGTACCTGCCAGTTACTTGTGACCTAGATTGGCCACTGTTAGGAAAAGGATACTGGGCTTGATGAACCGTGGTCTGACCCGGTATGGCATTTCTTACGTTCTTTTGTGATCCGCAGTAGGAGATAAGAGCTTTCACAATTCCATGAAGCTAAACAAAGGTAATAAAGATTGTGACTCAACAAGCATCTTATCCTTTTTTAGCCGAGCAAAATACCCCTCTATCACTAGAGAAAAAAGAGAAGTCATCACTCCAGATGGTTCATGAGTAACCAAAGAAGCTGTAAGCTGCTGGCAATCCATAAAATATATTTAACCAATATTAAGCAGCCAGCTGAATAACCTTGTGACACATCAGGATAAATGTATGTACTTATTTATTTTAAAGTCTTTAGATATCATTTTTATAACAATGTTATTCAAAATGGTTTACAATGTAAATAACAAAAATCACAATAGATAGAGTCCTGTAGCAAACAAAGTATTGTACCTGTTGTCGATTCTAAAAAAAGAATATAACTATTCTAACCCCAACCCTCAGTACTAGATAGTAAACTACTTGCAGTTTCCAATCCCTAACTCCATTCCCATGTCAATCCCATATTAGGAACAACAATATTTTCAATCCTTTCTTAAAGGTCATTAAATTTACTTCCTTTCTTAAGAAGACTAGCAGCACATTCCATTGTTCTGGACCGATCACCCTAAAAGGTTTCGACCTCCATGTTACCCCACAGAGGTAAGATACCCCAGGTACCTCTAACAAGTTCCTTTGAGAAGAATTAACACTCTCCCTGAGTTCTACCTATGTAGTTTATACTGTAAATACTAAGGACTACCTAATCTTATCACTTTAAAAACCATCACTTAAAGCTTGAAATAAAATCTTTGCTTAATAGGTAACCAGTGTGTTTTTTTTCTAACAAGAGGCACACACTCTTATTTTCTTACTCCTTAATAGAAATCTTACTATTGCAAATTGCATCACCTGTAATTTTTTAACCATCTACTCTTTAGCCCCACATATAACACATTACAGTAATCAAATATGCTTAATATTAAAGACTGAACAATCACTTGTAACTACTCACAAATATGGTTTGAGTTGGTAAATCAATTTTAGTTTAAAATAGACTGTGGGTGACTGCAGCCACCTCTTTCATACCAATCATTTCACTTTCTATTATCATTCCCAGAGATTGCAATTCTGTCACCCAAGTTGTTGGGTTTGCATCAGTCATAGGGAGAGTCTCAAACCTATCCATAATTATCCTTCCCAGTCCCAAACAGTCTAACCCATTATCATCCAAACAAGTGCTAACTCACATAGACATTCATTAAAATTTTGAACAAAGGAAACAGAGGATGATCTATCATCCTTCAATGGGATACAAACTAGATATTATATATATATATATATATATATATATATATATATATATATATATATATATATATTTATACACACACCTCAATCCCATAGTTTCTTACTATGGCTCCAATAGTTGGAGGTAAATATTAAATAGTACCAGAAACAGAGGAGACTCTTGTGGCACTCCCCAAATTAAAGGGTGCTTCTTTGAGTGTGAATTACCATTACTCAGTCTAAAACTATGATCTTACAAAAATTATTTAATCCACAAAAGGGAAGATCCCCTAATCCCTAAGAACTGATACTGATGAAGAAATATTGATGGCTCAATAAGATCAAAAGCTGACAACATATCTAATAAAATTAACAATACTGGACATTTCGTGCCTGTTATTCAACTATTCAGGGCTAAGCGCCATAGTCGCTTAGCCCTGACCGCTGACCCCCAAACCCCAGATATGCACTTCTGAGGCAACGGAAGTGAATATCCGGCTCTGGCCCCACTGCCCAGAAGTCACTGAGACTAACCGTGCAGCATCAATATTGGAAGCTGCACGGTTAGCCTTCGTATCTATAGGTTAGGAAAACCCTTGCCTATCTTATAGGTGCCGAGTGCTAACCATGCAGCTTCCAATATCAGTGCTGCATGGTTAGAGCCAGTCCCCACCTCCACTCCACCCTGGAATGTTCCAAGGACACCCCAATGCTAGCCGGCTAGCATCTGGGCATGTAGAGAACTTAGTCGGGGATATTTGACAACACTACCCATGTATGTGCCATCGAATATCCAGTTAGTAGGCATTTACATGTTTAAGTGGCTGTTAACCATGTAAATGCTTTTTGAATATCGGGCCCTTCTTGTCCAAATAAAAATATATATGGTCCATTGCTGCAGTCAATAAGGTTTCTGTCCCACTATCCCCTTCTAAAACCACCTTGACATTCATCAAATAAGTTGTTATCCTCTAAGCTGCCAAGTTGGAAACACACCTTCTTTTCAATCAACTTGGCTAACATTGGTAAGTTAGAAATGAGACAAAAATTTCACACACACACATCTATCATCTCCTGCCTTTTTCAAAATGTGTTAATCACTGCCTCTTTCAAACAAGGTGACATCCTCGCCACCTGCAATGAGCCAGATAACAGTTCTTTCAACCAGTCCTGCATCTTTTCCAAACATTGTTTAAATACTGCAATGGGAGCTGGATTCAAAGGAGAAAAAGTAGCATTCAACCGTTTTAAAATCCCATCCTCTCTATTATAATAAGATAAAACCTCTCTAGAGTATTTTCTACTTCCCCTGTGGCTATAACAATACCATTTACCATCAGATCCACTTTTCCTGTCTTTCTAATCAGACCCCTTAATTTCACTACTTTTTCTATAAAAAACTTCACTAAATTTTCTACAACATCCCCTCCAGCCTCATCCTCATAGATCCCTGTCCTGATAAATCTCTCACAATTCTAAATAATTCACGTGAATTACTACCAACTTTACCAATTTCGGCAACTATTTTACTTTTCTTCATCCTTTGAATATTAACAAAGTACCTATTTTCCTTCTTCCATATCCCCTTATCTTCTTCCAATAGAAAGATTGTGGAGGAAGTCAATAATTACTAATGCTATTAATAATAATAATAATTATTATTATTATTTATTTATTTATTTATTTAGTATACATTTGTATACCGCTACTTCCAGCGATCAGCAGCAGTTTTTTGATTACAGATTGGAAATTGTCAAATCATGACAGGAAATTTTTTTTTTTTTGAGGTATAAACACATTGATTAGACAGGAAAGCACAGCACACAGAGAACTATTTTACAGGGAACATGGGCTATGGAGGGTTAAGTGGCTTGCCCAAGACCACAAGGAGCACCTGTGGGACTAAAAACCCCAGTCCTTCCGGCCCAAGGTTGCTGTCCTCTAGTGGGATTTGAACCCCCGACCTTCCGGCCCGAAGTACCTTGCCCCAACCACTAGGCCACTCCTCCATTATTTATATAGTGCTACAAGGTGTATGCAATGCTGTACAAACATATAAAGAAGACAGTCAATGCTCATAGAGCTTACAATCTAATCAAGACAGACAGAATAATACAAGAGAAACAAGGAGGTTCAAACATGGAAGGAGACAAGGAGAAGCAGGGGTTTAGGATCCAAATGTGGCCTCAAAGAGGTAAGCCTTTAGTATGGATTTGAAGAGGGAGAGAGAAGATACTTGATGTAAAGATAGAGGAAGTTTGTTCCATGTATAAGGAGCAACTAGGTGAAAAGATCGAAGTCTGGAGTTGGCAGTAGAAGGAAAGGGCATATAGAGGAGAAAGCCAGAGGAGGAGCAGAGTTCATGAGGAGGGGTATTGGGGGAGAGAAGAGAGGAAAAGTAATGAGGGAAGTAGAGTGAATGCATTTATATGTTAGAAGGAGAAGTTTTAATTGAATACGGAAATAGAAGGGGAGTCAGTGAAGTGGTTTTAGAAGAGGGTTATATGAGTGTATCGGGGCTGGTGGAAGATTAGCCGTGCAACAGACTTCTGGATAGATTGAAGATGACACTAAATATAAATGCTACCCCACCTCCCTTTTCCTTTTTCAGGGGATATGGAAATATCTCTAATCTATGTACCTCTCTTTTCTGTAACTTCAACTCCTCAGTGAACCATTTCTCTTTTCCGCCACTACACATATATTTCAAGCTAGGTGGAGTCACCTCCTCCAAAGGCTCCTTAGTTAACTGATCCTTGACTAAAGCATCCACATAACCTCCTTCCATCTCTATTCTTTTATCCAACATTGCTTTCTCCCAATTGTCTACTCCTCACTGTTTTAGCCTCACTACCTTTCTGTTGCTTACGGAATAACCATCTACCTACATCTTATTTATTTATTTAACGTCTTTTCTATACTGCGCTCTTTAAAATCAGCTCGGTTTACAGTCAACAGCAAATTTGTACAATGCAGGCGGTGCCCGTACTGAACTTACAAAGAATAAATTTTGCAACTTGGGCTAACTGGGGTAACTATGTACAGGCTACGCAGTAGCTTGGCTACTCATTTAAGTAACCATAATACAGGCTAAGCAGTCGGATCAACAGAAGTGAAGTGGCGAACGGGCTGCCTGGCTACTATTTACAAGATTAGGTGACTATATACATGTGCATGACATCTTCACAATCAAATCTTACCAGAAAATGATTAGTCCAGGGTATAGGCTCAATAGCTCTTATTTTTAACCCCCTATTATTTCTTATATCTTCTAAAAAATATATTAGATCTAAAGTTTGTTCAAAATAATAAAACAAAACTCCTAAATTATACCTTAAGTACCAATATAACTTCCACAAACTGTGTCCAATCTTCAATTGAAAATTTAGGGGGCAACTATACAAGTAAAAGGCCAAGCTCATATGATTCCCCTTACTTCAACAGCAATCCCTCTACCTCATCAGTGAGAATAACCTCTCAAAACCCATTTGTAAACATTTTATTTATTTATTTAATAGTTTTTCTATACCATTTTATCCTACGGTCAAAGTGGTTTACATTGTAACAGAACATTTTACAATAAATAGGGAGATCAATTTGGAAAACCATTAATGCATGTAATTGGGAGAAAATATGTACCTTTATAAATGTATGGAGGTTTGAGGTAGGGAGAGTTTGGGGGAAACTGGGAGGGTGAGGCTAGAGGGGTGCTGAAGGGAAGTGGGGGAAGAGTGGGTTACGTTGGTGAGTAGCGGTCTTTGAAAGTATGGGTTTTGAGGGCTTTCTTGAAGGAAGCTGTATCGGTTGTAGTCCTTCATTTTTCTGGGAGAGAGTTCCATAGGTGTAGCGCATAGAGAGAGAAGGCTCTCTTAGATGTAGTAGCTTTGGATTTTATGACTATCAGCAGTATATGTAGCATTTTTCTTGAGATGGATCGTCATCTTCTGTTGTCAGGTATGATTTGGATCAGGGTTTGTAATTGTGGAGTTGAGGAGTCATTGAGGACTTTGAAGGTTGTGAGTATGGATTTGAACTTTATACGCTCTATAATGGGGAGCCAATGCAGTCGTTTGAGGAGAGGTGTGATGTGCTCTGTTCTTCTTGCATTAAAGAGGGTTCGTGCAGCCGTGTTGAGTGCAAGTTGGAGAGGGTGGATGGTTGAGCTTTTGATAAGCTTTGAAAGATGATATTACAATATTTGAAGTGGGGGAATATGGTTGCCTGGAGGACTGAGCGGAAGTCCTGATTGGATAGGTGTGGTTTAAGATTCTTGATTGTTCTGAGCTTGAAATATATGCTCTGAATTATGTTTCGTATGTGTGTTTTGAAGGTTTTAAAATATAAACACCACCCCAACTCCCTTTTCCCTCTTCGGGGGATATGTACATATTAATAATCTTCTGAATATAAGAAAACCTTAGATGGATCCCCCTCACAATCTAACCAAGACTCTAATAGAAAAATAATATAAAGCTGAAACCCTGTTATAAACAATTCTAATCTCTTATGGAAAAACAATCACAAAATCCAGCTCCTATCAGGTTCTAGAACAAAGGGCCACTATTAAGGTTGCCTGATGAACTTCCAGATCTTTGGAGGATTCTACCATTTCCAAAGACTTAATAGAGTCAAATGACAATTGGCAGGCTTCTCCATTCCCATCAAGAACCTTTTTCCTCACAGAAAGGAAGTAATAAGCTCTTGCAAAAGGCGGGCAAGCAGTCTCAGCGATTTTCAGGATTTCAACAAGATATTTCTTTGGCTAATCCACAGGAGGAGAAGGATATCTTAGGCAAATTAACAAATCTCAAAGTATGCTTTCACTGAACATTTTCAAGAACATTTTGTTTATAATGCAAATTCGTATTATCTTTCATTAAAGCACAATTTTCCTCCTGCTGTTTCCCTAACTGTTGTTCTAAAATCTCAAGTTTGTGAGTATACACCACATTCTTCTCTTCTAAAAAGTTCATCTATTCTGGTAATCCAGAAAACTGCTGGAATAACTGAGTACTATGAGTTCAATTTACCATTTCAAGAGTGGCACAAGCTTCCCATACTCTCTCCAAAGAAATCAAAGCAGGTTTTGAAAGTAAAGGTTTAAAACGTTTCAAACCTATCTGGTCGCCCAATGATCTCTGGGAGTGCAGAAAATCTACAGGAAGAGCCTTCACCTCCAACTCCTGGCCCAACACTCCCTTGTCCTGAGTAAATCCAGTTAGGGTACTATGGCCTTGTTCTTCTGCAGGATGCAATGCTAATCCATCTCCCTCATGTAGCAAGTCACCAGTGCCTTCTGACTCAGAGAAGGCTCTGCTCCTTCCTGCATCAGCCATTTTGGGGGCAACCACAGCTCTGGGCTTGAGTGGTATCCAGATCCAGGGAAGTAGCAGACAAAAGTTACCTTGCTCTGCTTCCCAAGGATGCTAATGGAGTGACTCTACTTGCTGAAGTGGCTGCATTCTTCAGGTGTCGATCCATCGTTCCCTGCTTCGCAAGCCCCTTGGCAGTAGGGGAGCTTCAGGACTTGGTTTTCCTTTTTTGCATTAGGTATACTAGGTAAAGCACAGGAAAAGATTAGACTGGCATGCTGCACCACCTCACACTGCCACCATCTTAGCTTCTATCAATGACAATTGCATATAACACTTCTTCTTGAGGTGGCATTGTGCACCCACACTAACTACAAAATTAATAGCATAAGGTAATTACCATGCATACGCTAACCACATTAGGGCCAGAACTACCCAGAAAGCAAGGTAAGTGTGGCAAGGAGGTGCCAGCAGCAGAGGGTGCCAGTTCTAACCATCCCCCCTCCCTTCCTCTTTCTCTCTCTTTCCTGCGACTGCGGCCTTGTGCGATTCTTCTGCCTGCGGGAGCAGCAAGTCCCATGGGCAGGATCTTCCATTTGGGACCCCAATTGTGGCCTTGCTGCTCCCATGGGCAGAATAGTTATGCAAGGCTGCAATCATGGCCCCAAATGGAAGATCTTGCCTGTGAGACTTGCTACTCCCACGGGAAGAAGAATTGTGCAAGGCCACCCGAATGAAGGATCCTGCCTATCCTTGTATAACACAGGTACACTAAAAAAAAATTTTTTTAAACTGCCTCTAATGTTTCGATTGATTTTTACGTTTTTTTGTGCGCTGAATCCAAATCTGGTAACCAATTTGCTTCATCACGTACAGATTTTTTGCTACATTGGGTTAGCAGTTTGAGGTGAACGTTTCAGATTGAGTGCGATCGAGATAAAAGTTTCTTGGATGAATTCTTTATACTAATTGTTTAGTAGTTATTCAAATAAGAATAAAGAAAATTGTAACAAGGCAGCACATAAGAATAGAGTAATGTCAACAAAACACACTGTGATGGTAGCAAAATTGTCTGCACTTAAAATAGCCACATACATGTGCACAAACATTGAGCATATAAGAGCGAGGTTAGACACAAAGCAAAGCAAAGAAATGTGCAAAAAATGTTGTACAGGTATGTATGTAAGAATAGAAAACGCAAACCGCACCATTGCAATACATGAAGACAAACACCCGATGGTGTGAAAATAAAATTCTAATAAATGAGATCCGACACTGTGGTAATAACTAGCAAATTTTTATTTCAAAGTTTAGTAAAAACACGATATTTGTCAACACAGTTTAGATTTTAAAGTCATTCTTGGGTCAATCAATCTCCTGGTGGGCCCGTTTCTTCTTCCCCCGAATGCTTCTCTTGGTGCGCTGCTTGGCGTATTTTTCATCTGGGGTTTCCCGCAGCAGCAACCAGCAGAAATCAGCCATCATAGTGGTGTTCCATCTTCCTTGGTACCTTCTCTCTGTGTCCTTGATGTCCTGGTGAAACCTTTCACCTTGTTCTTCACTGTACGCCCCCAAGTTTTCGGGAAAGTAGTTCACATGGGAGTGCAAGAAATGGACTTTCAGGATCATGTTACAGCCTTGTTCTTTGAAGGCATTGAGCATCCTGGCAACAATATCCTTATAGTTCTCATCCCGCCTGTTCCCCAAGAATTTGAGAACAACATCCTTGAAGGAATCCCAGGCTTCTTTTTCCTTCTCAGATATCGTTTCAGCGAATGCTCCATCTGAAATGAGTTTCCTTATATCAGGGCCAACAAACACTCCTTCCTTTAGCTTTGCTTCAGAAAGTCGAGGGAACTTTGAGCAAAGGTACCGAAAGCACTCACCATCTTTTGGAAGGGACTTGATGAATTGCTTAATGAGACCCAACTTAATGTGGAGAGGTGGTAATAGAATTTTATCACGAGGTACCAAGCTCTCATGAAGAACATTTTTCTCACCGGGTCTCAAATACTCCCGAATTGGCCAGTCTTTTTTCCCCCAGTGTAGGTCGCGGGCCTGGCTATCCCACAAGCAAAGGAAGCAGGGATATTTGGTGAAACCGGATTGCTGCCCTAATAGCATGGATAGAATTTTAAAGTCTCCACAAATCATCCACTTATGCTCATCATAATGAATCTTCTGAAGAATCAGGGCCAAATTCTCGTATTTTTCTTGGAGAATAACAGAGTGAGCAATAGGAACTGAAGCGAATGTGTTGCCATTATGAAGAAGAACACCTTTTATGCTGTCTTTTGACGAATCAATGAACAGCCGCCATTCAGCAGGATCATACTTGAGTTTAAACTTTTCCAGCACTCCGTATATATCGTTGCAAAATACCAAATCTTCCTCTTTGCTGAAATACTTCAAAAATTGTGTCTCGCGGTTGCGGTACCAATAAAAAGTTGTTCCTGGTGACAATAGATTTTTCTGTTTAAGCCAAGAACCTAGCAGTTGGGCAGCATCTTTTGGGAGTCCTAAATCCCGAACTAAATCATTCAATTCAGCTTGAGAGAAAAGTTCAGGTTTCGAATCTGGTTCAGTTTCAAACTCGGAAGTACTGGACTCATCGGGAAAAGCCATCTGATGAGTCTCATCATGATCAGAACCGTCCACACAAATATGATCCAAAGATTTTGGTGGTTCAGGCACAGGTACTTCGTTGCTATGAGGCATAGGCCTAATTGCTGAGGGAAGGTTGGGGTAACTTATTACGTTCTTATTTTTTAAGTTGTATCCCTTCACAATGCAAGAGCAAAAATAGCAGTCACTGCTGTGGTCTCTTTGTTCACGCCACATCATAGGTATTCCGAAACGAAATGCTTGTTTTTTACCTTTCATCCATAAGCGTAGATCTTCCTCACATGTCTTGCACACTTTGTGAGGAGCCCACAGTTTGTCTTGATCGCCTAACTTCAAACCGAAATAGGCGAAATATACTTTTTTAATAAATGCAGAAATGTTCCTCTGCCGCTTTTTCATGGTATATTCCCCACAAATAAAACAAAAACTGTCCAGAGAGTTGACGCAACCTCTGGCTCTGTGAGTCATCACAAATACACAGCACTGCAAACTACAACTGTAGTGAACCACTTCGGAATAAAGTTGGATTACGACTGAGCAAACAAAAGGTAATAATGAACTTGCAAGAAAGTGAAATTTGACAGGAACGTTCATGTTGCAACCACCGTGTTTGAGCGAGCGAACGAGGCGAGGCGAACAGGAAAGAACATGCGCCAGCGCGAGTACTGGATTTAGCCCCCTGCCTCCCAATTGTCCTGTTAATGTATAAAATGAATACAAAACACTCTAAAATATCATGTGGGAGTGTTTCTAGTAACCGAGGTATCCGGAGGCCCTACTCGGCCTGGATCCCCAACCCGCCATCGCCCCCCCCCCCACCCATTGACAAAGCAAGCGGACGTCAAGTGATGGTGTTAATGCATGGTCGCAGCTTTTATTAACAGTAAGCAAACCGGCCCCAACATGGGCCAACACAGCAACTCAAACCATAACAGACAAGAGCCCCCCCCCCCCACCCGTCATCCGGATGATGCCCCCCCACCAGCCGTATAGCAAAGTGGAGCACCATCCAAGCCACCCCCCCCCCCAGCTGCCCCTTCCCGCCCGCCTCGCCATGATAGCAAAGGCCGGCTGAAGGGGTTGCCTAATTCCGGGCGGAGACCCCAACCGGGACGTCTCCCCCAACCGCATACCCGGGCCGCTCACAAGGAAAGCGGCCTCCAGCTGAAATGATCCACCGGGTCAACGAGCACCCGCTCGCCACCCCGCTCGCGGGTGCCACATAACCCCCGACACCCTACCCCCCCCCCCCACCAGCTGCGACAAGATCCAACCCGCCACCCAACCAACCGAAACCGAGGGCGGGTGGGGGGTAATCCGACCCGATCGCGAGCAAGGAGGGAAAGAAGGAATCGCCTGCGGGCGTTCCCTCCTTGCTCGCGCTGACTCCGCCCCCCCTCCGTGGCCCAAAGGACCAATCAGTGGGCTCCCTCCGGGAGCCAGGAGACTGCCGGGTGCGCGCCGAGCCGCGCGTCACCCCCCCCCTCCCTCCCCCCACCCCCCCCCCCCACGACAATGACCTGCCTGGTGGCCGGGCCCCGGGAACCCAGTTACTAGGCTGCCGCGGGACCGGGGCCCAGCGGCTAGGCCGGCACTAACCGAGGTATCCGGAGGCCCTACTCGGCCTGGATCCCCAACCCGCCATCGCCCCCCCCCCCACCCATTGACAAAGCAAGCGGACGTCAAGTGATGGTGTTAATGCATGGTCGCAGCTTTTATTAACAGTAAGCAAACCGGCCCCAACATGGGCCAACACAGCAACTCAAACCATAACAGACAAGAGCCCCCCCCCCCCCACCCGTCATCCGGATGATGCCCCCCCACCAGCCGTATAGCAAAGTGGAGCACCATCCAAGCCACCCCCCCCCCCAGCTGCCCCTTCCCGCCCGCCTCGCCATGATAGCAAAGGCCGGCTGAAGGGGTTGCCTAATTCCGGGCGGAGACCCCAACCGGGACGTCTCCCCCCAACCGCATACCCGGGCCGCTCACAAGGAAAGCGTCCTCCAGCTGAAATGATCCACCGGGTCAACGAGCACCAGCTCGCCACCCCGCCACCGGCGCTAGGTAGTGAACTATCCTAGCGCCGCCCCCCCAAGGGGAAGCTGCGACCAGCACCACGACTCGAGCGCCTCCTGCCAGTCGTTCAGAAGAAGATCCTGCCCCACCGGGGCAAGATGGACCCCATCAAGCCGGTACAAACCAGCGCAAGCAACCTCCGCCCAAGGGTGCCGGACCTGAACCCCCCCCGTCTGCTGGACCCAGCGCCCGATCTGCCGATTAACTTTGCACAGGCCCCTTGACCAACGCCGCTGGGTCCAGCAAGCAGGGCGGGGTATAATGTCCGACCACACAATAACCACCCCAGGGAGGACCCCCCGCAACAATGCAATGTCTCTTTGAACAGTCCCAATAAGTTGCTGGCAAGCCCAACCGGCAACGTCGTTGCCACCCAGGTGGAGCAGCAGCCCGACCGGCCGCCGACGCCGTCCGAGTTCCGCGTGCACGCAGTCCAGGAGCTGGTCCCAACGCATGCCGCGGCAGCCCATCCAACACAACCGCACTCCAGCTCCGGCAAGACCCAGGTGGACACCCAGCGGCCGCACCGCCGCGCGCCGCTCCGCCCAGTAAACAAAAGAGTGCCCGATGATCCACCAATCGCCGGGCACCGCACCATCTGAAAGAAGAAAGAGTGGACCACCACCAGCAAACAGCTCTGCAAGAGGAAAGAAAGGATTAGTGCCCCCCCCCGACCCCCCCCCCCACCGCGGGCAGCCCCCCCCCGCGGCACCCCCCCGCTCTACTCCGCACCGCCGCCAGCCGTCGGGCGAACGTACCCGGCATACGCACCCGATCGCCAGCGGCCAATACGCCGAATAACCAGAGGGTCCAACCCAGCAGCCGCCGCGCTGGTAGCCGCTCCGATCCGGAACGAGTGCGACGTGTAACCCCGCTCATCGCAACCCAAGGCCCGCAGGGCCAGGCGAAGCACAGCCGTGAACTGAAACTGCGTCACCGGCCGGCCATCCGCATGAATAAAAAACGGGCCGGGCGCTACCGGGCGCCGCCGGGTGTATGCACCGAGAGCCCTGACAGGACAGGACAGCAAGGGCGAGATAGCGCTCAGCAGGACCCAGCCCCCTTTCCCGGACTGGTCCGTCTTAGAACGGGATAGAAAAATGCGAACTCGCGCAGGCTCGACCCGGACGTGCCCCGCCGCCAGCCCCCCAAAAGCCCCCCACCGCGCCGACCGAGGAACTAACTCGGACACCCGGAAGGCGCCGAAAAAAAGCCGTGGTGAACAACGCGTGAAACAACACCGCCTCGAAGCCCGAGGCGGCTACCCTCGGCAGAACCTCACACACCTGCAGCAGAAGCTCGTGGGACACCGGGCGCCGCCTATCCGGTAGCTTCGGCTGAGCGCGGGCCCACCCAGCGAGCAACCGCCCAACCAAGAAGGAGACAACGTGGATTCCCCCAACCCGCCGCTTTAGCAAAGAAGGAAAAGCCCGCAAGAGCTCCGGCGGCCGCCGACCGCGCCCATCCCGCCTCCTTTGCCCAAAGCACGAAGCGGCCAACCAGGTCATCAGGCACCGCCCCCCCAACCCACCCACGCGCACTCAAAAAGGCACTCACCTTCACATAGCCCCTACGGTAAGCCATCCAGGTACTGCAGGCCACCGACGCGGCCAAGAGATCCATCAGGTCAGGGTCCCAATCGTCCAGAGATGCTCCGGAACCCGCGAGGGCAGCTCGTCCGCCCCCGGAGCCAGGCGCCGAAACTGTTCCCACTGAAAACGTGACAGAGCGTCAGCGATAGAGTTCTTAGCACCCGGAACGTGCCGCGCCCTCGCGGTGACATTCAGGCGCAAGCACGCCAGCACAAACACCCTCATCAAGGCCGCCACCCTGGGGCATCGGGGGGCATGGCGATTCAAAACCTCAACAACCGCCGAGTTGTCGCACCAGAAAACAACCCGCCGATCCCGTAACCGGTCAGGCCAGACCCAGAAGGAAACCACAATCGGGAACAGCTCCAGGAAGGTGATGTTGCGGGTCAGGCCGGAGCGCGCCCAGGCTGCCGGCCAAGGCTCCACGCACCAGGCACCGTGACAGAAGGCCCAGAAACCGACGCCGCCCGCCGCGTCAGTAAACAACTGAAGGTCGCCATTCGACGCCTCCGGCCACTGAAGCACGGAGCTCCCGTCAAAGCCAGCCAGAAACGAGTCCCAAATCTTCCCGCATCCCCGAAGACACCCGGATCCGATGGTGGGGCAGCCGCGCCCCCGCCATTGCCAAAGACAGGCGCCTCGAAAAGGGGCGGCCCATGGGGAGGACACGGCAAGCAAAGTTCAGGTGCCCGACCAACGACTGCATAACGCGAAGGGAAGTCTTCGCGACGGCGCAGACCGAGGCCACCAGCTCGCGGAGGCGCTGCACCTTCGCCGCCGGCAAGCGGACCACCATAGCCATCGTGTCTATCTCGATACCAAGAAAGGTGAGGCAAGTGACCGGACCCACTGTCTTGTTCGCCGCCACGGGGACGCCAAACGCGGCAGCCGCACGCAGGAAGGTGCGCAACAGATCGGAACAAGTTGCAGCCTGCTCCGGCCCAACAAACAAGAAGTCATCGAGATAGTGAACAATGCTGGAGACCCCCGACTGGCGTTCCACCACCCAATGCAAGAAGGTACTGAAGGCCTCGAAATAAGCACAGGAGATCGCGCAGCCCATGGGCATACACATATCAAAGTAATACCGTGCCTCAAAATGGAAGCCGAGCAACGGGAAAGCAGAGGGGTGGACCGGCAGCAAGCGGAATGCCGATTCAATGTCCACCTTAGCCAGCAGGGCCCCCCGACCGCACTGACGCACTAAGGCGACGGCGGCATCGAAGGACGAGTAGTGAACCGTACAGAGCTCGCGAGGGATGTGATCGTTAACGGAGTCGCCCGGAGGGCAGGAGAGGTTGTGTATCAGCCGGAACTTGCCCGGCTCCTTCTTCGGAACCACCCCCAACGGCGACACCGTGAACGGGGAAAAGGGGGGGTCCAAGAAGGGACCCGCCACCCGGCCCAGAGCACACTCCTCGGAGATCTTGCAGCGCACAAACTCGGCGTGAAGCCGCGCAGAGGCGGCATTGCGGGTACCGCCCAGAGCGGAGGGCCCCCGGACGGGAATGCGAAAAACCCCACGTGAAACCCCCCAGAAGCAAACCGGCCGCCCTACCCCGGCGGGAACGCCCGTAGTCGAGGAGCCACGGTCGCATCGCCGCCACGCGCACCGGGGTAGCGGCCAGCGCGCGCGACACCTCACTTCCCCCCCGCCGGGGCCCCTGCGACCCCCTTCCTGCTGCACTTCGTAGCTGGGTGCGCACCGCCGCACAAGGAGCAAGCGTGCCTAAACTTGCAGTCCGGGAAAGGACAAGACGCTTTGTTAAAGCGCCAACAGACGTCCCCCCCGGCAACCGCCGCCTTTGGCTGTGGCAAGGCGGGGGCGGGGGCACGAAAGGACCGGCCCCCCTGCGAAAGCGGAGACGCGCCCGCCTTCGCCCCCGTTGTACCGGTTCCGGCACCCCGACCCCTCAAGGACATCTGGGTCAACCACAGGTTGATGTCCTTGGTCCCCCACTGCAGGAGACTGTTCTCCTCCATCTGGTCCCGAAACTCCTCGTCGTAGTTCAACCAGGCCCACCCTTCGTGGGCCTGGGAGGCAGCCAGAATGTTGTCGGCGTATGCCAACAACGCCCCATATTGGTTTCGGGAAGTAACGCCCCCACACACTCGCCAGACGCAGAAAAGCGCGGGTCCAATTGAGCGTGTTGCGAGAGACCTTGCGCACGCGGCCCGCCTTCTCGTCGTCCTTGCGCTTCTTCCTGCTCTCCCCCGAGCGCTTCCGACCGTCGAGCAAACGGAAGATGTCGATGTACCGGCGACGCCGGATCCGCCGGCGCAACTTCCGCGGAACCGACTCCCACAGCTCGGCGCAGCGTACGACAGGAGCCCCATTGGGGCCCCCGCCATCCGCCGCCCCCGGGACAGAGCAGCGGGACGAGGCCGAGGAGGACGACGAGGAGGAGGAGGACGAGGACGCCCGCCGGCAACGACGAGCGCGCTTGCGCTTCCCCTTCCCTTTGCCCGCCTCCCCGGAGCCGGGAGCCGAGTCGGGAACCCCACCCCCCGCCCCGCCCGTATACTCACCACTCCCCGCTGAGGAGACAGCCGTAGCGCCCCCAGTGGGCGCCGCCAGAACCGGAACCAGCGCGGCTGTCGTAGAACCAGAAGGGCAAGCTCCCGCCAGCTGGTTGGAAGCAGCCATAGCAGCGGCACTCGTCGAGCCCGGCGGAACCTGCGGAGACAAAGGAGAGAAGCCAGCAGCCCGGGCCCCCGGGGAACTGAGCACTGCCGGGGGCCCAGCCCCCATGAGCGCGACGAAGGCCCCAAGCCCCCGGCCTCCCACGCCGCCGCACCCCGGCCCCCCTTGTCCCCCCCCGAACCACCCCCCCAACCACCTCCCCAAGGCCCTAGGCCCCCCAGGGGACCGCACCATACGCCCAAGGGGCCGGGGGCCGAGGAACCCAGGAGGGGCAGGAGAGACCGGGGAGGGAGGCGAAATCCACCCGCTCGCTGTTCCGGGAGGCGGAGCGGGCACCAGAGCACGCGGGGCGACCGGCCCGGGGGAGACCGAGGAACCCCGCTCTAACGTCCCCGGGAGCAGCGCCCGATCACCGTCCCCGCCAGGGCTTCCCGCCGGAGACGCCAAATCGACCGCAGCAGCGCCCACAGCCGCCGGAGCAGGCAGGGGGCGCCCCCGGAGGCCCCACCCCCCGGATCCCCCCAGGCCTACTGCGCCCCTGCCGGGCAGTAGCCCGGGTACGGACAGCCGCACCAACAGGGAGGGCCCCCCTACCGCGGCCCACTGTAGCGGGCCCGGGGCGCGCCGTACCCCGCCCACGCGCGCCCCCCCGCCGCCCCTTAGCGGCGCTGCGCGCCGAGGCCTGTTTAGCCATGGGCTCTATCCCCCGGCCCAAGGGCTGCAGCAGCCTGATAGCTGGCTGGGCCCACGTGAGGAAGGGGCCTCCCTTCTCTCCTTACTGTTGATCCCCCTTTTTTCGTTTTTGGTTTGTTTTTTTTTGTTTTTTTTTGTGTACGTTATTTTATTTTATTATGTATTTATTATTTTTTTTTTGTTTTTTGTTTTTTTTTGTTTGTTGTCCCTTCCTCGGTTAGGGGGCCACCCACAGACCCTCCCCAACGCAGGCCCGCCGTTCCCGTGGGCACAGGAGGCGGCGACAGGCAAGGCAGCACTTCACACGAGGCAGGAGACAGACCTGCTCTCCCACGTGCGCCGAAGCGGCGCGCACAAGCACCGCCACGAGATGCCGGCGCCGCAACACTCGACGGCCGAAGGGAGCCCACGACCCGGCTCAACCCCCACTAACGGGACCCGCAGGAGGACCAACCTGGAACCGGTGAGCCAGAGCAATCCGACCCGATCGCGAGCAAGGAGGGAAAGAAGGAATCGCCTGCGGGCGTTCCCTCCTTGCTCGCGCTGACTCCGCCCCCCCTCCGTGGCCCAAAGGACCAATCAGTGGGCTCCCTCCGGGAGCCAGGAGACTGCCGGGTGCGCGCCTAGCCGCGCGTCACCCCCCCCCTCCCCCCCCCCCGACAATGACCTGCCTCGTGGCCGGGCCCCGGGAACCCGGTTACTAGGCTGCTGCGGGACCGGGGCCCAGCGGCTAGGCCGGCACTTAGTTAACCATTACAACCTCTATTTTGGGCCAAGAAAATAAACTGCAGTCGGCTAAAAAGAAATTATGTGAACATTCCTTATATGGGTAAGAAATCTAATTTTGCAAGAAAACATGACGTGATGGAACATTTTGGCTATTTTTCCTGGATTCAGCACCCCAAAATCTATAGGAATCAGTTGCAAAACTGGAGGCAGTTTTTTGGTAGTGTACCTGTGTAATTCTTCTGCCTGCTGGAACAGCAAGTCCTGCGGGCAGGATCTTATGTTCAGGCTGCCATTGCGACCTTGCATAATTCTTCTGTCCATGGGAGTAGCAAGGCTGCCATTCCAGCCCCAAATGGAAGATCCTGCCCACAGGACTTGCTGCTCCCACAGGCAGAACTGTGCAAGACTGCAGTTGAGGCCCTAAATGGGGTGATGTCGACAGCAGAGGTTGTGAGTGGGAGCTTAAACACCTGGTGCTATGATATCTACCTCTTCAGATGCTATGTGGAGCATTTCTTCTTGTCTCCTCTATTCCTTTAACTATCACTGTATCTCTTATTCTGTCCTATCTAATTAATGGCGTTCTTTTCATATTTTCTGTAACTTTTATGTAATATTCTAAACTGCTCTGATGCTTTGGCTTGAGCGGTATATCAAATGTAATAAACATAAACACATAAACATAAGAGCCTGCTTACAGAAGCAGCAAGTCCCATGGGCAGAAGAGATGCCAGCCAGATTGCACCTGCTACAAGGCCTGAGGTAAGAGTGCAAGATGGAGAGCAGAGGAATGAGAGTGCAAAGGGGAAGTGAAAAATGAAGACAGTTGTGGACAGTGGAAAAGTGGAAGGAAGATACTGGACATGGGGCTGGAAGGCTAGGGAGACTGAGATACTGGACATAGGGGAAGCATAGAGAGATGGAGGGGAAATAAAGATGGAGAGAAAACTTTGGACTTGGAGGTATCAAGGGAAAAACAGGTAGATGCTGGACATGGAGGGGCACAGAGAGCAGAGGAGAGATGCTGGATGCAGGATGCAATAGGGAGGCAGAGAGGACATGCTAGACATGGGGGCTAGAGAGATCATAGAAACATAGAAACATGAAGACAGAAAAAGACCACATGGCCTATCTAGTTTACCCTTCTATATCAACCACTACAACAGTCCCCTGTTTTCCTTAAGAGATCCTCTGTGTTTCTCCCATGTTTCTTTGAAATCAGATACTGTCCTCATCCCTCACTTGGTTTTCAGCTTGTCGTACTGTGAGGGCTTGTGTGCATTAGTGATGCTGAGGGCTAAGCTATCGGTAGTTTAACTACTGGCAGGGTCTCCCAAGATGGACAGGTCTCAGCTGAGGTGCCAAACCAAGACAAACCACCCATCTGGGCAGCAGCAGAATGGGACAGTGTTGGCGGCGGAGGATCACATTTCTGTGACAATGGCAACAACACTAAACTTAAACTGCATGGAAGAAAGGCCTGGCAATTTACTTCTGTATCTTGCCATGAAAACCCAGTGGATAGTCACAACAAAGCAGGTCAGAAAGAACTCAACTAGCTACTGGGGAACAGCTGAAGACTTTTCAGAGTAAAACCAGCATTTATGATGTGGTTGGATCCAAGCCCTTGGGTCGTCTGACTGCTGATGTAGCTGAGCATGAAATGAGAGTCAGAAGCTGTAATGCTGTCTTACATATTGGGACATGGAACATATGAAGCATGAACCAAGGGAAGCTGGAGGTGGTCAAGAATGAAATGGAATGTGTACAACTTAATCTGTTGGGTGTCAGTGAACTGAAATGGACTGGCATGGGGCACTTTGCATCAGATGATCACATGGTCTACTATGCTGGAAATGAAAGACAAAGAAGACATGGTGCTGCATTTATAATAAAGAAGAAACTTGCAAGAACTGTAATGAAATACAGTGCAGTAAGTGAACACTTAGGGGTATGTTTACTAAACTGCGTTAGTGCGATTCGCATTAGGAGCCGTGGTAGAGACAGAAATACCAAATAAGGACATGGGCAGTACATCATTACTGATAACGCGCGTTACCAGGCGCCATAAATGAACGAGCGCTACAGGGCACGTTACCGCATGTTAATCTTAAGAAGGCGCGCAGGCATACACAGACAACAACAGAGCTGTAGCACAATGGTTACAATACTGACTGATGGTACAGGGGTCATGGGTTCGATTCCCCAGTGGGCCTAATGTATAAGGCTGGCTGAGGCAGCACCCTTTACATTTAAGTAGTGATTGTTGAGGCATGTGACATGTATTTTAATTAGTGCTGCCAGCAAACACACCCTCACGGTGGCATAACCTAAGGTGCCGCATAAGGCACCCCATAACGCACTCCATAGGGCACATTATAAAGTGTACTGTCCGCCAAGGCACCCTATAATGTCCCCTATAGGACACCTTATAAGGCTGTGAACAAAGCCCTGACTGGCTGCAGAAGGACTGCACATGACCACACAAACTGTCTGCTGTGGTTACCAGGATAGGGCTAACCCACCCATACCCGTGATGCACTGCACATGCAAATCAGCAGTCGAGAGATGGGCACAAGATTGGGTATGCACCCCCACAGCACTTCGGCCTGGTAGGGGGAACAGACCGTGTGTGGCACTGCCACAGAGTAGCCACAGACAATCACATTGTGCGGGTACTGAGCCCACCCTGAGGTTGAGGTGGGGCGCCCAGCACCAGGTCCACAGCACCTTTCATGGCTGGAATACGCCATGCTGCAGGTCCCCAGCGGTGTGTGATAGGTAGTTCGGTTAGACACACCTAGGCTACATCTGTGTCCTGCTGTATGTCTCGGTCATGTCTAGTCCATATGGGCAATGATGCACCCAGAATAGTGCATATCCTGTGTTGGTGCCATGGTTACCTGCTGTAGGTGAAGGGGGGGGGTGGTGTATGGACCCATAGGCAGATCATGTACCACCACACAACTCAACCTCTGGGGCTCAGGGTGGGAAACAGGATCACCCACCAATAGATCCACAGTCTACCTCCCTGCAATGGTAGCAGTAGAGAGGACCATCAACCCCAGTCCTGCTGGGGAACAGACAGAGCAGTACACATCCATTACTTAATAGCAGACAGAAGGCCTGGAAATGTTCAGCTGCCCCCCACCATTATATGACATTCTCCAGCAGCAAGCCGCCAGCCGTTGCACCCTGCAAGGTGTTCCAGCAAGACACATACTATCTGCAGACAGTCTGCCAGCTAGTCCATAGTGCATGGTCCTGGAGGAAATGCATGTACGCAGAACGGGGATGTCAGCATACACACCAAGCAGATAAATCAGTGATTGGGCCCCAAAAGGAAAGCCATAAATATCACATTAGAGAAATTCTAGATAGCACAATGGGGGAACCTAACCATGCCATGGTCACTGCTCAGTCAGGGTGAGAGTGACCTCCCAGCAAGACATGCTATGGCCACCCTGTCCGTGCAGGTGGTGGCCAGACACTACAATGTCCGAGCTATTGCCCTATGCCGTGTGCAGATGCATCCAGGCCAGGCCACCCTATCCAGGCTATTCCCACGGTACCTTGCTCCTCATTATGCACATTGGCAGGCCAATACTGGCAACAGTGCTAGCAGTGTGGGCTGTGGAGGGTGTTGGCAGTCACCACACACTGGATAGACAGAAATACACTCCCCACACCTATGCCAGCATTGTGCAACTATAGAGGTGTTGGGCAGCCCAGGCCACCACACCAGTCCTGGGCACAGTGCAGGCATGGCTATGGTACGCAATACTGTAGGAGTCACTCCCCAGGTTGGTGAACACTGTCAGACATAATACCTGTAGCACACTCCACAGACATCAGAAAGGTTGCTAATAGTAACCAAAAGCACAACGTTCATTCCCCCCTCACATATTACATTGCAGAATAACGATATCAAACTAAAATCTGAAATACGTTACTTAGGCGTTATACTGGACAAACACCTCAGCATGGACACACATGTAAGAAATATAACAAAAAAAGTTTACTTTAAACTGAAAATACTAAAGCAACTCCGCCCCCTAATGCACTTACAGGATTTTCAACGAGTCATACAAGCAATTATAACCCCCCATTTCGACTTTGCAAATCAAATCCTACTTGGTGTAACTAAGCAAGCCTTAAAAAAACTTCAATTAGCACAAAACGCGGCAGCAAGGACCATTACGAAGGCCCCACCTTTCCAACATATAACCCCGATTTTAGAATATTTACACTGGCTCCCGATTCAAAGCCGAATAGAATACAAAACTCTCTTAACCACCTACAAAGCCATAATTAAAAAAGCACCCCTGACCATAAATAACCTCATCAAAATAGAACCCACCCATAATCTTCAAAGGAGAGACCAGTTAAATAAACTAACAACACCAAAAGAATTCATTAGGGCCAAAAAATCCACAAACAAGAAAGCCTTCTCCCATGCAGCCCCCATCTTGTGGAACACAATCCCAATAGAATTACCTGAAATCATGGAGTTTAGGAAAAAACTTAAAACACACTTATTTACAATACACTATGGATCTGTGACAAACTCATCTCTTACCTCTCAGCTAGATAAAGGATAATCCTACTCCAGATAATACATTCTCCAACAAAGGAATGAAGTACTGTAGCCCTAAGACAATTTGAACAACAAATAACTCTGTATATAGTTTAATTCTGTTCATTTGTACATAGTTCACTAATTGTTAATTGTTAACTGTAACTTCCAAGTTACAAATTGTTATATGTAAAAACAGCTCGCTCTGTTTATTGTTGTTCTATGTCTAATAGACAATATTTTGGTGGTGGTGAGAAGTGAGGAGGAATGTGACACATTCTATCTAACCTTTTTGATGTCTTGGACATCTGCACCTTGCCCACTCAGAATCTTAAATGACAGAGGTGTAAGGCAGGGGTCTCCAAATCCAGCCCTGGAGGGCCACAAACCAGTCAGGTTAGCAGGATATCTCTAATGCATATATATCTCATGCATATTCATTAGGGATATCCCGAACACCTGACTGGTCTGCGGCTCTCCAGGACCAGGGTTCCCTACCCCAGTTCTATGGGAACCGCATCTGATCAATGGAAGGAGCGGTATATAAAAAATCTGTTAATTAAATTAAATTAAATTAATGCTGCAGCTCACTCAGGAAATTGTAAATACCCTAGGAATTGCTATCTGCCAGTAATCATAGCAACCTTTTGATAGATGTGTATCATATTCTCAGGTTTAGGGTGCCATTACTAAGGTATGCAAGTGCTAGTATTGGGAGATGCACGCAGAGCCCAATGTCCTGCCTCTCCAGGAGTCTTTGGATAATGGGGCCTGTGGGTGCGGGTGTGTCTGCCCCTGTTGGCTGCTGCTTTATGGCAGAGATTCCCAACTCCAGTCCTGCGGTGCCAAACACTGTTCGGGTTTTCATGCTGTCCCTCATGAATATGCATGAGATACATCTGCATACCATGTGGGTGGCGCATAGAAATGCAGCACAGGCACCTTTATCAGAGGCAGCATGGAACCGGAATGGTGTTTGGCCCTCCAGGACTGCATTTGGGTGACTCTGCTCTAGGTAATGTGCATGTTTATGGTGTCTGTGCTCTGTAGGGTAAAATGTAGGTGTCTTGGGCATGTTTACGTCATCTGCAATAAAGGTGCTGTCTGTATTAGCACATTGTAGTAGTGGGTAAAATATGGGGACTGGGTTGGCAGGAACCACAGCTGGGACTTGAACCTGTGATCCTCTGCTTCTGACTACACTGGTTTTGTGCACTGCACCACCTTGTTGTCATAGAGTCAGTACATTCCTTGGTGATACCATGACTGTTCGTCAGACAGGGCCCGTCTGTTGCAGTACACGGCACCCACCTACACAGGGCTAGGCCACGGTCTGCTCTGGGCAGCTGCCACTGCCCCCTCCACCACCAGTATCCCTCAGCCACCATGCTGACATGCCCTTCTGCTGGTGGTGCTGGTGGTGCGCAGTCTCAGGCCATCTAGTGTGCAGGTAGGCGGCTGCCTATGGTGCGGGTTCTGGGGTAGGGATGCCTGCATAGTGTCACGAGGTAACGCCAGCAGAGTCCATAAATTTAAGGGAGAGTGAGCAAAACAGCAGGGAAAATGACAGCTCAGCTTCACAGATGGGAAAGGGTTGCCAAGAGCAACCGTGGAAAACACACTCACAAGGTGTTAGGGAACGCCCGAGCAGAGATGGAGCTCAGAGCTCATTTGAGAATAGAGAGCACCTGCAGGGAGGCGGAGCCCAGGCTAACACCAAGTACAATATATTGAGGACTCACTCACCAACAGATAGAACACGGCAGGGAGAAAGAACACGAGAGAGAACACGAGAGGGTCTGAGAACACGAGAGAGAGCTCAGGAAGGAACTCGTGAGAGAGCTGTGAGGACAGAGTCAAGGAAAAGCTCCAAGGAGTCAGAGGTTGGTGACTTGCAAAAAAGCTGTGGGGAACAGCAATGCATATCCTACCAGTATCCTCCGGAGTATTGCAGTGAGGCAATAAAGAAGGGCAGTCCTACAGCTAAGCTTACAAGCTACAAACAATTCAACTCCAGGCAAGCAGAAGGGAAAAGTTCTTACCCTGAGGCACATTGGCTGCAGTTAGAAAAACGCCGTGAGAGAAGGGGAACAGAACAGAGCTATACACGTCATAGAAAGCAGGAAGCATTAGGATCTAGAGAGAGATGTACTCTCCCTAGTAGAAGGGATTTAGAACACCCAGACTTCCTCTGCACATACAAAGAGCTATGTAGAGCTCAGGACTCTAAATACAAACATTACGGTGATTTCCCACAAGCCACTAGGATAGTGGAAGAAGAGAATCTGTTCACTCCTCGGCAGAGACAGTTTAACTTAAAGGGCATTTTTGAGCCAGAAGTTCTGTCTGACGAGGGAGAAATGCAAGTGGAATTTCCTGAAGATATTTCAGAGGGTATAGAAATGGACTGTACTTACACTTTGTCAGATTATATAAATTCTCTATGCTAAAGCAGCAAGAAGTGCTGATTGAAGAAACAGCTGCAAGTTTACACGTGAGTGGAAAGAACTGTTTCTGTTATTTTTGTGCTGTTTAATTTATGCTGAAGAAAGCTTATTTTTGTTCCAGTATGCTCCTTTGATTGTTACCAGACGTATGGTCTATATTTCTTTTGTTCCATGGTTTTGAATCCGCCCCGGACGGGGAATAAAACCCAAGTTAAACCTTACCCTCTGCCTCAACTACAATTATTGGTACAAGGTACAAACTACGGGAACCAGAAGGCTTTGCTACTGCCTTCCCGGGGACGTAACTGCCAGTAAAATACTGCCCCATCAAGCTGTCCAAGCATTCTTTAGCCTCTGGGCCAGCTAGTGGGTCACAATAGACGTCCACGCTCCCCCCAGCCCCGCCTGCCAATGTTCCGTGCCCTTGGGGGTAGCTGTTGGGTACTATCCCCTGTGACACTGTGGAAAATACACTCATGCCCATATTTTTTCACTCAACGTGTAATCAAACTCTGGAATTTGTTACCGGAGGATGTAGTAAAGGCTGTTAGTGTAGCTGGGTTTAAAAAAGGTTTGGACAAGTTCCTGGAGGAAAGGTCCATAAACCATTATTAAGAAGGGACCCAGGATATCAATGCTTGACCTAGTACAAGCATTGCAGAACCTGTGTCTTTTGGGGAAACTGCTAGGTACGTATGACCTAGATTGGCCACTGTTGGAAACAGGATACTGGGCTTGATGGACCTTGGTCTGACCCAGTATGGCATATCTTATGTTCTTATGTTATGATATGTTCTTATGACAGCGTGGCCACAGCATGTCCTGCTGGGAGGTCACTCTCACCCTGACTGAGCAGTGACCACGGCATGGCTAGGTTCCCCCATAGTGCTATGTAGCATTTCTCCCATGTGAAATTTATGGGTTCTGTTTTGGGGTCCAATCACTGATTTATCTGCTTGGTGTGTATGCTGACATCCCAGTTCTGGGTACTCACATCTCCTCCAGGAGCATGCACTATGGACTAGCTAGCAGACTGTCTGCAGCTAGTATGTGTCTTGCTGGAACACCTTGCGGCGTGCAGTGGCTGGAGGCTTGCTGTTGGAGAATGTCAGATAGTGGTGGGGGGCAGCTGAGCATTTCCAGGCATACTGTCTGTCTGCTATTGCTTTATTGATGTGCACAGATCTGCATTGACTGTCCTGTAGGGTGTCTGTTCCCCAGCAGGTCTGGGGCTGATGATCCCCTCTACTACCACCATTGCAGGGAGGTAGAATGTGGATCTGTTGGTGGGAGATCCTGTTTCCCACCCTGAGCCCCAGAGGGTGGGTTGGGTGATGGTACATAATCTGACTATGGGTCCAAACACCCCCCCCCCCTTTCATCTACATCATGTAGCCATGGCACCAACATAGGATATGCACTATTCTGGGTGCAACAAAGTACATAGGGCTAAATATGATTAAGAAATACAGATGGACACAGATGTAGCCTAGGTGTATCTGTATTAACTACCTATCACACACAGTAGTATTGATGGGGACCAGCAGCATGATGTACATCAGCCATGAAAGCTGCTGTGGACCTGGTGCTGGGCGCCCCACCTCACTCTCAGGGTGAGCCACAGTACCTGCACAATGTGATGGTTTGTAGCTACTCTGTGCCAGTAACACACACGGTCAATACCCCCTACCAGGGTGAGGTGCTGTGGGGGTGCATACCCCATCCTGTGATCATCTGTAGACTGCTGATTTGCATGTGTAGTGCATCATAGGTACGGGTGGGTTAACCCTATCCTGGTAACCACAGCAGACAGTTTCTGTGGTGACCTGCAGTCCTTCTGTAGCCAGCCAGGGGTTTGTTAGTAGCTGTAGTCCACTGGTTACTTCACTGCCTGTGGAACCAGAGGTCATGGGTTCACACCTGTGGTGGGGTTATTTGATAGGGCTGTCTGAGGCATTGTCTATTTTTAATGCACATTAGTGCTGCCAGCAAGAACACCCTCAGAGTATTGTAGTCATAAGGTGCTTCATAAAGCGCCCCATAGGGCACCGTATAAGGCGCCCTATAAAGCACCTTCTATGGTGCCTTATAAGGTGTCCTATAAAGCGCCTTATGAGGTGCTTTATAAGGTGTCCTATAAAGCGCCTTATAGGGTGCCCCATAGGGGACATTATAGGGTGCCTTGGCGGACAGTGCACTTTATAATGTGCCCTATGGAGTGCCTTATAGAGTGCCTTATGTGGCACCTTCAGTTACGGCATGTGATAGTGTGTTTGCTGGCAGCACTAATTAAAATATACATAACATGCCTCAAAAAGCAATACTTACACATAACAGCTGATGTCTTGGCCAGCCATATGCATTATGCACATTGGGGGCTTGAACTCATGACACCTGTACCATCAGTCAGTGTATTCACCATTGTGCTACACCTCTGTTTCTATGTTTGCATGTCTGCGCGCCTACTTAAGATTACCGCGCGTTAACGTGCTTAGCAGTGTCTCGCCTGATAATGTGCGCAGCGCACATTATCGCGTGATAATCCCGTTTTGCTACATTAAGATCGAAACGCCCACTCCTTTTATGGCAGCCTGCACATTATCGCCAGGCACACGTTAAGACGGTTTAGTAAACATACCCCTTAGTTTTCCTCTAAGGAAGACTGCCTTAGTAAATTTGTCAAGGCTAAAAATCATCTTAATGTCATCTGAGAAGCTTTTTTACTGCATGGAATTGTTCTACTAATAGTTGTGTGTACTTCATAGTGGGACATGGTTATATGATTGCTATCTAGCTCAGATCAAGAATGAATTGGAGTTTTTCTGCATGAATACAAGCTTATTGCTTGACTATGCTTTACAGTCTCTTAATTTCCCAGATTATCTGTCAATTGCTTCAAGCTCATTTCAGAAAGTTAAAGTTATATTTTCATCCCTTATTTGAAGGAAAGTATGTAATCTATAAATGAGAATGTAAAGTGTAAAAAATAAAACATTATTGTTTTCCTTTGTTCTATACTCCACAAAAGAGAATGTCTGCAACTCATTCATAGCACAAGTAAGGTATAAACTCCAGTGCAGTCAATCAATAATGCCAAAGTAACTCCTATTTTGTAGTACAGTAAATAAGTGGATTTGACAGCTGGCAGTGATGTCTGATTACACACATGATTCCTTTTAGTATTTCCATTGCTATTAAAGGATTGGAATCTCACGTTCATTTGCCTTAGGGATTCTTTTTGATTTCTTTGCATTTGTTCTTTATAATGCTTCCCACCCATAATTGGCTTTACAACTTAATTGTTTCAATCATCAAGCTGGAAGGGAAATGCTGCCTTCTTGTCTTTGTTTTACTATTTGCCCCTTTTATATTTCTACCAGTAGCGTTCATTTTTCTCTCTTCACTGGAAAAAAATACTAAACTTGAAGGTGGTTGAGCAACAGGACTCAAGGAGGGCTGTCAATGGGGTTCACTCCAGCTACTGGAAAAGAACCAGTAGCATGTCATAAAGATCAGTGCTAGGGTCATTTTGTCCTCTCTAATAAATAATGTGTCACCGGAGAACAGTTGTAATGCAAAATGTTCCTATTTAAGATGGTAACAATTTTCAGGAGAGTAAGCATATCAGAACAATTAGATAAGATATGAAAGATTACTTTAAAAATGTGAACAATGGTCAAATATATTGTCAAGCGTCAGTATAGAATAATAAGGGTTCTGTTTACTAAACGGCGCTAACGTCGCAGCAGTGGTATTATCACGCGATAAGTGACGTTATCGCACGATAAACATTATCGCCCGATAATAGAAACATAGAAACATGATGACAGAAAAAGACCACATGGCCTATCTAGTCTGTCCTTCCATATCAACAACTACAACAGTCCACTTTTTACCTTTAGAGATCCTCTGTGTTGGTCCCATGCTTTTTTGAATTCAGTTACTGTCCTCATCTCTACCACCTCCACTGGGAGACTATTCCATGGATCCACTACTCTTTCCGTAAAGAAATATTTCCGCATATTACTCCTGAATCTATCTCCCTTCACCCTCATCCCATGTCCCCTCATAGCAGAACTTGCTTTCAATTGAAAAAGGCTCTCTCCCAGAACATTTATGCCATGGAGGTATTTAAACATCTCAATCATATCACCTCTATCCCGCCTTTCCTCTAAGATATATGCATATTAAGATCCTTAAGTCTGAAGCCCACTAATCATTTTAGTAGCGACCCTCTGCACCGACTCCATCCTGTTCACATCCTTTTGAAGGTGCAGTCTCCAGAATTGTACACTATACTCCAAATGAGGTCGCACCAAAGACTTATACAGAGGCATTATCACCTCCTTTTTTCTGCTAGCCATTCCCCTCCGTATGCACCCAAGCATCCTTCTAGCTTTTGCCATCACCTTTTCTACCTGTTTAGCTACTTTAAGATCATCAGACACAACCACGCCTAGGTCCCGCTCTTCTTTAGTGGACAAAAGTACTTCACCTCCTACACTGTATTGCTCCCTTGGATTGCTGCAGCCCAAATGCATGACCTTACATTTTTTAACATTAAATCCCAGCTGCCAAATTCTAGACCATTCTTCAAGCTTAGCTAGATCCCTCCTCATGTTATCTACAAATTCCTGGGTGTCTACTCTATTGCAGATTTTGGTATCATCTGCAAAGAGGCAAACCTTACCCGACAGCCCTTCCGCTATATCACTAACAAAGATGTTAAAAAGAATCGGACCAAGGACAGATCCCTGGGGCACACCACTGGTAACATCCTTCTCCTCAGAGTGAGCTCCATTTACTTGTACTCTTTATCGCCTCCCACCCAACCAATTTCTAACCCAAGCAGTAACTTTAGGGTCTATCCCTAGGGTGCTCAGTTTGTTTATAAGTCGCCTGTGAGGAACAGTGTCAAAGGCTTTATTGAAATCTAAATACACCACATCTAGAGCTCTCCCTCGGTCCAACTCCCTGGACACCCAGTCAAAGAAATCAATCAGATTTGTCTGACAAGACCTGCCTCGGGTGAATCCATGCTGCCCCGGATCCTGTAATCCGCTGGACTCCAGAAACCTCACTATTTTCTCTTTCAGCAGCGTTTCCAATAATTTACTCACCACCGAAGTTAAACTAACCGGCCTGTAGTTTTCAACCACATCCTTACTTCCGCTTTTGTGTAAAGGCACCACATGAGCCTCTCTCCAGTACTTTGGCACCACTCCCGACTCCAACGAGGCATTGAAAAGGTCAGTCAGTGGAGTTGCTAGAACGTCCCCAAGTTCCCTCAGTATTCTAGGGTGTATCCCATCCGGTCCCATCGCTTTGTCTACTTTAAGTTGAGCTAGTTTCTCACGAACACAGTCTTCTGAAAATTGTTCAAGATGTCCCTCGCTTCTGTTCCTATTTGTGGGTGTTTTCTGAGGTCCTGCTCCTGGTTTTTCATCTGTGAACACAGAACAAAAATATTTGTTAAGCAATTCTGCTTTATCCATATCAGCTTCTACATATTCCCCCCCTGCACCCTTGAGTCTGACAATACCACTTTTGCCCTTCCTCTTCTCAATAATATATCTGAAAAATGTCTTATCCCCCCATTTTATTGCATTGGCTATTTCCTCCTCCTTTTGAATCTTTGCCTTCTTGACTACTTTGCTAGCTTCTCTAAGTTTTTCCAAATATAGATGCCTGTCTTCCTCTCTCTGTGATCTCTTGTATTTCATGAAGGCCTCCCTCTTTTTCTTCACTTTTACAGCTACTTCCTTCGAAAACCATAGCGGTCTCCTTTTCCTTTTGCCTTTATTTACCATTTTAACAAAAAGGTTTGTTGCCCTTAAAATACCCCCTTTCAGTTTTGCCCACTGTTTTTCTACATCCCCCAGCTGTTCCCATCCCACTAACGACTCCCTGAGGTATTGGCCCATCTTCGCAAAGTTAGTCTTCCTAAAGTCTAAGATCCTCACCTTGGAATGGATTCTAACAGCCCTAGTCCTAATACCGAACCACCCCATCTGGTGATCACTGGATGCAAAATGATCTCCGACTACAACATCAGAAACACTTTCACCATTGGTAAGCACCAAGTCCAGTATGGCCCCTTCACGTATGGGGTCTGTTACCAATTGCCTGAATAGTTCTCCCTGTAGAGAATCCAGGATCTCCTTACTTCTAGATGATACTGCAGCAGGAATGTGCCAATCAACATCTGGCATATTGAAATCTCCTATCAGTAGCACTTCCCCTTTCCTAGCAATGCTGTGTATGTCTTCAATTAACTCTGTCCACCTCTTCCTCTTGTGAGGGAGGTCTGTATATCACACCAATGCAAATAGATTTCTCTTTCCCTCTTTCTAGTTTAACCCACAATGCCTCCTCTCTCCCTTTTAAGCTCTGTAATTCCAAAGCTTTAATAGTAGTTTTTACATATAGTGCCACTCCTCCTCCCCTTCTTCCTACCCTGTCCTTTCTGAATAAAGTATAGCCAGGTATAGTTATATCCCAGTCATGGTTTTCTGTGAACCATGTTTCTGTAACTGCCACTAAATCCAAGTCAGCCACTCCCACCAAAGCTTCAACATCAGGGATCTTATTTCCCATGCTACGGGCATTTATACACATTGCTTTCCATATGTTACCCCTGTTACCCATTTCCATAAAGGTATTTAATGTATCACCTACCTGGGGGCTTTCACTTACCTGGGGGCTTTCTTCACCCATCCTCAACGAATCTAGTTTAAAGCCCTCTTCAGTAGATTAGCCAGTCTACTACCGAAGATGTGTTGACCTTTCTTGGACAGATGGATGCCATCTCTGCTCTGCAACCCTTGGATCGGCATCCCATGGTCTAGGAAACCAAAATGCTCTCGATGACACCATCCACGCAGCCATGCATTCATCTCCAGGATGCGAGCCTCTCTGCCTTGGCCTTTACCGTCAACAGGGAGGATTGAAGAGAACACCACCTGTGCACCTAACTGCTTCACCCTCTGTCCCAGAGCCATGAAGTCACTTTTGATACATTCCGAGGTATACCTGGCTGTATCATTTGTTCCAACATGGATTAGCAACATTGGGTAATAGTCAGTGGGCTTGATGAGTCTCGGCAAACTCTCCGTAACATCTTGGATTTTGGCAACAGGCAGACAGCATACCTCTCTGGACATCAAGTCTGGTCGGCAGATGGATGCCTCAGTACCCCTCAGAAGAGAGTCTCCAACCACCATTACCCTTCGTTTCCTTCTGGTCACTGATTCTGCAACTTTGGGGTACTTGAACTCTGGATTTTTCCCTTTTCAGGGATGCTTTCACCTCCTCCACTTCCAGGGCTGCATAATGGTTCTTCAATTCATTATCGCGCGATAATGTCACTTATCGTGCGATAACGCGGCTGCGGCGTTAAGGCATCCTAACCCTGTGAAATCCGGCTCTGAAGGGTGGAGTAAGGCTTCCCAGAGGGGGGAGAGAAGGGGTCAATGGGTGGAGAGTGGGAGGAGAGAGGCACCAGGCACACTAACGCTGTGAAATCTGGGTCTGAACACTAACGCCAGTGAAACCCTCGCGTTAAGGCACATTTGCAGGAAAGAGAAACCATTTCAGTCAGCAATGTACAGTAAAGCCAGGGAAACCCAAAACCGTGATAGTAGTGATACATGTGCACGGAACAAAAAGGCAAATAAACATAGAAAATGACCTGAACCACATTTAAAATCCAAATAACCAAACTGGTCAATAGTAATATTAATGAGAAATATAAAGAAACACTACTGAGAAAGCATAAAAAAGAAGATATCATGTTTGGAAGGGTCTATGCTCTGAACCCCTACAAGGTGAATGATCCCACATTGGAATAGCAGTGCTCAGGGTATTCCCTTTATATTGGGCAGGTTTGTTATGGCGTGCACATGTGCTGCAATAGCAGGGTGGGCATGTAGGAAAGGGCAACTGTACAGATGCTGGAAATGGGATACAGAGGGCTGCAGGCGGCACATGCTGTGGTGCAGCTGGGGCACAGTGCGAACAAGGTGGATGCCTAGGTGGCACATAGGAATGCTGAAAATATATAGCAGCCAGACAGCAACTGATGAGGGTACAAAATGGGCATGAGTGTGTTTATCACAGTGTCACAGGGGATAGTACCCAGCAGGTAACCCCAAGGGCACATAACATTGGCAGGCAGTGGGGGGGGGGGGGGGGGAAGTGCGCATGTCCATGTAGGCACCCCTACCCGAGAACCCACACCATAGGCAGCTGCCTACCGGCATACTGGATGGCCTGGAACTGTGCACCACCAGCACCACTGGCATAATGGCATGGCAGCATGGTGGCGGAGGAGTGCTGGTGGCAGAGGGGGCAGTGGCATCTGCCCACAGCAAACCATGGCCTAGCCCCATTTAGGTGGATGCCATGCATTGCAACAGACAGGGTCTGTCTGACGAACAGTCATGGTATCCCCAGGGAATGAACTGTCCCTGTGGCAACAGTGTGGTGCAGTACACACAGCCAGTGTGTTCATGAGCAGAAAGTCACAAGTTCAAGTCCCAGCTATGGCTCCTGCCAACCCAGTCCCCATATTTAACCCAGTACTAAGCCATGGTAATAAAGATGGAACCTTTATTGCAGATAACATAAACATGCCTGAAACGCCTATATTTTACCCTACAGAGCACAGACACCATCAACATGTGCAATACCTGGGGCAGAGTTTCTGAACTGCAGTCCTGGAGGGCCAAACACCATTCAGGTTTCATGCTGTCTCCAATAAATATGCCTGTGCTGCATTTGTATGCGCCATCCCCATGGTAAGCAAATGTATCTCATGCATATTCATTAAGGACAGCATGAAAACCCAAACAGTGTTTGGCCCAGCAGGACCGGAGTTGGGAACCTCTGCCCTAGAGCAGTGGCCAACAGGGGCATAAACACTCACACCCACAGGCTCCACTATCCAAATCCTCATGGAATCAGGCTGTTGAGCCCTGCGCGCAGCAGCATCTACCAATACTAGCACCTTCATACCTTAGCAATGCCGTCTTAAACATGGAAACACGTTCCACATATATCAAAAGGTTGCTATGATTAATGGCAGATAGCAATTCCTAAGTTAAGCACAATTTGCTGATAGAGCTGCATTATAGCAACCTTTCTGATATCTGTGTATTGTGTTTCAGTTTTGGTTTCTGACAGTGTTTACCACCCCGGGGAGTGACCCCAACAGTATTGCGTACCATAGCCATGCCTGCACTGTACTCAGGACTGGTGTGGTGGCAAGGGCTGCCAAAAGCCTCTATATTTGCACAATGCTGGCATAGGTGTGGGAGTGTGTGTCTGTCTATCCAGTGTGTTGTGGCTGCCTACACCTTACTCAGCCCACACTGCTTGCACTGTATCCAGTGTTAGCCTGCCAATGTGCATAATGAGGAGCAAGGTACAGTGGGTATGGCCCGGACAGGGCGGCCTGGGCAGGATGCATCTGCACAGGGCATAAGGCAATGGCTGGGACATTGTAGTGCACGGCCACAGCATGTCCTGCTAGGAGGTCACTCTCACCCTGACTGAGCAGTGACCACGTCATGGCTAGGTTGCCCCATAGTGTTATATAGCATTTCTCTCAAGTGATATTTATGGGTTCTCTGTTCTGGGGCCCCATCACTGATTTATCTGCTTGGTGTGTGTGCTCACATCCCGTTTTTGGGTGCACACAGTTCCTCCAGGATCATGCACTATGTACAAGCTAGCAGACTCTCTGTGATCAGTATGCGTATGGCTGGAACACCTTGCAGGGTGCTGTGGCTGGAGACTCACTGTGCTCGCTGCTGGAGAACGTCAGATAGTGGTGAGGGGCAGCTGAGCATTTCTAGGCCTACTGTCTGTCTGCCATTGCCTTATGGATGTGTACAGATCTGCATTGACTGCCCTGTAGGGTGCCTGTTCCACAGCAGGACTGGGATTGATGGTCCTCCCTACTGCCACCACTGCAGGGATGTGGAACGTTTATCTGTTGGTGGGAGATCCTGTCCCCTACCCTGAGCCCCAGAGAGCGGGTTGGGTGGTGCTACATAATCCGCCTATGTTGTCAAGCACCCCCCTTCACTTAAATCATGTGACCATGACACCCACACAAGATATGGACTATTCTGGGTGCATCATAGCCCACAAGGGCTAAACATGACTGGGAAATACAGATGGACATCGGTATATCCTAGGTGTGCTTGCAAGGACTACCTATCACACACTGGCACTGATGGGAACCTTCAGCATAGCCTATCTCAGCCAGGTCAGGTGCTGTGGACCTGGTGCTGAGCGCCCCACCTTACCCTCAGGGTGAGCACAGGACCCGCACAATGTCACGGTCTGTAGTAACTCTGTGCCAGTAACACACACGGTCAGTTCCCCCTACCAGGCTGACGTGCTGTGGGGGTGCATACCCCATCTTGTGATCATCTGTAGACTGCTCATCTGCATGTGCAGTGCATCATGGGTACGGGTGGGTTAACCCTATCCTGGTAACGATAGCAGACAGTTTGTGTGGTGGCCTGCCGTCCTTTTGTAGCCAGCCAGGGGTTTGTTTGTAGCTATAGAGATGTAGCCCACTGGTTACTTCACTGACTGTGGTGGCAGAGACATGAGCTTGAACCCACAGTGATGTTATTTGATAGGGCTGTCTGAGGCATTTCCTTTTTTAATTTAAATTAGTGCTGCCAGCAAACACACCCTCACAGTGCTGTAACCTTAAGGTGCCTCATAAGGCGCTCTGTAAAGCACCCTATAAGGTGCCCTATAGGGAACATTATAAGGTGCCTTGGCAGACAGTGCACTTTATAATGTGTCCTCTGGAGTGCCTTATAGGACACCTTATGTGGCACCTTGGGTTATGGCACCTTGAGGGTGTGTTTACTGGCAGCACTAATTTAAATTAAAAAAGAAAATGCCTCAGACAGCACTGATTTAAAGTAAAGGGCAATGCCTCTGATAGCCTTACTCATTAAGCCCACTGGGGGATCAAGAACATAAGATATGACATACTAGGTCAGACCAAGGTCCATCAAGCCCAGTATCCTGTTTCAAACAGTGGCCAAGCTAGGTCATATGTACCTAGCAGTTTCCCCAAAAGACACAGGTTCCACCTTGCGTGTACTGGGTCAAGAATTGATATCCTGGGTCCCTTCTTAATAATGGTTTATGGACCTTTCCTCCAGAAACGTGTCCAAACCTTTTTTAAACCCAGCTACAATAACAGCCTTTACTGCATCCTCTGGTAACAAATTCCAGAGTTTGATTATACATTGAGTGAAAAAATATTTTCTTTTATTAGTCTTAAATAGTTACCCTGTAGCTTCATTGCATGTCCCCTAGTCTTTCTATATTCTGATAACGTAAACAATCGATCTACGTTTACCCGTTCCACTCCATTCATTAATTTATAGACTTCTATCATATCTCCCCTCAGCCATCTCTTTTCCAGGTTAAAGAGCCCTAAATGTTTTAGCCTTTCTTCATAGGAGTATCCTTCCATCCCCTTTACCATTTTGGTGGCTCTTCTCTGAACCTTTTCTAAAATTGCTATATCTTTTTTAAGATACGGTGACCAGAATTGCACACAATATTCAAGGTGCGGTCTCACCATGGAACAATATAGAGGCATTATTTGATTGTATGATAAGGCGGTATAAAAATCCAATTAAATAAATAAATAAATAAATAAATAAATTATAATATCTTTTGTTTTATTTTCCATTGCTTTCCTTATGATACCTAGCATTCTATTTGCTCTCTTGGCCGCCGCTGCACACTGGGCCGAGAGTTTTAACATGTTATCCACAATGACACCTAAATCTTTTTCCTGGGCGGTGGTTCCTAATGTGGAACACTGCATCATGTAACCATAGTTTGGGTTGTTCTTCCCTAGGTTCATAACTTTGCACTTGTCCACATTAAATTTCATATGCCATTTTGATGCCCAGTCTTCCAATTTATCAAGATCCTCTTGCAATTTTCCACAATCCTCTTGGGTTTTAACAACTTTAAATAGTTTTGTGTCATCTGCAAATTTGATAACTTCACTCGTTATTCCACTTTCCAGATCATTTATGAATATGTCAAAAAGCAGCGGACCCAGCACAGATCCCTGGGGTACACCACTATTCACCTTTCTCCATTGGGAAAATTGGCCATTTAGCCCTACCCTCTGCTTTCTATCTTTTAACCAGTTCCTGATCCACAATAGTACACTGCCTCCTATCCCATGACTCTTTAGTTTTGCCAAAAGTCTCTGATGAGGGATCTTGTCACTATATCAACTGACTCACCTTTGTCCACCTGTTTATTCACTCCTTCAAAAAAATATAGATTAGTAAGACAAGATCTTCCTTGTCTAAAGCCATGTTGGCTGTCTCCCATTAGGCCATGACTATCTACATGCTGAGTAATTGTATTCTTTATGATGGTTTCTACCATTTTTGCAGGTATTGACTTCAGGCTCACCGGTCTGTAGCTTCCCGGATCACCCCTGGAACCCTTTTTAAAAATTGGTGTTACATTGGCGATCCTCCAGTCTTCAGGTATTAGAGATGATTTTAATGATAGTTCACAGATTACTAATAGTAGGTCTGCAGTCTCACATTTCAGTTCTTTCAACACCCTTAGATGTATACCATCCGGCCCAGGTGATTTACTACTCTTCAGTTTATCTAATAGTTGTAATACATCTTCCCGATGTATCGATATTTCCTTCAATTCTTCCGCACCTTTGAATACCACTTCAGTCATGGGTAATATCTCTACATCTTCCTTAGTAAAGACCGAAGTAAATAATTCATTCACTCTCCGCTATCGCCTTGTCACCTCTTAGAGCCCCTTTAACCCCTCTATCATCTAATGGACCAACTGACTCTCTCACAGGTTTTTTGCTACGAATGTACTTGAAAAAGTCTTTATTTCATGTTTTTGCTCCGCAGCAAGCTTCTTCTCAAATTCTCCCTTTGCCTGCCTTATCAATGCCTTGCATTTGACTTGCCAGTGCTTGTGCTGTTTCCAGGTTTTGTAGTTTGGCTCTTTTTTCCATTTCCTGAAAGATGCTTTTTTGGCAACAACAGCCTCTCTGACCTCACCTTTATACCATGCTGGCAGTTTTTTGGACTTCCTTCCACTTTTCTTAAAGCATGGAATACAGCTGGTCTGGGCTTCCAAGATAGTATTTTTCAACAACACCCAATATTGATGTAAGTCTTTAACCTTTGCAACTGCTCCTTTTAGTTTTTTCTTAACTATTTTCCTCATTTTATCATAGTCTCCCTTTCGAAAGTTAAAAGGTACTATTGTGGATTTCCTTACTATCCCTCCTCCAGTAATTAAATCAAAGGCGATCATGCTATGATCACTATTGCCAAGTGATCCCAACAACCTTATCTCTTGCACTAGATCTGGTGTTCCACTAAGGAATAGGTCTAATATGGCTTCCCCTCTGGTCGGTTCATGAACCAGCTGCTCCAAGAAGCAGTCATTTATTTCATCTAGGAACTTTATCTCCCTAGCATGTCCTGCCATGACACTGACCCAGTCGATACCGGGGTAATTGAAATCACCCATTATTATTACTGCGCTATAACTTTTGTTAGCTTCCTTGATTTCTTTGAGAGTTTCATCATCCATTTGTTCATTCTGGCCAGGCGGTCGATACTACACCCCCACTGCCATTGCCTTCCCCTTTTTACATGGAATTTCAATCCATAGATATTCTACAGCAAATTTTGTTTCCTACAAAACTTTAATCCTTTCTGACTCAATGTCTTCTCTAACATAAAGCGCAACCGCTCCACCAATTTGATCAGCTCTATCATTACGATATAGTTTGTACCCAGGTATCACAGTGTCCCACTGGTTGTCCTCCTTCCACCATGTCTCTGAAATTCCAATCATATCTAACCTTTCATTTAGTGCTATATATTCTAACTCTCCCATCTTATTTATCAGACTTCTAGCATTTGCATACAAGTATTTTAGAGATTGTATTTTATTCATATTAATTTGGCTATTGGTAGACATGGGTAATTTGGGATCTTTAAGCTCTGTCTGCTCCATACTCGAGGGCATTTGGGCTACTTTACTCTTTTTTGGAACCTCTCTGCTTTTGGTAGTATCCTTCAAGGATACATTCTCCCGAACCATACGCTCTTGGGTGACTGTCGGCTTTCCCCTATTATCTAATTTAAAAGCTGCTCTGTCTCCTTTTTAAAGGTTAATGCCAGAAGCTTGGTTCCATCTCGGTTAAGGTGAAGCCCATCCCTTCGAAGAGCCCCTCCCTTCCCCAGAATGTTCCCCAGTTCCTAACAAATCCAAAACCCTCATCTATGTACCATTGTCTCATCCATGCATTGAGACTCCAGAGCTCTGCCTGCCTTTTGGGCCCTGCGTGTAGAACGGCAAGCATTTCGGAGAACGCTACCCTGGAAGTTCTGGATTTCAACTTCCTACCTAAAAGCCTAAATTTAGCCTCCAGAACCTCCCTACCACATTTTCCTATGTCATTGGTATCGACATGTACCAAGACAGCAGACTCCTCCCCAGCACTATCTAAGACCTTATCTAGGTGGCACATGAGGTCTGCTACCTACGCACCAGGCAGGCATGTTACCAGGTGATCCTCACATCCAACAGACACCCAGCTATCTACATGCCTAATGATCGAATCGCCAACTATAACGGCTGTCCTAACCCTTCCCTCATGGGCACATGGCCCTGGAGAGACTTCCTCGGTGCGAGAGGGTTTTACATCACCTGGAGGACAGGTCTTAGTTACAGGATCACTTCCTGCCACACCAGGGTGATGCTCTCCTGTCACGTGACCTCTCTCCTCCATGGCAACAGGGATGCTGCCAGACTGGAGGTGGGACTTCAGGACTATATCCCTGTAGGTCTCGTCTATGTACCTGTCTGTCTTCCTTATGTTTTCCAAGTTTTCTACTCTAGCCTCTAGAGAACGGACTCGTTCCCTGAGAGCAAAGTGCTCCTTGCACCTAGTGCGCACGTAAGACCTCTCACCAACTGGGAGAAAATCATACATGTGACACTCAATGCAAAAGACTGGAAAGCCCCTATCTCACTGCTGGACTGCTGTCTGCATTTTAGTTTTAAGTTTGTGTTTAGATCTTTAAGTTCTTTACTTACTAAGGGTTGCTATGGATATTTATACTAATAAAACTGTACCTAATACATTTAATATACCTTTTTTACCTGAAGCTTAATTAATCTCAGGTCCTTAGTGTATGACCGATTTGGATAACGAGCTTCACCTGAAAGCACCTCCTGTCTTTTAATATGTGTAAGTACCTATAAAGCTACAATTATCCCAGGGATGGGTGGGTGTTGGGGAGGGAGGGAGGGAAATAACACTTATTAAAAGAGGGCTGCTACACAGTACCCTGTGTTGTGCTGCTGAGGTAAGCTATATTCTGATTTGATTTAAATTGTAGCTCTTTGCTGCTGCTAGGCTCTAACTTATTATGAAATTTAAACTACAAGCTCTATGCTGGGTTCTAAATTTAACCAGAAAGCTCTCTTCCGTGTTTTAAATTTAAACTAAAAGTACTTTGCTAATGCTAGGCCCTGAGTGACTATTAAATTTAAACTACAAGCTCTCTGTTGGGTTCCAAATTTAACCAGAAAGCTCTCTTCTGTGTTTTAAATTTAAACTAAAAGTACTTTGCTGATGCTAGGCCCTGAGTGACTATTACATTTAAACTACAAGCTCTCTGCTGGGTTCCAAATTTAACCAGAAAGATTTCTTCTGTGTTTTAAATTTAAACTAAAAGTACTTTGCTGATGCTAGGCCCTGTGTGGCTATTAAATTAAAACTACAAGCTCTCTGCTGGGTATGAAATGTAACCAGAAAGTTCTCTTCTGTTTTTTAAATTTAAACTTAAACTGCTGCTACTAGGCCCTGACTGATTTAACAAAAAATAGTGGATTCACAGATTAATTAGCTTTAATACAATGAATTCCTTTCAGAAAATTCCCAGAAGTATATACTCACAATTGCAGATCTCTCTCCAGAAGTAACAGTCCCCTTTTCTAGTCCTTCAAGACTGAGGATCACAGAGCTCTGGTTGAGTTCATGACCCCTGTTTCATCAGTCAATGTATTAACCATTGTGCTACACCTCTGTTGCTGTGTTTTCAGGTCAGCACGCCTAATTAAGGCTAACGCACGTTAACGTGTCACGGCGCACTTTATCGCGCGATAACCCGCTATTGCTACCTGAAGACCCGAACGCCCACTCCTTTTATGGCAGGAGGAGTAGCCTAGTGGTTGGGGCAAGGTACTTCAGGCCGGAAGGTCGGGGGTTCATATCCCACTAGAGGACAGCAACCTTGGGCCGGAAGGACTGGGGTTTCTAGTCCCACAGGTGCTCCTTGTGGTCTTGGGCAAGCCACTTAACCCTCCATTGCCCATGTTCCCTGTAAGTATTAGTGTGTGTCTCATATCCCCACGTGTTAAATGTATCCCCCACTTGTGTTGTGACCGCTTTGATTGAAGGATAAGGCGGTATACAAAACTGTCTAAATAAAAAAAAATAAATAAAATAAAATAAATAATTCTTCACATTATCGCTGGAGCTAACGCCGGGAACATTAAGACGGTTTAGTAAACATACCCCTAAATTATGCAATGACTCCACATGGATATTGTTATACTAAAAGCAGTTGTTGAAACACCTTATCTTTAATTGAAATTATATATAATTAAAATATTCATAGTATCATTTTAAGAATTATTAAAATTTAACAAATTTGTTAAAAGGCTTTTCAGAAACTCTTCAAAAACATTTGTGTTAATTTATTCAGTTGAAACATTTCTTTCATTTATTTTCATATAGATAAGCAGATATAAATACAGATATACACTTATGGCTAAAATCCCAAGCCCTTAAACTTCCAAAGTGATCACCCTATGAACTATGTAGCCTTGGGGATGAAGCCCATCCTTTTATATTCTGAGTCCAGTAAAGAAACAATAACATAATTTGTATGGGTAAACCAGTGTTTGCTCCTATAAAATCTTGGGCTGACTATTCCCAGCCCTCTGCCCATACATTTTCTTTTGTGGGTGAAAATATGCACATGTTTACAGTACACATATTACTCTCTGCACCACAAATTGAGCAGGATCAGGCCAGGGGAAAGATGTACACGTGGAGATTACAAATTGAAATTTTCATGGCTAATTTCCTGTGCATAGTTCGTACACATGGTCTGCACACAGGCCAGATTTTCAAAAGCAATCCCACAGGGCTTTTCTACCAAAAGGACCGTAATCTCTACAGACAATATCATTATTGCCCTCACCAGAGACACAACAAATTCCTCATTCAGAACTGCCAATTTATTTTTTAATACTCTTTGATGTAAAATGTTTGATATCTATTAAATATATTTTAATTCATATTAGAACTGCAATGAATTACTGTTACAAGTGAACATAAGAAATGCCATACTGGGTCAGACCAAGGTCCATCAAGCCCAGTATCTTATTTCCAACAGTGGTCAATCCAGATCACAGGTGTCTGGAAGGTTCCCAAAAAAGCACACAGGTTTCACAATGCTTGTCGTGGAGGAACACTGTTGGGGATGTGGTTAGGGTATGACCTGAGGAGATTAAAAAAAATTATCTATCTATCTATCTATATATATATATATTCCTCATTTCAATAGGGGCTGCACATGTATGTGGGATTTTACAACTGCTCCTTGCACATATAGACAGGGCTGGTGCTACCATTAGGCTAAGTAGGTAGTCGTCTGGAGCATCACCCTCTGCTTACACCCCCCATGAAAACAGGAAGTCAGGCATTGTTGGGGGTGGAAGCAGACAGCTCCGGAGCACTGAGGTTTGAAAGTGAGCTCCATGGGGCTGTTTCAAGCCATTGCCGCTGCTGTAGGTCCTGATGATGGGCAATAGCGATGGCAATGAGGGGTGGCAAGGGATGAGGTTTGCCTTGGCCACCTCATCTCTTTGTGCTGGACCTAAATATAGGTTTTGAAAAAGAGCTCTTTTTCAGTTAGCTCTTTATGGAGGAGATTAAGGGGTTCTCCTCCTTAATCCCCCAAGCTTTATTTCCCCTCCAAACTGAAATCAAATAAAGATGGTGGCATCTGTCGTTAGTTAGCTGTATTTGTATATGCAGGTTTGCAAAATGTCCCACATGTACACACCAGTGCTGGCACTACTCATGTAACTTCTAAACTACTAACTTACACATATATAAGTGCCAGTACTTACTCGTCAAAGTTGCTGGTTTTCTTTGATTTTTCTCACATGTAGATTTGTAACATGGGTCCTCCTGCTCCACTTATCAGCAAATACATGTGCATTCCTGCATTATTTAAGAAAAGGCTCCACATTTTTCAGAACCTTTTTTAAAATACTGTTGAAACTGTATACATCCAAAGCTTCACCCAGTCAATAACGCGTGGTGGTTGTTTGAAAGGATACTTTTATTCAATAATTTGAAAACCTGAGAGCCCACCAAGAAGAGCACCACACCACGTTGCTCAAGAGACACCCAGTCAATAACGCGTGGTGGTTGTTTGAAAGGATACTTTTATTCAGGTTTTCAATTCCCTTCATCAGTTTGGGTAAATAGAAATTACACTTACCTGGTAATTGTGGTTCCTTGAGTAAATCCAGTTTAGTCCTCTACCTCTGGGTAGTGCACCTCTTCCTGCAGCTTGGAAACTGGGCATGTCAAAATCGTGACAACACTGGGTATATCCTGCTGGTCTCTCCCATCAGCCCCCAGTGAACTGTTGACAAAGCAGACTCGAAGGAGCAACAAATAAGTAGCTATCATAACAAATTCAACCTTAAACTCAAACTGAACGTATAACCTAATGTATTTATCTACTAAACCCCTTCTCTCGAAAGAAGAGGAGTACTTTTGTACCTTCTCTTTTCAGCTCAATGCCTAGGCAAGAACAAGTGAAAGAAGAAGAGACAGAAAAGATATATGAAGAATGGAAATGCTTGAAAACCGGCAAAAGGGTCTACTCACTTGTAGGCTTATACGCTTTCCAACTGACCAACCACTGCAAAACAACCCATCCCCAGGCGGGAATGAGGACTAAACTGGAGTTACTCAAGGAACCACAATTACCAGGTAAGTGTGATTTCTATTTCCTTATTGTTCCTCCAGTTTAGTCCTCTTCCTCTGGGATGTATCAGAGCATTAATCATTGGGAGGGACCTCTCCAGCCGGATCTCAACACCGCCTCCCTGAAAGCAGCATCTTTCACCGCTAGAACATCTAGACAGTAGTGCTTAATGAAAGTATGGAGAGACGACCAAATGGCTGCTCTACAAATGTCTACTGGCGGAACCAAACTGTGCTCCGCCCAGGAAGTCGCTTGTGCCCTGGTAGAGTGAGCTCGTAAGCCCGTTGGGACTGTACGACCTTGTAAAAGATAAGCTGACGCAATCGCCTCTCTAATCCATCTAGAAATGGATGCCTTTGCCGCCACTTCCCCTTTGCTGGGCCCTCCAAATAACACAAAAAGGTGGTCCGATTTGCGAAAAGTTTCTGAAAGCTTTAAATACTGCCACAGCACTCTCTTGACGTCCAACAGCGTAAGCTATGGTCCGATATGTTCCCCTCCACCGAACCTAGAGCTGGAAGAGACACCGTTTGATTTAGGTGAAAGTGAGAAACCACCTTTGGCAAAAAGGACGGAACTGGTCGCAATACCACCTTTTCCCGGGAAAAAGACAAAAATGGTTCTCGACATGACAACGCCTATAACTCGGAAATTCACCTCGCCGAACAAATGGCTACCAAAAACACTGCTTTCAAAGTTAAATCTTTAATCGACGCCTATTGCAAAGGCTCAAACAGTGCATTAGCTAACGCTCCCAGAACCAAATTGAGAACCCATGGAGGAACCATGATTATACGAGAGGGCCGCAGCCTGGTAACTGCTTTAAGAAACCATAACATATCCACATGCAAACCGAGAGCCACACTTGGATTTTTCCCCTATAGCAAGACAGGGCTTCTAACTGCACTCTCAAGGAACTGGCTGCTAAACCCTTATCAAAGCTGTCCGGCAGAAAACTCAAGACCAAGGGAATGGACACTGTGGCCGCACGAACCTGCCTCCGCGAACACCAGTCCTCAGAAATACGCCATATCCGTACATATGCAAGAGACATAGACTTTTTTCTTGCTCGAAACAAGGTGGAGATGACAGCTCTCGAGTAACCCTTTTTCCTTAACCTTGCCATTTCAATGGCCATACGGTAAGCGAGAACCGAGCCACCTGGGGCATTCGAAGGAGACCCTGTAGAAAGATTCTCCAATGCCAGTAACCTCCACGGAATCCCATCGAGTAACTGTATGAGGTCGGCATACCATGGGCTCCTCAGCCAGTCCGGGGCCACCAACAACACCTTCCCCCGATGAGCTTCAATATGCTGAACCACTCGACCTATGAGTGCCCACAGAGGAAAGACATAGAGAAGACCTGACAACGGCCACTGTTGTATCAGAGCATCGATTCCTTCAGACATCCTCTCGCATCGTCTGCTGTAGAAGTGATCCATTTTTGCTGACTGAAAAGTCTCCATGAGATCCATTATCGGCGGTCCCCATTTGTGAACTATCTGTGTGAATACGTCCGGATGCAACTCCCATTCTCCTGCATCTACTCGGACCCTGCTGAGGAAATCTGCCATCACATTGTCCTTTCCTGTAATATGCGCTGCCGAGGTCACTGGAAGTCGAGAATCTATCCAAGCAAAGAGATCCTCTGCTTCAGCTTCCATGGCCACACTTCCGGTTCCGCCCTGATGATTGATGTAGGCCACCATCGCGGAGTTGTCGGACAGCACTCGCACCGCTCGACCTGTCAATGCTGCTTTGAACACCTGTAACGCCAGGCGGACCGCTCTCAGTTCTAGCTGGATGATTGATCACAGGCTCCCCTGCGCATTCCAAGTGCCTTGCTTGAAAACATCTCTGCAATGTGCTCCCCATCCTGCCAGGCTCACGTCCGTCAGCAATGGAAGCCACTCTGGATGTAGGTAGCAGCCACCACCGAAGGGACTGCCTGACCCAGAGAGGACAGGGAAGACGCTTGTTCAGCGAGTCGGACTGATGTGACCACCGACGAAGTAGCGCTCTCTGCAGCGGTCGCATATGAAATCTGGCCCATGGAACTACTTCCAATGTTGCCACCATAGTTCCCAGCACACAGCCAAGTCCATGCTGAGGGCGCCGGAACGGACCTGAAGTTGTGCACCAACCGACGAAGTACTTGCACTCGACGATTTGGCAGAAACACCATTCCACTCTTGGTGTCAAATTGAACTCCCAGATATTTGAGATCCTGGGATGGAACTAAGTGGCTCTTGGTCTCGTTGACCACCCATCTGAGGCTCGATAGAAACTGCACCACCTTGTCCGTAACCCGGACACTCTCGGACTCCGACTTCGCCCGAATCAGCCAATCGTCGAGATAAGGGTGCACCAGAATGCCTTCCTTCCGTAATGCCGCTGCTACCACCACCATAATCTTGGTGAATGTACATGGAGCCGTCACCAGACCGAACGGCAATGCTTGGAACTGATAGTGTCCCCAAGGGAGAGCAAAGCGCAGAAACTTCTGATGAACATCCCTGATGGGTATGTGCAAATATGCTTCTGTGAGATCGAGAGAAGTCAAGTACTCCCCCTGGTGAACCGCTACAATGACTGATCTCAACGTTTCCATTCTAAAATGCGGCACTCGAAGGCAGCGATTCACCCCCTTTAGATCCAGAACAGGATGGAGCGACCCATCTTTCTTTTGCACCATGAAATAGAGGGGAGTATTGACCCAAGCCGTAATCCTCTAAAGTGACGGGCACTACAGCTCACAACTGTAAAAGCCGGTCAAATGTAAGATGAATCGCAAGGGGTTTTTGCTGACCTTTGCATGGAGACATCACAAACGAGTCCAGCATGGGCTTCACCAGCTCCAGCACGTAACCCTCACGAATGATCTCCAACACCCACTGGTTGGATGTGATTTGGGTCCAGGTGGGAAGAAAGGCCTGAAGACGTCTTCCTATTGATTGACTTCCCACTGGGACCTGCCTCCTTTCATTTTGGTTTTCGAGTAGGGCTGTGGAAGCCACCGCAAAACCTCGACTTGCTCCCTGAAACCCACAAAACCCCTGAGCTCTAGAAGCAAATCTTCCTCTTTGAAAACCGCCCAAGCAGGAAGAACGAAACCTCCTGAAATCTCGAAACTGCCCCCGAAAGGCCGGCAAAGATTTCCCTTGTTTAGGTTAATCCTCCGGGAGCCTTCCACCTTTAGACTCTCCTAAATCCTTAACCAACTTGTCAAGATCATCGCCAAACAACAACTTGCCCTTAAAGGGAAGCTTACCAAGACGCGACTTAGATGAGTCATCTGCCGCCCAATTCCTCAACCACAAGGACCTCCAGGTGGCAACCAAAGACGCCATACTATTTGCCAGCGTTCTGATCAAGTCATAATGTATGTCTGCCAAATACGCCGAACCAGACTCTAGACGATCTAGCTCCCTAACACTTTCCTGCTCCAGTTGTGGCACCTGGCATAAGTGTTGAGACCATCTAAGAGATGCTCTCGCCACCAAAGCCCCACAGATAGAGGCCTGCAAGTACAAAGCATTTGCCTCAAAATATTGCTTCAACAATTCATCTACTTTCCTATCCTGTGCATCCTTTAAGTCTGCACTACCTTCCACCGGAATAGTGGTCTTTTTTGTGACCGCTGAGACTGCCGCATCAATTCGCGGAGAACGGAACCTCTCTTTGTCCTTATCTGTGAGGGGATAGAGTCTATTCATGGTCCTAACCCCTTGCAGATCTGCCTCTGGCTGATCCCACTCATCCTAGATCATCCGGTCTACCACCCGGTGGACAGGGAACACCACCTGAGTCTGCTGCACTGCCTGAATAATGGGATCTTCTACTTTCTCATCATCAAGCGGTTGCGCCGTAGCGAGATTTAGCATCTGGAGAGATTCCGTGATAAGCGCCGTGAGCTCATCCCTCTGGAATACGTGAATAATTTTCACCTGATCCTCAGGCTCAGGAATTTCTCCTTCTTCCAATTCGTCCACACCAGTTTACAGATCTACTTCTGCCTCCTCTGACTCGTGCCACTCCAAATATGAGGAAGCAAGGTCCCTAGTCCTTACCCTCTTTGGGGGCTTTGGAGACATGCTATCCGGGTCCCCGGAGTGGGATTGCTGCATGGGGCCGGTCATTGGTAATGGTTCAGGAACCTTCCCCTGACGCCGCAAACAAAATGCCTGATGCATAATGTCAGCAACACTTACCTGGTGGCCAGTGGACGCCAGGGCAGGTGGGACACAAAAATATAATGTTAAGATTGGAGAGTCTTCTAAAGGCCCAAATGGCTCTTGGTCCTTGTAGTTGCTTTAGCTCCAATCTTCAATGAAACAATCAAGCTGAGTGGTGGGAATTAATAAGGCTTTTATTTCCCTTTTTCACAGTGGTTCTAAATAGTGGGTTACAACTTTAAAGCAAATGTCCTTCATTCAGGTAGAAAACAAACGCAGGGTTCAAAGCAAAAACTGCTATACGTCACAGGAATGGAGGGGTTCAAACAAATACAGAATGCTCTGCTGGCAATTCACCCAATCACAAGTCTGGCAGTGACTCTAAACTTTCAGAAATGCAAAGTGTACAGTCCATCTCTTGGTCAGATAAATCTCCTGCCAGTTCCACTTGCATTGACACGCTATCAGAAAGCTCTGATTCTGTATCCCTGGTTTCTTGTAAAACACATTCAGGGGTTTTGTATATTTTCTGTAGCAGTTCCCAATGTCCTTGGCCTAGCCTAGGGCATCGGCCATGTGCTGTGTTAGGCTTTTAAAGTACCCTCTTTCCTTAGAGGCTTTATAGCAGCTTTATCATAGCTTTTACCATTCACAACTTTCTTATTAGGCATACATTTCTCATACCTTGTATGGCAGCAATCCTCCAGTAACCGGCTTTCTTCCACTGCCTGCCTTTCCCAGGCAGCCGCTTGGTGAAATCCTTTTCTATGCAGGTTAGGCTTACCCTGTAGCCTTTGACTTCCTTCTCCTGGTGAAGGCCTGCCTCTGTACAAGCCCAGCTTCTGGCTTACTGACTCAGTGTGGCTTGGCTTCTCCAGCTGATTCTTGTTTGGCTTAAGGTTGCAGTTACAGCAGGGCTTTTGCCTCTGAGGGCAAACAGCTCTCGGTTTGGCTTGAGCTGACACCTCCTTAGGTCCTTCCTCAGCTCCTGAGAAATCACCTCTCCCTCCTGGGAATCCTCTAGCACTAGAGTAGTTAGGTTTCCACTTCCACCTCTCTCACTCGGTGCTGCCAGTGATTCTCCCCTTGCTTCTGCTTGGGCTGCTGCTTCTGCTGGTGCTTCTATCTCCGAGGCTGCCGGTACTCCTTCTGCCTCTTCTCCTTCCTCTCTTCCAGTCTTCCACACTCCCCTTATGAAGCCCTCCTGCCTTTGAGGATTGGAAGCTGGTTGGCATTTCCTTGTGACCAGCCGGGCGTGGCCCTTCAGTCTCCCTGAAGACACTCTTGCTCCCTCTAGCTGGTTCCTGGGAATATTGCAAGTCTTTTTCTCTGTGAAAAACACCTTCTTTTCTCTCAACTGGGCTCTCATCAGCCCTCGCTGCATGACACATCCCCCTTCTTAAAATATTACGGGCTGGGGAAGCCTCTTCCACGCAGCACGTAATACGCGATACCGCATCCTTCTGCAGCTGACTTGCTTTTCGCTTCAACCGACTGTTGTCCACTTGTATCATTTTAGGGTTGGATATGTTTACCGCAGATGCTAGCAAAACTAACCATTCATGCCATGGCTGGAGTATGTTTACATGATAGACCTGGGTATGTCCCTTTTTATCTTGAATCAGGTAGGAAGCTGGACCGACAGGCTTGATAACCTTGTAAGGTCCCTTCCACTGAGCTTCAAACTTGGGAGTAGCGCCAGATACTAAGACTATCACCTTCTCTCCCACCTCCAGTTGTCTGGGTTTTGCATGACGATCATAATATTGCTTTTGCTTTTGTTGGCTCTCTTTCAGTTTCTCTTCAGTGAACCACGAGGTTCGTTACAGGCGAGTCCTTAGGCCCTTCAAAAATAGGGGTATTCCTATTTCATCCCCGACGGGTTCTGTCCATTGTTCTCGCAAGACATCCAATATGCCTCTTGGTGCTCGTCCATACATAAGTTCATAGGGCGAGGTACCCAGGGAACTCTGTGTTCTCTCCCTACAAGCGTATAGAACAAATGGTAGCATGGTGTCCCATTCGGTCATTTGGCCGTCCAAAGCTCGTCGAAGCATTTGCTTTATGCTTTGGTTTAAACACTCCACCAAGCCATTGCATTGGGGGTGGTAAGCCGCAGTCTTTATATGGTGGATACCAAAGGCGTCCCACACCTGGGCTAGGTACTTGGATAAAAAGTTGCTGCCCCTGTCAGTTAATACCTCCTGCGGGAATCCCACCTCGCAGAATATCTTGATTAACTCCACAGCAATGGACTTTGCTGAAATATTTCTCAGAGGCACCGCCCACGGAAAACGTGTGGCCTGGTCAATAATCACGAGAATATACTGAAATCCTCTTGGCGTTTTTACCAGAGGTCCTACTTTATCGATGGCCAGTCTCCTTACTGGGTATGAGATTATTGGCATCGGGATTAGAGGTACTTCTGGCGGCCGCCTAGGAGTTACCCATTGACACGATGCACAGGACTCGCCGAATCGAGTAGTTTCTCTGAAGACTCCCGGCCAATAAAATCTGGCTAAGATTTGATCAAGGGTGCCTTGTGCTCCCTTATGGCCCCCTACTGGATGGTCATGGGCCAGACGTAAAACAAGAGACTTGAAAATATTCGGGACCACTAACTGCTTCTGAATGTTTCCTGTTCGGAGGTCCTTACTTTCTCGATATAGTATGTCTTCCTCCATAATAAATCTGGGGAAAGTATCCTTTTCTTTTTGAGCATGCACAAACACACGAGCCAGCGCAGGGTCTGCCCTTTGTTCCATCTTCAAGGAGGGGAACTTCTCCATCAATTCCTCAAGTACCCATGGCATCCCTTTTCCAGCTTCCAGCTCGGCTCTTCCCTGAGAGCGACATTTTCTTTCTTTCCGCCTCTCAGCCTTGGATTTTCTTTCCCTCTCAGAGGGGTCACCTATTAAACCTTCGTGGGAAGGAAGGTCTCCTAAAGTGGTGTCTCTGGAACACGAAGGACTTTCAGAAGTCTGGGTGTGCGAGCGCGTTGAAACTAGAGCCTTCTTGGGATCTGTAGTCTTCTTCGTTTTTTCCAGAAGAGGACTGGGAATCACAGTATCCCTATGGCGAATGCAAGTGGAAGCTTGAGCTTCTTGTGGAGATAAGCCCTCTTTTATACGTCTCCTGAACTGTGGCCAATCACGGCCAGTACCAGCTCTTGGGGTAACTTAGGTACAACGGCTATTAGCATTTCTTTTTCAATGCCTAGACCTTTAACCCACAATTTGTACACGGGATAGCGGCTAGCCGTACCATGTATACATTTTATTCTGACATTACCCTCTGGCTGATCTGGAACTGCCACGCCCTGATCCCTGACCACAGACCATAATTTTTGCGAAATCATAGTTTGGTCAGCTCCAGAGTCTAAAAGTGCTTTTGCATTTACCCCTTGAATTTTCACATTCAAGACAAAACCTTCACGGATTGCTTTTGGTTTTTCTCCAACAAGAGCAGTACGTGAATAACATTCTTGTTTTAAATGCCCTTTCTTTCCACATGCAAAACATCTTTTAATCATTTCTTTTGACACATTAGAACTTTTTAAACCACTATGTAGAGGTCGTGAGACGCTTTCTAACCTCTGCGCCTCCATACCGACTGCCAATTTGGAATTCCCCACCTTTTGCTCGGTGACCATCTCTGCTTCCAAATACCGCTCAGTGAGAGCTATTGTGCCAGCAGTGGTATGGCAACTCTGCAGGATGAGAAAGTTCTGCACTCTGTTTGGCACTGCAGACATATATTGTTCAAGTATTATCTCATCCATTAGTGTATCTACTGTCTTCCCCTCAGGCTTTAGCCATTTGGTCGCTAGACCGCGTATTCTATGGCCAAGGGCCTTAGGCGTTTCATCTGCCCTGAGAGAAGTGGCTCTAAACATCTTATTGTACAATAAAGGTGTAAGGTCTAGTCGATCCCTAATAGCACTAACTATTTCCTCGTAATTATTAGTGAGAGTGGGTGGCATTGCCCTGTACGCAGCGAGCGCCTCCTCCGTGAGGGACGCTGCAAGGCGAATGGCCCATTGCTCGGGTGGCCAATTTGTGGAGCATGCAATTCTACTAAAGGAATCTAAAAAGTCATCTACGTCATCAGTAGGGCTTAATTTTCCTACTGTTAGGTCATTGCATGTCCATTGTCCATCCCTTGGATTGCCTGGTCCAGCCTCCTGTAGCCTCTCTGTGTTGGCCTTAGCCAGCGCCTCCCGCTGCTGAGCCAACCAGGTTTCCATAACCTGCAGGACCGGCTGTTGCTGTGCCTGCAAAGCCTGGAGGGCCTGCGCTTGGTTTTGCCGCGCAAACTCAGCTTGTCTGTCAAACTGTAGCGCCATCCACGCGCAAAGCTCCTTTTGCTCCATGCTGCACCTGTAAAAAGAGAACACAAGAAAAAAAAAACAAGTGTGGCTCCACTAACAAATGAGCTCCCCTTTTTTTTTCTTTTCCTCTTTTTTTTTCCCTCTGATATCCGCCACAGATCAGGCTTAATTACAAGTTACCTGACATCCATGTTGTATCAGCTTTGGAATAATCGCTGCTGTCCCACTCTGCAGCTCTCCGCCTCTGGTGTCAGCAACAGGATTTTCAGCTCACTGGTCCAGGTGTCCCCCTTCAGGATTTTCACCATCCGATCCGGCTTTTGGTTACTCCATCCCAGGTTTTACCCTCCGGTCCAGTTTCCAGCTAATCCGTTCCGGGTTTTACTTTTCCAATCCGGTTTTCCTACACTCCACTCCGGGTTTTATTCTTTTAAACCTAGGAGTTTATTTTTTCTTTCTTTTGCAGTTGTAAGCACCCAATAAAACATCCAACAACTACGCCATTTATGTCAGCAACACTTCCCTGGTGGCCAGTGGACGCCAGGGCAGGTGGGACACAAAAATATAATGTTAAGATTGGAGAGTCTTCTAAAGGCCCAAATGGCTCTTGGTCCTTGTAGTTGCTTTAGCTCCAATCTTCAATGAAACAATCAAGCTGAGTGGTGGGAATTAATAAGGTTTTTATTTCCCTTTTTCACAGTGGTTCTAAATAGTGGGTTACAACTTTAAAGCAAATGTCCTTTATTTAGGTAGAAAACAAACTCAGGGTTCAAAGCAAAAATTGTTATACATCACAGGAATGGAGGGGCTCAAACAAATACAGAATGCTCTGCTGGCAATTCACCCAATCACAAGTCTGGCAGTGACTCTAAACTTTCAGAAATGCAAAGTGTAAGTCCATCTCTTGGTCAGATAAATCTCCTGCCAGTTCCACTTGCATTGGCACGCTATCAGAAAGCTCTGATTCTGTATCCCTGGTTTCTTGTAAAACACATTCAGGGGTTTTGTATATTTTCTGTAGCAGTTCCCAATGTCCTTGGCCTAGCCTAGGGCGTCGGCCATGTGCTGTGTTAGGCTTTTAAAGTACCCTCTTTCCTTAGAGGCTTTATAGCAGCTTTATCATAGCTTTTACCATTCACAACTTTCTTATTAGGCATACATTTCTCATACCTTGTATGGCAGCAATCCTCCAGTAAACATCATGCTGTTTTTACATATAACAGTGTTAACAATAATAACAATTTCGGTAATAACAATAATGGGTTCAATCTATCAGAACAGATTGATAGTTGAGAACTATATACATTGAACATGTTTAGAACTAAAATACAGTTTTAAATAGAATCTCTGGTTATTTTACAAGCTATTAGTACTCATTCCAGGTCGAGGGTCAATTATCATTGCTGGTGCGGCTATCCCTTTTCATGTTGTGTTGGTGAGTTTGATACGGAAGCATAATGTGTTGAGAATAGGTATGTTTTGAGTTTTTTCCTAAACTCCATGATTTGGGGTAATGATCTTAGTTCAACTGGGATGTTGTTCCACAGTATGGGGGCGGCATGGGAGAAAGCTTTCTTGTTCGTTGATTTTTTGGCTTTTATAAATTCCTTTGGTGTTATTAACTTATTTAATTGGTCTCGTCTTTGAAGGTTGTGACTGAGTTCCTTGGTGATTAGGTTATTTACAGTACAGGGTGCCGTATTATTTAGGGCTTTGTATGTGGTTAACAGGGTTTTGTACTGTATGCGGCATTGGATTGGGAGCCAGTGTAGGGATTCTAAGATAGGCGTAATATGTTGGAAGGGAACTGTTTTTATGATGGTCTTGGCTGCTGCATTTTGTGCTAGTTGTAGTTTTTTTAAGTTTTGATTTGTTACGCCTAATAAGGTTAGGTTTGCAAAGTCAAAGTGGGGGGTTATGATAGCTTGTATTATGCGTTGAAAATCCTGTAGGTGCAATAGGGGGCGGAGTTGCTTTAATATTTTAAGTTTGAAATAAACTTTCTTTGTTATATTTCTTATCTGTGAGTCCATACTAAGGTGTTTGTCCAGTATTACTCCTAGGTACCGTATTTCAGTTTTTATTTTGATATCATTGTTTTGCAGTGAGATATGTGGTGGAGGGGTGAATGAAGTGTTTTTGGTTACTATTAGGGCTTCCGTTTTTGCGTGGTTAATATATAAGTTATTTTCGTTTAGCCAATTGTTTATTTCGCTGAGGCAAGTATTGATAAGTAATGTAGGGATGTTTGGTATAGTGAAGGGTACATACAACATTATATCGTCTGCGTAGATGTGATATAATACATTGTGTTTTTTGAATATTTGGCAAATGTGTTTTATGTATATATTAAATAGAAGCGCTGACAGGGCAGAGCCTTGGGGGAGTCCTAGTTCCTGATTGTATGTTTTTGATGTAAGGTCACCGATGCGGACCGTTTGGGTTCTGTTGCTTAAGTATGAGGAAAACCATTTTAGAACAGTGGATTTTATTCCTATTTGTTGCAATTTACTTATCATCGTTGTATGGTGAACACTGTCAAAAGCTGCAGATATGTCAATGAAAATGAGTAGGAATGCCTGTTTTGAGCTATCAATGCCTCTTACGAGCGTATCAATTAGGGCTGTTAGCAGTGTCTCCACCCCATGTCGAGGGCGGAACCCATACTGCTGATTGTCAAGGGGGGCTGAGCTGTCGATGTATTCCTGTGTCTGGATTTGAACTGCTTTTTCGATCAATTTAGCCAGAAATGGAATACTTGATATGGGTCTGTAGGACTTAGGTGATGATTTATCAAGAGTGGAGTTTTTTAAGATAGGTCGGATTTGAGCATGCTTTAGTGATGGGGGTAAGTACCCATTTTTTAGTGAAAGATTTATTATGGGGAATATGAATTGGGATAGTATAGATATTGAGTTTTTTAGCCAATTTACTGGGCATGGGTCCAGGAGTGAGGTTGTGGTATTAATATTTGTTATAATGTTCTTGAGTGAGACAGTAGTTAGGGGTTGGAAGTCCGTCCATTCGTCAGTATGTTGGATTTGAGATGGTTGTTTAGGACTTGGTAACTGGGGGTTGGACGTGATTTTATTCATGTAATAGTTTGCCATTTCCTGTGGTGAGATTTCTACAGTATCGTTGCTGGAGATGTGGTTGGTGTTTGTTAGTTTTTGGGCTATTGAGAATAGTTCTCTAGGTTTATTTATTGCATTGTTTATTATAGAGGTATGGTAGTGTTTCTTGGCATTGTTAGTTGCTTGTTTGTATGAATTAAGGAGAGTGAAGTATGAGTCCTTATTAATGGTGTTTTTATTTTTTCTCCATTTGCATTCAGCTTTCCTTAGGTTTCTTTTTAGTAGGTGTAATGTGTTATTATACCAAGGAGCTTGTGCAGTTTTAGTACGAGTGTTTTTCTTGGTCACCTGTTTATTAGCAGCTGCATTGTGAATGAAACTCCGGGCTTACCCTGTAGCCTTTGACTTCCTTCTCCTGGTGAAGGCCTACCTCTGTACAAGCCCAGCTTCTGGCTTACTGAATCAGTGTGGCTTGCCTTCTCCAGCTGATTCTTGATCTGGCTTAAGGTTGCAGTTACAGCAGGGCTTTTGCCTCTGAGGGCAAACAGCTCTCGGTTTGGCTTGAGCTGACACCTCCTTAGGTCGTTCCTCAGCTCCTGAGAAATCACCTCTCCCTCCTGGGAATCCTCTAGCACTAGAGTAGTTAGGTTTCCACTTCCACCTCTCTCTCTCGGTGCTGCCAGTGATTCTCCCCTTGCTTCTGCTTGGGCTGCTGCTTCTGCTGGTGCTTCTATCTCCGAGGCTGCCTGTACTCCTTCTGCCTCTTCTCCTTCCTCTCTTCCAGTCTTCCACACTCCCCTTATGAAGCCCTCCTGCCTTCGAGGATTGGAAGCTGGTTGGCATTTCCTTGTGACCAGCCGGGCGTGGCCCTTCAGTCTCCCTGAAGACACTCTTGCTCCCTCTAGCTGGTTCCTGGGAATATTGCAAGTCTTTTTCTCTGTGAAAAACACCTTCTTTTCTCTCAACTGGGCTCTCATCAGCACTCGCTGCATGACAATAATTAACATGAAATCCAGACAGAAGTCCCTGAGGTGCGGTCCTGAACCTGCTGTGGATAACGTCCTCGAGGGTCCCGGCTTCTTCTCTGGTCATAGCCGATGTAGCCAAAGAATCCATAATGAGAGAATTCTCCATCTGCTGCTCTACACTAGTGATAACAGAAGTACAGCTCCGACAGATGCCAGTGTCAGCGACTGTGCCCCTGCGTGACCCGCAGACCATACACTGTGGCCGCAAAGACATTGGCTAAACCTCCAACATGGCTGGCTAAAAGGGACAAAAGATGTAAAGAAAAAAAAACCTGTTAACCTTTTCTTTTTTTTTTTTAAACAAAGGAACAAGAGATAAAACTAAAACCAAAAGTAAAGCTAAGCTTAAAATTAAAATTAAACTCAAAATTAAGAATAAAGTTAAGAATAAAATGAAGAATAAAAAGTGAAATCAGCCCCCCTAAAGCTGAGGGCCCCCCCCTGACCCAGAAGAGCCAACCAATGACACAAAATAATAATGAGGGCAATAATCTAGCTGTGCGGCCTGTTGTCTGTCCCACAACCTGCGGGCCATTGTAACTCCCACCACGTGGTCCTAGTGTGAGAGAAAATGGCCACTCTCTCTGACAAAAAACTGCCAAAAAACTGCTGCTGCAGAAACGAGCTCCCAGCAGCCCGACAGAGCCTGAAGATCTTACCTGCAGGGCCGAACAGCATGCAGCCCGCTCCTTGCAGCGCAAAGTCAGCAAACCCTCAAGCTGCGCTGCAGCGATCAATAGCTGCGGCAAGGGCTGCTCTGCCGGCTCCACAAATGAAACCCGGAGATCCCGCTGGCACGGTGAGCCTCCGTCGTGCACAGCTTCTGTGTGGCTGCACGGGTCCCGAAGCTCTCTCCCGTACAGTCAAGGGAGAGAGATCCAAACCGGCGAATGTCTGTAGGAAAGTAATCTCAATCGAAGCAGATTACTCCACTAAAACCTTGCATTAATAATATAGATACCAGTGATTTGCTAATTGTTTAAAATTATAACTTCTATTGAATGCCCATATGTAGTCTCAGACTCTTGCGCTTTGAACCTCCTCACTATTAAGGATTGTATTGCGCTTATATTGCATCAATGACTACTGGGACTTTTTTATGTGTTGTTTTTTTCATATATCACCAGTATTCTACCACCCTCGTGTTCTAAAAAATCATTGGCTTATATAAACATATTATTAAACGTGCTTATCTTCTTCTTTGTTGATGTTATCCTTCTTTTCTTCTGTAGAGATTGAATTTCTCATGGGTTTTCTCGAATTATTTGACAATATACGCCTCCTTGGGCGCCTCTTAAGCGTTTCATTCCTGCCCGGAGTTTCATCAGGAGGATCTGTAATCGAGAAAAGACCACTAAAAACACTATTGACAACTTTTCATCTTATCTACTATTGCTGTATAATAATGGCTTGGACTATTTTACAATTTTTATTTTTTAAAAACTACCTCTTGCAATTCATGGTTGACTCACTGTTTGTTGCTGCCCACGTCTCTCAGCATATGATTTCGAAAAAACGCCGCGCATGCGGCCTAGTTCCCCTGTTTCCTGTTATATTATTAATGCAAGGTTTTAGTGGAGTAATCTGCTTCGATTGATATTAGTCAATAAACTCCGAAAAGACCAAATTATTTAGTTTTGTAGGAAAGTAATCGACAGACAGAAAGGTGAGGTGGGGGCTGCTACTGCCTTAAAGAGACAGCCCTCCAATTGAAGAGTACAAGAAACTAAAGTGAATTTAAAGAAATTTGCTCACAACAACTAAAGGGATTTTAAACCCCTGATTGCCAATTAGAATTAAAACAAAAGGCAAACTAACATTAAAATTAAAAGTAAAATTTAAATTTGTCACACAAAGGCCTGACTAAATGCTCCTCATCTGTTCCTCAAGTGAGCCCAGAACCTAGGCTCACTAGGTCCTCCTGCTGCATGGAGACTGGACACACTGGGGGCTGATGGGAGAGACCAGCAGGATATACCCAGTGATGTCACGATTTTGACATGCCCAGTCTCCAAGCTGCAGGAGGAGGTGCACTACCCAGAGGTAGAGGACTAAACTGGAGGAACAATAAGGAAACTTTTGTGACTGCTGGTGTGTGTGTATGTGTGTGTGAGCTGGCAGTGTGAGTATGGGGGAATGAATGGGTAAGATGTGTGTGAGTAAATGGGAGAAGCATGTGCACATAACTGATTAAATGGGATGTCTGAGTGGATCACATATGGGAGCTGGTGAGGTGTAAGCACAAAAGTTAGCAAATTGACTAATGGGCAGAGTGTGAGTCAGTGTAGTGCATGACTGCTTATCGAATAGGGTAGGTGAGTAGATTAGAAGTGTGAATGAATGAGTGGTCTCTATGTTAGCGAGTGGGAGCTTAGAAGGAGGGGGGTCAATGAATGAATGAATGAGTATAGGGGTGGTAATAAACTCACCAGATGGTCTTTGCTATCCCTAATAGTCAGTGTCTTCCTCGCATGTCTCCTCCCCTCCTTCCTCTCCTTTATCCTATCTTTCTACCTTTCCTTAATCCTTGTCTTCCCTTTTTTTGCCTTTTTCTGCCACCTTTCCATTTCTTCTGAACCCTACCTCTTTCAATGCTCCCCACTGCTGCACTCTTAATTTTCTTTATTCCTCTTTTCCTTTGGTACTGGCAGGCTCTCCATCTGATGCATCCCTCTGCTCATTTCTGCCGGCCTCCTCTACATTAGACAAGGCCCAAGATACCTGCCTGCCATACTGGTCTGCTTTCTTTGTCTCTTCAATAGGCAGGGCTCAGGCTCCTTGCTTGTCATGCTATTCTTCTTTCTTCACTTTTTCAGATGGCAAGGACTCGGCTCCCCACCTGCTGTGCCACTCTGTCTGCTTCATTCTTCCAGCACTTGACAAAAAATAAAACACCTCAAAGGAATAGCAGTAAACTAATCTTCAACCAAAAAGAATAAACTGTTATCCAAAAATCATCAAGCTAATCTAAAACTTTCAAAAAATGAGAAACACGGGTGTAGTGGCATCAGTATTTGACAATTACAGGGGTATCATATGTTAGGAAACCAATAATATCATTGCTCCATAAACCCCTTATTCACATCACTTGTCTCTACACCCACATACAGGGACATTAATAAAAGTTAATGTCAGGGAGGAGTGGCTCAGTGATTGGGACAGGTTATCTCAGGCTGGAGGGCCAGGGGTTCAATTCCCACATAGGGACAAGTAACTTCAGGCCAGAGGGACTGGGGTCTCTAGTCCCATGGCCACTCCTTGTGGCCTTGAGCAAGCCACTTAACCCTCCATTGTCTCAGGTACACTTAGATTGTGAGCCCTTCAGGGACAAGGGAATAAAAAGTGCCTGTTAGCATATATCTGTAAATTGCTTTGACCAGGTGACAAGCAGCATATCAGCACAGCTAAACAAAATAAATAATGTCAGCATTGCTTCAACATCCTAATAACCCAGTTAGAGCACAGCTCTATCATTGATAAACTGATTTAGATTGAACCTTTCCTCTCCTCAAAGCAATATTCTTCTGGATTTACTCTGAGTTTAATTAGTTCTTGTGATTCACCATAGTAAGGGGAACCCTTTACCCCAAAGGAATTACAAAGGGTTTTCATTCCTTTTCTAAGGAACAGTAAGTCCTCAGAATTCTCAACCCTGTTTCCTTATCCTTTTAGATAAAGGTGCACAAGATTACAATTAGAATCACTTACGCTCCTTTCTCCAAATTACACCAGATTTTACAGGATTTTAAAACTGGATGGCAAACACACCACCTCAACTCAGAGTCTCTACAAAGAGAGAAATTTGACTCAGTAACAAATCCAAATTTCTGCTTCAGCTGCCACTGTGACCAGTTTTAAACTCACAACAATAGCAGTTACTGATAAATCACAGCTGTGCTCACCAGAGTACCTCAAAAGAGCTTCCAAATACTCTTTCTCCAAATATACAGAAATCAACAAGTTAGTCAAGCTCTACTATATTTCCAATCAAGTGCTTCACTTTAAGCTTAAAATTCACATGGTTTACCTTCTTCAGCCTGAACTGCTAGAGAGAGGGAAAAACAATTACCCACATTCTTTTCTTTCTTGCTCTCCAGGACACCAACCCTACCACCTAGAAAGTAGATCCTTAGCAACCAGAATTTTTGAATTCTAAGTCTTGACTTCAAAATATTATTTTCCTAAAAGGATGGTTCAGAATTACATTTTACAAGACCTTATTTTACTTCACTAGGGCAGCTAAGACAAAAACACCTTAATGCATCACAAGTGGCTTCTTCTTGCCTTAGACAGAGCCACTTTTAAAGAGATCCCTACACCTTCCTCTAGCCTGCCATAGACATTAACAGAACTGGAACTTGTTTTTTTTTATAAACAAATCCCTTTTTACCCCTAAGATGGTGGTTTTAGAGACTGAAAATCAATAATTAGTCCTTTTATGGAAATTGCAAATCTCTGGGAAGGTTTTTAAACTTTAAGGAGAAACCCTCGCCCATGGAGGAAAACCAAATGATTTTCTGGCATTAATGAACACTTTTTCACAAAACCGAGTATGTTTTCCAGGAGAGCACATCACCTGCACCTGAACTCTAACTTTATATTTCATTAATTTCAGCTTTTACATTCTCTAAAAATCAGCACTTTTACATTGAAGTTGCTGTTCCTTTAAGGCAATCCTGTCTCATTAGCATACAACTTGCCCCAGCCCAGGGCAGATCTGAAAGACTCAGATTTCTATTAAATTCTTTCTCTTTGAATAAGGGCTTCTTAGCTTAAAAACCATATTTGGGGCTCTCTCAGCCTCTCCCCAAACTGGGGAACACTTTTATTTACTTCTAATTTTATTGTATCTTAAACACAGCTCATCTTCCTCCTTTCTTTTATTTAAGAAAAGGCTGACTCCTTGTTATCAGCTGAGAAGCCGTCTGAAAGACAAAAGCACATGGCTGCACTCAGCTGACCCCAGGGGGACACAGGTTACCCCCCACAAGGTAAATCTTTTATTTTTTTAACCTCTGGTTACATTTCTGCAGCCAGAGCCCCTGCTGCCTTCCTGCCACAATGTTCTGCTCTGCTTAGGGCCACTTCCATATTCTGCCCTTCAAAGTCCTTCTCTGGTCTCTCTCCTTATTCACAGGTCTCTTTGCACATGTGCAAGCAAACCTTTTCATATAGACAGCTACACACAGAGACGGCTTGACCCTTAGCAATAAGCTCTATTGCTTAATGCGAAACATGCCTAAAAAAGAAACAAAAATAAAACAAATGAAACAAAAATAAAAAATAAAACATGTTCCCATGCACACCCTAATAAGAGACTTATGTTTTCAAAGACTCCCCATAGCAAGATTGGAAGGAGCTGAAGCATTTAAGGCAGTATCTTTCTTGCAGTCCATGAGCTGGCTCTTTTGCAATGGGAAATACCTACATGGATTTCCCCTATTTCTAAAATGATCGCTGCATACATTTATATCCCGTTTCAGAACAACATACATGCAATTTGAGGACGTGCAGGTGATGCCCTAGCACAGCGATGGCGAACCTATGGCACGCGTGCCAGCTGTGGCACGTGAAGGCCTTGCAGCTGGCACGCGGGAAGGTCGCAAATTGAGATATGCCGGCTCATGGCAATTAAAAAAAACAACAACAAAAAAAAAACTGGCCGCTGCCGCGGCGGCGGCATGGAGTGTCCCGCGGGGCTCCCTCTGCCCGGCGGGACTCTCCCGGCGCGCCTCAGCCCCTCTCTGCCGGCTTGCAGATACGCGAAGGGAGAGAGAGTCTCCCTCGCGTCTCTGTTAAGCCCGCAGGGGCAGATGGGAAATTGCCCATCAGCCCCTGCGGGCTTAACAGAGACGCGAGGGAGACTCTCTCCCTTCGCGTATCTGCAAGCCGGCAGAGAGGGGCTGAGCCGCGCCGGGAGAGTCCCGCCAGGCAGAGGGAACCCCACGGGACACTCCATGCCGCCGCCGCGGCAGCGGCCAGTTTTTTTTTTTTTAATTGCCATGAGCCGAGGGGGGGTGGGTAGGACTGGCAAAGGGCTAGGGAGGGAGGGGGGTTAAGACTGGCAATGGGCGAGGGAAGGAGGGAGGGGGGTTAAGACTGGCAATGGGCGAGGGAGGGAGGGGGGTTAAGACTGGCAATGGGCTAGGGAGGGAGGGGGGTTAAGACTGGCAATGGGCTAGCTAGGGAGGGAGGGAGGGGGGTTGAGACTGGCAATGGGCTAGGGAGGGAGGGAGGGGGGTTGAGACTGGCAATGGGCTAGGGAGGGAGGGAGGGGGGTTGAGACTGGCAATGGGCTAGGGAGGGAGGGAGGGAGGTTAAGACTGGCAATGGGCTAGGGAGGGAGGGAGAGGGGTTGAGACTGGCAATGGGCTAGGGAGGGGGGGTTAAGACTGGCAGTGGGCTGGGGAGGGGGGTTATGACGCAGTGGGCTATGGGGGGGGGGTTAAGACTAGCAATGGGCTGTGGGCTAATGAGGGCTGGCAATGGGCTATGAGGGGGTTAAGACTGGTAGTGGGCTGATGGGGGGGTAGGACTGATAATGGGTTATGGGGGGGCTAGGACAGGAAATGGGCTGATGGGGAGGGGTTAGGACTTGAGGTGGGCTGATGTGGTTAGGACTGGTAATGGGCTGTGGGCTGATGGGGGGGGGTTAGGACTGGCAATGGGCTATGGGGGGCTGACTGGAAATGGGCTGATGGGGGGTTAGGACTGGTAATGGGTTATAGGGGGGGCTTAAACTGAAAATGGGGTGATGGGGGTTAGGACTGGAAGTTGATTGACGGGGGGCTAGGACTGGTAATGGGTTGGGGTGTTGCTAGGACTGGAAATGGGCTGAGTGGAAGGGGAGGCTTGAACTGCAAATAGCTGATGGGAAGGGGGCTTGGAATGGAAATGGGCTGTGAGGGAAGGGAGCTAGGACTGAAAATGGGCTGATGGAACAGCTAGGATAGGACTGGAAATGGGCTGTTGGGGGGAGCTAAGATTGGAAATGGGCTGTGGTGGGGGCTTGAATTGAAATGGACTCATGGAGGGGCTAGAACTGGAATTGGGCTGAGTGGAGGGGAGCTATGATTTGACATGGGCTGATGGTGGGGCTAGGAAATGACTAGAAATGGGCTGATGGGGGGGCTAGGATTGAAAATGAGCTGATGAAGGGACTTGGACTGGAAATGGATGGGGGAGCTAGGACTGGAAATGGGCTGATGGGGGGCTAGGACTGGAAATGGGCTGATGCAGGGACTAGAAGGGGATGGATGCTGGGTGAGACTGGAACTAGAAGGGAGCTGATGTTGGGGGAGGATTAGAATGGGATGGGGCTGGGAGAGTAAAATGGAGAGGGGAAAAATATTTTGTGTAGGAGGGATGAAAAATCTACAATTGGCCAGGTATTGGGAGAGTAATTGGGGATTGAGGATGGAGGGGTAAAATTTGTGTGGATGAAATAGGAATGAGGAAAGAGCAAAAGGAGAAAGATTAGTATGTTAAAGCAGATGTAGAGAGAGAGAGAATGGAAAAAATAACTAGAAGAGAGAAGAAAGGACAAATGGACAGCAGACGATGGAGAGTTAGCAGAAAACATGAAGAAACCAGAAGAAAGTGGCTGGACCAATTGCAACTGAAAAACAAATGCACAAAAGGTAGAAAGATGTCTCTATTTTGAATTTATTAACTGGAATATGTCAGCTCTGGGAAATGTGCATCATTAACATCTGCGCTTTGTTTGGTACAAGAGGAAATTCCTATTTGACGTTGCCACTTGTTCTCTTTCCCCAGTATTCTCTGAAATGTATTGGTTTAATATTTGCAGTGTTGCCTTTTGATAGGTAGGGCATGGTGCTTTGTGAGTCCTGGTAATGCTGTCAGGATACGGCGGGTTTGCTATGGGTTCTAAATGGGCAGCTTTTGTAGTAGTTCCTAATGTGCCTGGTGGTTGGCACTGGATTATAGTAATGTAGAAATCTTTTAGTCTTTCTTTATCCATACACTCATTAAGAGACATGTTTACTAAAAGTTAGTGTATGGTAACATTATGCAAATATTTATGCAAATAAGACCACTTATGCAAATGACGTGCTGGCACTTTGAGGAAATTCTTTGGTTTTGTGCGGCAGTTTGGGCACTCGGGCTCAAAAAGGTTAGCCATCACTGCCCTAGCACGTTTATAAAACCAGAGCATATACATCTGTAGCCCCATTTCAGAAATGCTGTGATCAGTGTTGTCTCAGGCCAACTCATGGCACCCAAACTGGTTATACTCACCAGAAAGTACAACTCCCAGGATGAGATGGAGCTCACATTGCGGGAGGTCCTCAAGCACCAGAGCACCAAATTCTGGATGTGCATCAGTCACTGCCTGAATGCTATCTACCACTGCAAATAAGAGTCCAAAGGACCTGAAATACAAGTGGAGGAAGGTCACAAGGAAGACCAAGTTGAAGGCCTTGAAGGAGGATGAGATGGCCAGTCTCATCCCTTCACTGATCTGGAGCAACAGGTGCTCCAAATAATAGATGAGGAGACTGTGAGAGCATGGGTGTAGTTTGACAGCCTCATTTGTGGTGGAGGGGGCAAAGGGTAGGTGGCATATTTGCATATCATTTGCATATTCATTATGGTTATCTTTAAAAAAACCTACTAGATGCATGGGAAACCAGTATATCAAACATGCGAGAGATGAGCTGGCACCTACAAGGTACTCAAAGAGAGAGCAGAGATTCTCATTCAGTGGCTTCACAAAAAAAAAGGAAAGAAATATATTCCCAGGCTATATAATAAAATGCAGCAAAAATTGCAGCTGTTTAATTATTTAGCCTGGCATTGTAAGATTTAAAAAATACTGACACCTGTAAATATATATTCTCCAAAAAACAGAGAAGATGTAAGATGCTCACATGCCAAGGAACAAAAAAGAAAAAGAGTATCACAGCACAGTTTCTAACACTAAAATAAATTATAACTAATTTTATTTTCATGTTGGAAACTATGCTATGGTTCTTCCTTTTTCTTTTTGAACTGCTATTTTGTGTCCAGCAAAATCCCTCCTCCAAAAATAGCTGCAGAACAGAACTAGGACATTTCACCATGGAACCCAACAAGAAGCCTGCTGTCTGCCAGAATAGGCAAACCTCCAACAGTAACCATGATGGAATGCACATGCAGATCTGGTGTGTACAGATCCAATCACAGTCTGTAATTGGGACCAGAGCCACATATAACTACATGTACACACACAATGAAATGTTATGCAGTGGATACAGCATGCAAAAGAGGAAAGAACCTAAACCCAAAGGGTAGCAGGGGATGCTCTGTGGAGCAGAGCAAAATATGGAACAGAACAGGAGCATATGAGAATTGAACCTGCAAACAGGTGTGCCACAGATCAGCTGAATCACAGCAATGCCAATCCCCCAAGTGGACTGCCATGTAAATGCTACAAAGAAAGAGACATATGTAACAGCTAATATTTGATGGATAGGCAGCACAGAGGGCACACTTTGGTGTACAGTGAAGAGATGGAAGGGTGTGTGTATAGGTGATGAACCTGCAGGTAGCTCATGGTCAGGTTAGCACAACAGAAAAAATAAGTAAACCCCATGTGGGAATCACACCTGCAACCTATGGTGTTACAACACATGTCCATAGCCACTATCCCAAACAACCACACCAAGCACAATGCAAAGATATTACCTCAAAGGGAATGTGTGTATGGGAACCCATAACACCCAGTGATGTGGCAGACAGCTGGCACCATACAAGGATGTGAGCACAGGTTGGCCATGTACATGACCATGAAATCACTAAAGACGTGTGTCAGTGTGGTCAAGCAGCAGCAGAGACAAATGTACGCCCAACACACATATTTATTTTGGTTAATCATCAGAGATAGTGTAGATACTGCCTATCATAATATCAAGGTGAGTGGATAACAGGGGAAAATTTGAAAACACGTTTTGCAGGGCAGCAACCCACATGTTACAGAAAAGTCACTGGCCTGTCTACAGATGATGGGCAGGAGACATAATGTGCATTAGGTGCATGGTGTGCAGTATGCATTAGCCCCCCACCCCCACATGCTGCTGCACGCCCCAAATGTGTTAATTACATATGTGCTGCATGTAGACAGTAGGCGGTGCATGATGAGGGCCCAACACACATCAATCATGATCTGTTCATAAAAACATAACTGTCTGCCAACACAAGAGGCACACAAATGAAACAGCATATGTTGTTAAAAGTAAGAAAGTGTAAACACAGATATCAAAATATATGTTACAGCTGTCACATAATGCCTGATATAGGAATCAAAGCAGCAACAATGTAACCCAAAACAATCATCAAATGCACAATGAGGATATGCTAACAGGTAGCAGAGGCACATGAACACAGAGAATTCAAATGAAACCATCCGCAGAAACATGCAGAGATGACACTATGCAGAAGGTCCCCTGCACTGGTTGGTGTGGATACAGTATCTGTACACATATATCACGGTACATGGAATTCACAAATGAAGGAAGAAAATGGACACTCACACTGCCACACTCCAAATATAACAGGGCAATGTGAGTGTCGTTACCTCAGGGGCTAAATAGGACTGTGCAGACATGCAATGCTAGGTTTGTAAATCAATGCAGAGTGTCACATCTGTACAGTAAACAAACACAATAACCTGTATATAGAGATGGAAAGAAAGGTCAAACATATTACAGTAACCCACACAGAAGCCATATTGCCACATGCTGTGTTGCATCAACATAGTCAGTCACATGCACATGCACCATGTAGGTTGAAACATGATACAGTGATGCCACACACGCACTGTAATACCCTTGGTGAGTGCAAACATCATTCCAAGATGTTGGTATGCAGTAAAGTGGTGTGGTGGCAAATACTGTGTCATGTTCAAGTGGAGGGTAGGTGGACATGGACAAGAGGACCTCTCCATTGCTCCCCCTGTGCCACACACATGGCTGTATGCTCATGTTGAACCAAACAGATGAGCGTATCCTGTGTTCCATGTCACACATATGGACAAAACACAACAACACAATGTCAGAAGGATGTACAACATACAGCGACAAGGTCAGTCCCAGCTGCACATGTGGGGACCAGTACACAGTGTCCACAGTGCAAAGGGTGTCTGCAATCCAAGTCACGGTAAGACTGTCCTTGAAACCCTGGGCATGCATAGTCAAGTGTGACATCCCAATATGCCACAGTACTGGAAAGGTCATGTGTGTCTCCTGCGATGAACACGACACCCAGCCAGAGCACGGCAGCAGCGGTGTGTTGGACAGGCCTGTCATGCCCAAAGTAGCAGTCCAACAATAATACTGTCCATCTTAGGCATGTGTCCCACTCGCAGAGGTCAAACATCCTATGGCACCATTTCCCAGGGATAGTTCCATGGTGTTGTTGTATCCTACAACAGGTGGGTGATGGTGATGCCGGATGCACTGTAGTAGATGTGCTTTGTGTGTCCTCTGCCCTGCGTCAGAAGAGGATAAACAATGTATTGGTATGCTGCTTGCAACATCATCCCAAATTGCAGAGAGTCAAACATCAATATGTATGTAATGAAACGTCACACAGGCAAACATAACATGATCACAACACAGAACACAGTGCATGTTGTAGACATTTGGAATTGGAATCGCAGACGAGGGTGTCACATGGATATGGTCATTTCCATGCCCATGTTACACAGGCATTTCACAGCTCCACCCCATGTGCATCAACGTTCATGTACAGAGACCCAACATGAAATGTCCATGAAACAAACAGTAAATCATTAACATGTAAAGGCTGATGTCATTCCCAACAGACCAAAGGTGCAACCTAAAATGTGTTTGCATCAAGTGCCTGTTTGGGATCCCCTGAGGCTCTTAAAGGCCACAACACGTCACAGTGAAGGGAGAAGATGTCATTGAAATGTGCAGAATCACCATGTCCCCATGTCCAGCCACTGTTGATGCATGTCCACGTTATGGCGATATCTGTGATACAAAAATGCTGTTGTGCAGTGGTCTGTCAGCTCACAAGAGATAGGTCAACTCATAACACACAACACATGTCCACAATGTTCACAAGGTAAACAACAGTAAGGTAGAGATAGCACAGTCATCACTGCTCCCCAGGTGTACAGACCCCTCACACCACATGTTAATGCAAAATGCCTGCATGCTGTATCATCATACCCAAAAACACACAACCACACAGTATGCTAAGGTAAGCATGCCAGCAGTAGCATATGGCCTGTATGTGCACAATTGGAGATTAGTGGAGATAAAGGCTTGTCAAATGCAATGATACACTGCTGTTGACTGATGCTACAATGTCAGGGAAGGGTGTTCGTGCAGCCCACCACCCGAACACCTAGGACCTGCACACACACGCAGCTCTGTTGGATATGTCCCAGAGACAGTGTTGGAGAAGACAAACTGGCCAGGAACACATATGGATATGTGTGCCAACATCAACATATGGGGTATGGGGGTGCAGTGCAAAGAGGTGAACAATAACATATGTACAATATGACATATCACTGCAGACATGTGCTCCCCCTGACTGTCGTCACAGACAAAGTAGCTGTAGGTCCACCTACCCCAGACTACTGCATGTTGGATGACGTACAGTCAGCTGCCAATGCACCACAGCACCAGGAGGGTCACCAAGTATGTCCTGTTGATTGAGAAATACAAGAGAAACATACATACTGTATGTCATGTTGTAGCTGTGCAACACACACTGCACCTTCATGTCCTCAGCTCGCAGACCCCCCAAGATCCTTTACAGACTGACTGTTCCCCATTACACTGTACAGATTCATTTCATGTTAAAGTTATCACTGAAGTATTTGTGGCAAACTACAAGGGTCCATACTCTGTCCGTCCCCTTCCTCACCTCTCCACTGCCGTAAAAAATGTGGAACAGAACTGTCTCCTTGTTACCGTGTCCCTGCTCGGCTCTAAGGCCACAGCACTATCCTGTGTCCCCCATATCGCTCCCACTGCCCCTTCAGTGTGTGTTCTGGTGTCTCAATGTCCTCTGCTACCCCACTGTCAGTTCCTGTAACACAGAGAAATATCCAGGGGCTCCTTTCTTATCCTCTGTCGATATACATTTCCTTGGTGTGTATATCTCATACCTTGACTTACATTACCAGCTGTGTGCTGATGAGTTGCAAATATATCTCTTGACGCCTGAGTTATATCTGCCAAACCACACCCCGATGTCTGCTTGCCACCTGACATTGATGCTTGCATGTCATGTGTGAAACTGATAATGGCAAAGCATGGATATCCTATATGTGCACCTAAACCCTCCCCTCCCATCAGAGCGTCTTTGTGTGTGTGGCCATAACTTCCTTTCTCTAGGGTCCGCAATGTAGGTGTTGTCTTGGACTGCACTATCCTCCTCTACACACATACCCAGCTTGTAGTTGAGGCTTGTGGTTTATGTCTAGATGTCATCAGCTATATTTCCCCAGTCCTCCCTGAAAACACAACTAAAACCCAAATCTTCCCAGCTTGCCTACTGTAACCTACACCTTGCTGATCTGGCCTTGAATCATTTCTGTCTGCCTGAAAATATGCAACATTGCACTACATGGCTATTCTACAGCCACACACATAATGGCAATAATACTCACCCTGTCAGGACACCTCACAGGTTCCCTATCCGTCTCTGCATCCATGTCAAGGCTACGTGCTGACCTATACATACAGGCACACTGTGGTGTTGCAGTAACTTCCCTTACTGTTTATTTATTATTTATTTATTTAACATTTCTTATATACCGCGCTATTTGTCATCAGTGCAGTTTACATTGTAACAATAGAACACATTGGTCAGATAATTTGGCCTTCGTTTACAGATAACAGGGAAATAACATGGAGTTAAACCAGGGGAAACTATATACAATCTTGGTAATTAGCTGTTACTGATCTCAAATACCAGTAATCCAACTACTACTGAGCTTGTATATAGTGCTAAGTATCACATGTAGCGCTATACAGAAACAACTAACACACAGTCCCTGCTCAACAGAGCATACCAACCAATCAATCAGCTCATATTACAAAATGTGAAACACACACGTCTAGGCAACTGGTCCCATCTATGGGCCGCTCTCCTACTGTTGACCACATACTACACGCCTTTCACCTTGCTGCACCCAAAGCATCAAACTAACTACCTGTGGCTGTACAGCTGCCCCTATCCCAATCAGCCACAAATCATGTATGACAGTTTACCAACTCCCACAAGTCTACTACTCCCGACACACATAATCCACCTCCACCCGCTGTTGTGCCCTGCTCACATCTTCTGCGTTTCAGTCATTACTAGATTGTAAGCTGGGATGGCCAGGCAGTGTCTGTTACATGTCAGTGCAGTGTTGCATCTTACTGCTATTGGGATACAAATGTTCACTAGTAATAGTAATACACACATATCTAAACAAATGTATGTGGCAACATATGCAGTACTTACATGAGAAGACCTCCTCAATCACCTGCCGCCTGACTGCTGTGCCCTCACGTGTGTCACCACGGCCATGTACAGGAGGGCACGTAGGATCATCCTCCAGATCCTCATTAATTTGGACAGGGATATGGTGCCTGAGAGCAATGTTGTGCAGGATGCAACAGGCTATAATAATCTCTGCCACAGTCTGTGGTTTGTATTGTAAGGCCCCGCCTGTCCTATCTAGACACCTGAAGTGACTCTTTAAAATGCCAAAGGTGCACTCTATGATGGAGTAGCTGGAGGCATGGGCCTCATTGTAACTTCTCTCTGCACGTGTCCGTGGTTGATGAACAGGGGTCAGCAACCAGAGGCGACACCCATATCCTGAATCACCTGCAGAAAGAAATGTGGAACGTTAAAGCAGGAGCTGATTTATTTATTTATTTATTTAACTGCATTTATATCCCGCTTTTCACCGGGTCAAAGCGGTGATGTCCACCCAAATGGACACAAGTATGTATGTGCAAACCAAATGCACAAAACATCCTGACAGAAATATATGACAGCACATGATGGGACACCACAACTATGCATCAGCGTGTGAAGTTATGACACACAAAACAGGGGGTAGGTGTACAGATTGCAATCAACATAATCTGTAACCACAACAAAAATGCTAGCGTCCATTCTACCATCAGCACACAGCACCAAAGCAAAGTAGAGCTATAGGCCACTACCCCCCCCCCCAACGTTAGATCACACACAGCCAGATGAGATACACACACAACTAGGGATACACCTCAAAGACAGACATGTGCACATACGGTTAGTCACAGGATCACCATGTGCATGTCAGAGATGAGAAATACACACCCAGCAATATAAAATCCTCATACTGTCCTGCCTTGAATTGTCTGAATAGTGCCGAGTGATGCAGGATATAGGAGTCATGGGTGGACCCTGCAGACCTAGGGACCACATTCAGAATATGCATATTTGCATCACATACAACCTGAACATTCAGGGAATGGTAGTGTTTGTGGTTGCAGAACACTACCTCCCTGTCTCTGGGAGGGACCAGGGCAACATGTGTGCAAACAATAGCTCCCATCACATATGGTATCCCGGCAAACACCTCAAAGGCCTGGTTCAGGGTCCCCCACTGTTGCCTAGTGTTGGGAATGGCAATGTAATTTCCCACCCAGCTGATCATGGCACGCAGTACCTGGTGGAGATAGTATGAGAAGGTTGGGCGGCTCATGCCACCCACTGCAGCCACAGATGACTGGAAACAGCCAGAGGCAAAGAAATGTAGGGCACCAAGGAGCTTGACCAAACCTGGTATGGCATGTGACCGACCAGTCAGGGGCTCGAGGTCAGGTCTTAGATCAGGGGTCTCAAACTCAAATTGCTTTGAGGGCCAAATGAGGACTTGTAAAGTAACCCGGGGGCCGCATAAGAAGCGGGGCCTCATTTGCATAAGGGGCCTCATTTGCATAAATATTTGCATAATGTTACCATACACTAACTTTTAGTAAATATGCCTCTTTAATGAGTATGGATAAAGAAAGACTAAAAGATTTAGAAACAGGAAGACAATAATTAAACTGGGAACCCCAAAAGCCAAACTTGGAATGTACAACAACACTGTAGAAATAAAACTATAAATTAATTTCCTCTTGTACTAAACAAAGCGCAAACATTAATGATGCACATTTCCCAGAGCTGACATATTTCAGTTAATAAATTCAAAATAAAGAGATATTTTTCTACCTTTTGTGCATTTTTTTCAGTTGCAATTGTTCCAGCCACTTTCTTCTGGTTTCTTCATGTCTTCTGCTAACTCTCCATCATCTGCTGTCCATTTGCCCTTTCTTCTCTCCTAGTTTTTTTTCCATTCTCTCTCTACATCTGCTTTAACATACTAATCTTTCTCCTTTTTCTCTTTCCTCATTCCTATTTCATCCACTCAAATTTTACCCCTCCATCCTCAATCCCCACTTACTCTCCCAATACCTGGCCAATTGTAGATTTGTCTTCTCTCCCAGACAAAATATTTTTCCCCTCTCCATTTCACTTTCCCAGCTCCATCCCATTCTAATCCTCCCCCAACATCAGCTCCCTTCTAGTTCCAGCCCCACCCAGCATCCGCTCCCTTCTAGTCCCTGCATCAGTCCATTTCCAGTCCTATCCTAGCCTCACCATCAGCCCATTTCCAATCCTAGCCCCCCATCAGCCCATTTCCAATCCTAGCTCCCTCCCCTCACAGCCCATTTCCATTCCAAGCCCCCCTCCCCATCAGCCATTTGCAGTTCAAGCCCCCCTTCCACTCAGCCCATTTCTAGTCCTAGCAACCCCCCCCAGCCCATTACCAGTCCTAGACCCCCCATAGGCCATTACCAGTCGTAACCTCTCCATAGCCCATTACCAGTCCTAACCTCCCCATAGCGCACTTCCAGTTTTACCCCCATCACCCCATTTTCAGTCTTACCCCCCCCCCATAGCCCATTACCAGTCCTAGTCCCCCCCATAGCCCACTTGCAGTCTTATCCCCCATCACCCCATTTTCAGTCTTACCTCCCCTCATAGGCCATTACCAGTCCTAACCCCCCAATCAGCCCACCTCCAGTCCTAACCCCCATCTGCCCATTTCCAGTCCTAGCCCCACCATAGCCCATTTCCAGTCATAACCCCCCTGCCAATAGCCCATTTCCAGTCATAACCCCCCCTGCCAATAGCCCATTTCCAGTCATAACCCCCCTGCCAATAGCCCATTTCCAGTCCAGTCATAAACCCCCCCTGCCAATAGCCCATTTCCAGTCATAACCCCCCTGCCAATAGCCCATTTCCAGTCATAACCCCCCTGCCAATAGCCCATTTCCAGTCCTACACCCCCCCCCCCAGGGAAATAAAAAAAACACCAGGCTTCTGCTGCTGCAGCAGAAAATCAGCTGTCCCGCGGCCCCTTCCCCTCTGCATGGAGAGCCCTGAGTGTGCTTCATCAGCGGCGTGCTTTTTAAGCCGCGAAGAGAGTATTTCCCTCTCGCGCAGCTTAAGCCTATTCACTTTTCAAGCCTCGCGAGAGGGGAATACTCTCTTCGCGGCTTGAAAAGCACCTGCTGATGGAGCACACTCAGGGATCTCCGGGCAGAGAGGAAGGGGCCGTGGCCGCAGGACAGCTGATTTTGCTGCTTGAGCAGCAGAAACCAGTTTTTTAAAAAATAAATTGACAGTCGATTCTGCCGCTGCCACGGTGGCAACGGCAGCAGCAGAAGCAAGGCTTTTTTGTTTCCCTCCGTCGCGGGCCGCACAACGTTCTCTCACGGGCCGTGTGTTTGAGACCCCTGTCTTAGTTCCTCATAGAGCTTTCTAATAGCCCCCATGCTCAGGCGGTAGAGGGAGATGACCTGGTCCTCAAGCATGCCCTGTAGCCGGGCCCTGAGCCTGTAGAGGCGAGGCTGGTGAGTCTGCAACTCCACACCTCTCCTGCGCCCTGCCAGCACAGCCCCTGCCTGGCCTGCCTCCACAGCTGCAGGTCTGTGCTGCAGCGGGACTAAACCCATGCCCTTTGCCTCAGCCCCATGGACACCATCTCCCCCATCAGGCAATCACAGCCCCTGCTCACCTCCCACTGCACATGCAGCAACCACAAAGCCCGCCATAAACTCCACCCCCTCAACTCCTCTAACTCATGCAAACTCAGACACTCACCTCACCCACCAATCACCAACTCAGTCACACAACTCCAGCAGCACTCACCAACCCAGCCACTCTCCACACCAAGCCTGCCTCTGACACTTCCCTTGCTTCACCAACAGCCAACACCACACGCCTCATCTCCCTCACCTACACAAACCCCTCAGTGTGTACCATATGTGCATGTGTATTTATGTGGGTTTTTTACATGTGCGCATCCTTGCGCACGTTGCGCATGTGCAGCAGTGCAAGCATTGGACTGTGCACATTGCACATGTGCAGCAGCGCAAGCATGGAGCTGTGCATGTTGTACATGAGCAGGGGAGATGCATAAGGTGCATGCATGGGGACACCACATTGTGCATGCGCTGTGCATGTGTGTGAGCATGAGGCGTGCGCATGTGCTGGGCATGTGCTGCCATATGCGCATGCAGCTTGCCTTACATCACATGCGCGGACCGTCACTCATCACATGGGTCTTGGGCACGTACCTTACACATCTCCCTTATGCTTGCACAACCCATGCAGCCTCCATGCTCGCACCGCTGCACACGCGCAATGTGCGCAAGGATGCGCACATGTAGAAAAACACATAAATACACATGCACATGTGGTACACACTGAGGGGTTTGTGTAGGTGACAGAGACAGCAGGCGAGTTGTAGAGCAGGCGAGGGTGAGATCAGGACTATAGCAGGTGAGGAGAGGTGTGTTGCGGAGCAGGTGAGAGAGAGGGGGAGGTGAGGAGCAGGTGAGAGAAACAGGAGGTGATTTGAGGAGCAGGTGGCAGGGAGAGGAGGGGAGGTGAGGTGAGGTGCAGATGTGAGGTTTATCAGAGGAGCAGGGGAGGGGGAGCAGGGGAAGAACAGGAGGGGTGACAATGTGTGACAGGGAGGGAGAGGGCACAGAGGGCAGTGAGATGGAGTGGCAGGACATGGCATGGGGGGAGGAGGGTGAGACATATGTTCAGCGGGACCCAGAGCCACCAGGGAGAGGTGGTCCTGTGGTGGTGGCTGCAGGCCCATTGGGTGTGTCACAGCCCATCCAGGGGCCACCCAGTGCCAAATGTAGGCGTATACCAGTGCCAGCCGAGGAACGGGGAAGGGCTGTTAGATTCAGCCAGCAGGAAAACAACATCCTGCTGGCCAGTGTTTTGGAGCGGTATGAGGTGCTCTATGGCCGGTTGAGCACATGCACCACTGTAGGCACATGGATACATGTGTGGGAGGAGATCCAGGAGGCCATAGCCCAGGCAGGGGTGCCATCCATAGACCTGAATAGCCTGAGGAAAAGATTTAATGACATTAAGCATGGTGTCCATGCATACATGGTGGCGGAGAGGCAATATGCCATGGGCACCGGAGGGGGTGGGCCCTTTGCCCCAACTTTGACACTCCTGGAGCAGGAACTCACAGACCGTCTTTGCCCAAACTACCTGCGTGGACTCCCTGAAGTGCTGGACACCGCCCATCCACAGGCAGGTAGGTCAGAGATATGCTGCACATGTACAGCTCATGGCCCAGCACATGCCAGCCATGGACGGGAAGGTGTGGCCTATGCCCTGAGAACACATGTGCCCTAACACAGGCAACTGGGTGCCACATCCAGCATAACATGGCTGTGTAGGTACAGTTTGGGTGTGACAGGTACCTGGGGCCACATGCATGACAGCCACAGTCCTGGACGTTGTAGAGCACAGCACAGGTGTACAGAACCAGGAGGGGGGGCAGTCCCCCAGCCAGGCAGAGTGTCACCCCCCCTTGACTGTGCATGAGTGGGGCATATGACCGTGCAACACCCTCCACCCCATGAACCCAGCACATGCAGCAGCTATTCATACCTGGCATATAGGTCACACAGAACAGCATACATATGCAGCCAGGCACACACCACTATATGATAGGGGGACACATACAGGAGGGACATACAACTAGACAATAAAACATTGACCTGGGGGGACCCACACACACCACCTATAACAGCTATGACGTGTGTATGAGATTACCTGTCCAGGGACATATCCCAGACCAGTGACAGAGGAAGGCCTATCACACTGTGATGGTGAGGTAGCCGCAAACAAACCCCAACGACCACATCACACAGATGTCTAGCACATCACACTCTGTCATTGGCCAACATACAATGGGGATCTCCCACCCACCCTCACAAGACATTGGGGTGCACATTGCCATAGCCGTACCAACTGCACCTAGCCAAGACCCCACACCACCAGGGGCCATCATCTATACAGGTACTGCAGTGCCACAGACACATTCCCATGACCCCCACCCACGGCGCAACCACACAATGCAGGCGCCGGGAATATCATGCACCCCACACACCAGCATGGATGCCATCCTTGCATAGCTGCGGGCTTATACTGCCTCATCAAGGCACGATGTGGAAGGTGGGTAACAGAAAACACAACAAACCCCCTGGGGGTTGACATAACATCCACAATGACATTCCATGTGCCCCCTAATATTATGACACCATAGCACATAGTTTTGTATGTGTAGTGGGGGTGTGTGTGGCATGTGCACTCCCCCCCCTTGTAGCATGTGCCGTCTGGTGTCATCATGTTAATGAGCTCATACATCCACCTACTATTCACCACCAAATACCCCATGGAGACACACCTACCCCAGGTCACCTATATAGCTTACTTGCCAGATCCCTCTCCCTGGGTTGTGGTACGTAGCATAGATAGTCGGGATACTCAGTACTGTGCGTCAGGTTTAGAGTGAACAATGCCCCCCAGATATCTATCTGTGTGCCATGAATCCTCACATTATACAACCTATCCCATGCAACCAGTGCGCAGATACAGCAGTGACACAATGAACTGCAACACAATACCATGTGTCATATCTGCAATTTCCACGACCCCTCAGCAGGATCATTTCCTGGCCTGATGATGGCTCATGGGACACCCAGATGTAAACATGGTACTGCATTGCTAGCCGTCGCATACATGATTGCTCTGCAGACCGGTCTGTTGGGATACGCCAGACATGTGCATGAGTCACAGTGGGGGGTGCAACACATGCCTCACACATCACCTTGCATCTCATCCACAGCCACTCATCAGGCTCTTATGGGCATTCGGGAGGAGGTGAGTTAGCTGCATGGCACAGCTGAGGTGATGTCAGCGGTGCTACTGCGGATTGCAGATGCCCAGGAGGCCATGGCTGGGCATTCACAGCAGCCAGCCCCAGCCCCAGAGGCAGCACCAGCAGAACCAGACCAATGGCGTGGCTTGGGCCGCCATCGCCATGGATGTGGGTGACCACGCAGGTCATGATTGTGTGGAACAGGTCACTCTGTGCCAATAAAGATGACTAAACCTGATTATACCTATGTGCACATCTCCAGTGTTTGCCACTGTACTCCCCTGAGTACCCTGTCCCCCATATTGTCACACTGGTCACATGTGCCTCCTCATTTCCCTTAGGGGTGGGGTGTATGCACTACCACCAGGCAACACACGTATGTTATACCATGCCCTGTTTGCCATGCAACATACCATGTGTGCACCCTTCTACCTATGCGTGGGGATATACCCTACCTCTCTGGTCAAGCAGTAATATGTTTATGGTGGTACATGTATGTTTTATGGATCTGTCACTCTCTCACACCCCATATCCTCTCCATTGCTCCACCCACATGTGTGCCATTTCCTCTGACCCACACCAGGGCCTATGTGGCTGTTTAGCCGCAGATGATTGTGGAAGACACAGGCAGGCATAGGTAACTAGCTACAGTCAGTTGTTCACTCTCCCCCTGTGCCTGTAGTGAGCCGCTGATCCCCCTCCAGACCAACATCCACCTGTCTTGGCCTCACCAGCTATCCCCCTGGGCAGCTCCTGGGTACAGCAGTCCATCTTATCCTTCCTACCACATACCTACTGCTAGTCTTTCCCTTAATCCTCCTACGAGTATGATGCATCAGATATGCAGCCTACACATCACAGGCAGCATGCATGTAACCATAGCTGCTGGGACACACAGCATAGTGGTACATCACAGGGACACCAGGGGTCATAGACGCCTATGCACATGGCCAGCCCCCACACCTGAGTGTGGAGACGGTCCATGCATGTTACCTGTGTCTACCTCTACACACATGTCCCATGCTCACGCAAAAAGTCTGTCTGTAAGGGAGACACATGACCATTGTGATGTAGTAACCCAACTGTATTTTAAAACATATTTACAACAAGTATTGTATACAAAAGCCCACATGTTGAGTCCCGGGAGACAGGGCAGCACAGGGCACATGTGTGGGCACCACAGGGACCATCACACGCTCCTGGGACACCCATCAGTGGATGGCTGTCGAGATGCACCGCCCATCCCAGCCACATGCTGCATCTCGGCAGCCATCCACTGAATGGCGCCTGACAGCCACCAGATGGTGCGGTCCTGGGCCCGCTGGCATTGCAGCACACCATCCATTGCCACATACAGGTCCTGGACGCACCTGCCACCACATACACACAAGGTGCCAGGTGTCTGTGTGCTGGCATGTGCGTGGGCCCTGCCTGTGGCAATGGGTTGCGTAGCTACACCCAGACGGGCACCATTGGCACACACATGTGGCAGCTGGCAGGAACCCACAGTGCCCTGTGCTGTCCTGTGTTCCATCCCACCCTGGCACCTCCCACCCACCCATGCTACTCTCCTCGCTCTCCTCCTCCTCACCCCCCAAAACATCACACACACTCTCACCCTCCTCTCCCTCCCGCCCCGCCCATCCCCACCCCACCCTCCACCCCCTCTATGTCCCCATCTTCCTCTTCCGCCTCTGCCACCTCTGCTGCCTCCTCCTCCTCTGCCACCTCCTCCTCCTCGACCAGCTGGACTGAAGTTGTGGGGCATGTTGTGGGGGGGCCCTGAGGTTGATGTCCCCTCACCAGCAGCAGCAGCTTCTGTGGGGGAAGACAGTCATTAGCACACCATCATGCAATTACAACACCACATAAATATAGTGTGGCCTCCTAAAGGCCGTTGGCCCACTGTGACATGCTGTACTGTGCTGCAGGGGCCACAACACTCACTGACACGTTGCTGCAGCACCCTCCTTTGTAGCCACTCGAGGACATCCGGGCAGTGCAGCTGCAACTCCCATCCCTTTTTCCATAGGTCCTCCACCTGGGTGGGAATGCAATGGGTGGGAACATTAAGGGCCAGATATCTCTGGTGGGTGCCCAACGCATATCACACATCACTGCGTGCAGCAGGGTGCTGCTGCTGCTCATGCCAGTGGGTCCTCTACTACCTGTTGCCAGTGCCGCCTGCATGTGTGGCTGTGGGTCTGGGCATGTGTGGGGTGCCACCTACGTGTCATTTGGGAAACCCCCAGACCACCCTTACCCAGATCCTACGCTCTCCTTGCATTACATGGCAGTACCATGCCATGTGTGGGGTAGGTATGCTGGTCTACAGGGGAGGTGTTTCTTGACCCCTGTGTGGTCCATCACACACCTGTGTGTTTGCATGACCTACACACATCCGCAGACACACACGCCATGCCACCATGATATCTGTATTGGAACATGTGTGATGTGTTCTGGTGTCGCGCGGGGATTGGGTGGCCCTGAACACATCACCAGGAGCCACTACCATAACACCAGGATGTCTACTCTACCTGTGTGGACACAACTATGGCCTCCTGTGAATAGGGTATTTGTGGCTGACTGCAACAGCAGCATGCACCAACACACCTAGCTGGGCTATAGACCTCTGTAATTAGGTCCAGGGTCTCCTGGAGTTCGGGCAGAGCTGTGAAACCCCAACTGATGCAGTTACCCTGACACCAGGATTTATAATAGACCTCTTTAATCAGGTCCAGGGCCTCCTGGAGTTAGGGCAGAGCTGTGAAACCCCAACTGATGCAGTTACCTGACACCAGGATTTATAATAGACCTCTGTAATCAGGTCCAGGGCCTCCTGGAGTTAGGGCAGAGCTGTGAAACCCCAACTGATGCAGTTACCCTGACACCAGGATTTATAATATACCTCTGTAATCAGGTCCAGGGCCTCCTGGAGTTAGGGCAGAGCTGTGAGAATGAAACAGATGCAGGTATCCTGACACCAGGATCTCTGTAATCAGGTTCAGGGCCTCCTGGAGTTAGGGCAGAGCTGTGAAACCCCAACTGATGCAGTTACATTGACACCAGGATTTATAATAGACCTCTGTAATCAGGTCTAGGGCCTCCTGGAGTTAGGGCAGAGCTGTGAGAATGAAACAGATGCAGGTACCCTGACACCAGCATCTTTAAAGGACCACTATAATCAGGTCAAGGGCCACCTGGGGTTAGGGCAGAGCTCTGAGACTGACACAGATGCAGTTAACCTAACACCAGGATCTGTGCTAGACCTCTGTAACCATGTGTCACGCCTCATGGGGATGGAGCAGACATTTGGGACCACATCACATGCAGGTTAACACCAGGATGTGTAATAGACCAGTGTGATCAGGTCTGGGGGAGTTCTGGGGATAGGGCAGGATTGCAATCCACACCATACGCATCTACAGTGGCAACAGCTTGGCCCACAGACTGCTATTTCCACCATGTTCTGCATGTATGATATGTGATGCTTGCTGTATTTGTGTTGTACAACTGTCATTGTGTGACCTGTCCCCATACACTTACTTCACGTGGGTAGTCGGCAGATCGGTTGTACCGCCTGGTGAGGCGCACCCTTGCCCTCTTCACCCGTGCAACGTCCTGCCTCTTTGCTGTGCCCGGGAACAGACGGCTCTGTCTGGTGCAGATTAGTTCGCTCAGAATCCTGAGATCCCTCTGGGTAAATGCGGGCTTCCGTGAACGGCTGTCCATTTTTTCACTCTCGAGATAGTGTGTGTATGTGAGCAACAGCTCGATGACGCACAAGGCGCATGCGCTGTGTTGCACATGTACACGCGCTATCTCGTGGAACTATGTGCTACCTGGCACAATTACGGCGCACAGCACACATGGGATTTTGATGCCCAGATCACGTCATAGTATTCTTATCGGAACAGTGAAACGCGGCGCTAACGGTATGAGCCGCTTCTCCAGTCCCCATACACCTGATCTCGCAATACGGCACCATTTATTAATTTAATTGGTGAATTGGTGTTTACGTTACGGTGGTGAACCTCCCTGGCGTTGGCCAGCGGGCGCATTATAGAAACATAGAAACATAGAAATATGATGACAGAAAAAGACCACATGGCCTATCTAGTCTGTCCTTCCATAACAACTACAACAGTCCCCTTTTTACCTTTAGAGATCCTCTGTGTTTGTCCCATGCTTTTTTGAATTCTGTTACTGTCTTCACCTCTACCACCTCCACTGGGAGACTATTCCACGGATCCACTACTCTTTCCGTAAAGAAATATTTCTGCATATCACTCCTGAATCTATCTCACTTCACCCTCATCCCATGTCCCCTCATAGCAGAACTTGCTTTCAATTGAAAGAGGCTCTCTCCCTGAACATTTATGCCACGGAGGAATTTAAACATCTCAATCATATCACCTCTATCCCGCCTTTCCTCTAAGGTGTACATATTAAGATCCTTAAGTCTGTCCTCATATGCTTTATAATGAAGACCACTAATCATTTTAGTAGCCACCCTCTGCACCGACTCCATCCTGTTCACATCCTTTTGAAGGTGCAGTCTCCAGAATTGCACACCAAATGAGGTTGCACCAAAGACTTATACAGAGGCACTATCACCTCCTTTTTTCTTCTAGCCATTCCTCTCCGTATGCACCCAATCATCCTTCTAGCTTTTGCCATCACCTTTTCTACCTGTTTAGCTACTTTAAGATCATCAGACACAACCACGCCTAGGTCCCGCTCTTCTTTAGTGGACAAAAGTACTTCACCCCCTATACTATATTGCTCCCTTGGATTGCTGCAGCCCAAATGCATGACCTTACATTTTTTGACATTAAATCCCAGCTGCCAAATTCTAGACCATTCTTCAAGCTTAGCTAGATCTCTCCTCATGTTATCTACCCCTTCCTGGGTGTCTACTCTATTGCAGATTTTGGTATCATCCGCAAAGAGGCAAACCTTACCTGAAAGCCCTTCCGCTATATCACTAACAAAGATGTTAAAAATAATCGGACCAAGGACAGATCCCTGGGGCACACCACTGATAACATCCTTCTCCTCAGAGTGAGCTCCATTTACTTGTACTCTTTATCGCCTCCCACCCAACCAATTTCTAACCCAAGCAGTAACTTTAGGGTCCATCCCTAGGGTGCTCAGTTTGTTTATAAGTCGCCTGTGAGGAACAGTGTCAAAGGCTTTACTGAAATCTAAATACACCACATCTAGGGCTCTCCCTCGGTCCAACTCCCTGGCACCCAGTCAAAGAAATCAATCAGATTTGTCTGACAAGACCTGCCTCTTGTGAATCCATGCTGCCTCGGATCCTGTAATCCGCTGGACTCCAGAAACCTCATTATTTTCTCTTTCAGCAGCGTTTCCAATAATTTACTCACCACCGAAGTTAAACTAACCGGCCTGTAGTTTTCAACCACATCCTTACTTCCGCATTTGTGTAAAGGCACCACATGAGCCTCTCTCCAGTCCTTTGGCACCACTCCTGATTCCAACGAGGCATTGAAAAGGTCAGTCAGTGGAGCTGCTAGAACGTCCCCAAGTTCCCTCAGTATTCTTGGGTGTATCCCATCCGGTCCCATCACTTTGTCTACTTTAAGCTGAGATAGTTTCTCACGAACACAGTCTTCTGAAAATTGTTCAAGATGTCCTTTGCTTCTGTTCCTATTTGTGGGTGTTTTCTGAGGTCCTGCTCCTGGTTCTTCATCTGTGAACACAGAACAAAAATATTTGTTAAGCAATTCCGCTTTATCCTTATCAGCTTCTACATATTCCTCCCCTGCACCCTTGAGTCTGACAATACCACTCTTGCCCTTCCTCTTCTCACTAATATATCTGAAAAATATCTTATCCCCCCATTTTATGGCATTGGCTATTTCCTCCTCCTTTTGAATCTTTGCCTTCTTGACTACTTTGCTAGCTTCTCTAAGTTTTTCCAAATACAGATGCCTGTCTTCCTCTCTCTGTGATCTCTTGTATTTCATGAAGGCCTCCCTCTTTTTCTTCACTTTTTTCAGCTACTTCTTTCGAAAACCATAGCGGTCTCCTTTTCCTTTTACCTTTATTTACCATTTTAACAAAAAGGTTGGTTGCCCTTAAAATATCCCCTTTCAGTTTTTCCCACTGTTTTTCTATATCCCTCAGCTGTTCCCATCCAACTAACGACTCCCTGAGGTATTGGCCATCTTCGCAAAGTTAGTCTTCCTAAAGTCTAAGATCTTCGCCTTTGAATGGATTCTAACAGCCCTAGTCCTAATACTGAACCACACCATCTGGTGATCACTGGATGCAAAATGATCTCCTACTACAACATCAGAAACACTTTCACCATTGGTAAGGCCCTCAGCTGCTCTCAGGTAATCAGGCCCACTAACTCCTGATTAGGTGTTAGCAGTTCCCAAAGCTGAGGAGGTTACTGGAGTTCAACCACCTACTGTGCTCAAGGAAAGTCCCACTAAAGCACCAAAAGAAAGTAAGCTTGCTTTAAAAATGTACAAAAACCCTTTTAAGAGCTCCCAGTCAGAGAGCTAATAATTTAATATAATAAAACAAACCCTTAAATCCTTACTATTGGTTGATCTGGAGAGCTCCTGTAGGAAAGCCTGAACAGGGCAGGGCACTGGAGCCTTTTATGCAGGCCCTCAGCTGCTCTCAGGTAATCAGGCCCACTAACTCCTGATTAGGTGTTAGCAGTTCCCAAAGCTGAGGAGGTTACTGGAGTTCAACCACCTATTGTGCTCAAGGAAAGTCCCACTAAAGCACCAAAAAAACGTAACCTTGCTTTAAAAATGTACAAAAAAACCTTTTAAGAGCTCCCAGTCAGAGAGCTAACAATTTAATATAATAAAACAAACCCTTAAATCCTTACTATTGGTTGATCTGGAGAGCTCCTTAGCTTGTGGCGCCCTGTGATGCGCCTTCTATGGCCCATGCTCAGCGCCACTGTAGTCTACAGGACTAGGGTGAGTGGGTATGTTGATGTTACCCGCACACTACAGAGATGTGTCTAACTGTTACAGCCATGCAAAAAGATGGCACTTCAGACACTCTTCCTGATGTTGTTGTACTGGGGATTTGAACCTATGAGAGCTGGCTGTATAGTCATTGTGCTAACCAGTGTGCTATGCCTCTATGGTGGCTGTCATAGCTAGGACTGACTACACAACAACTGCATGTCAACGCACATACATTCTGCTGTGCTTACTGGGATAGGGGAGACCCACAGCTAAGGCAGTTTCCAGGCCATGTTACTGTAGGCAAATGACTGTGGAGGCAGAGGTCATGGGCTTGATCCACAGTGGTGTTATGTAAGAAGGTGTCTGAGGCATCACCCTTTAATTTAAATCAGTGCCGTCTGAGGCATTTCCTTTTTTAATATAAATTAGTGCTGCCAGCAAAAACACCCTCACAGTGCCATAACCTAAGGTGCCGCATAAGGCACCCTATAAGGCACTCCATAGGGCATATTATAAAGTGCACTGTCTGCCAAGGCATCTTATAATGTGCCCTATAGGGCACCTTATAGGGCGCTGTATTTTATTTTATTTATTTATTTACATTCTCTTATATACCGTGCTATTCTGCATCAGTGTGGTTTACATTGAACAAACTGAAATTACATTGAACAGGGCATTATAACTTGGAGACAACTATTTTACAGGGAACATGGGCTATGGAAGGTCAAGTGGCTTGCCCAAGACCACAAGGAGCACCTGTGGGACTAGAAACCTCAGTCCTTCCGGCCCAAGGTTGCTGTCCTCTAGTGGGATTTGAACCCCCAACCTTCCTGCCTGAAGTACCTTGCCACAACCACTAGGCCACTCCTCTACTCCAATAGTGGAATAGTGCATACCCTGTGTTGGTGCCATGGTCACATGTTATAAGTGAAGAGGGGGGGGGGGGGATGTTTGGACCCCAAAGCGGATTATGTAGTGACATCCAACCCGCCCTCTGTGGCTCGGGGGGGGGGGGGAGGACAGGATCTCCCACCAACAAATCCACATTGTACATTTCTGCAATGGTGGCAGTAGAGGGGACCATCAACCCCAGTCCTGCTGGGGAACAGGCACCCTACAGGTCAGTCAAGGCAGATCTTTACACATCAATAAGGCAATGGCAGAGAGGCACAATGCTGGAAAAGCTCAGCTCAGCTGCCCCCCCCTCCACCACCACCACCACCACCACCACCACCACCACCTGGCATTCACCAGCAGAGGGCACAGTCAGTCTCCACCCTGCAAGGTGGTCCAGCCATACACATACTAATTGCAGACTGTCTGTTAGCTATTACATAGTGCATGTTCCTGGAGGAACTGTGTGCACCCAAAAATGGGATGTGAGCACACACACCAAGCAGGTATGTCAGTGATTGGGCCCCAGAAAAGAGAACCCATAAATATTACTTGAGAGAAAAACTGCATAACACTATGGGGAACCTAGCCATACCATGGTCACTGCTCAGTCAGAGTGAGATTGACCTCCCAGCATGTCATGCTGTGGCCACCATGTCCGAGCAGGTGATGGTCGGGCACTACAATGTCCCAGCCATTGCCCTATACCCTGTGCAGATGCATCCTGCCCTGTCCAGGCCATACCCACAGTATCTTGCTCCTCATTATGCACATTGACAGTCTAACACTGGAAACAGTGCAAGCAGTGTGGGCTCAGTAAGGTATAGGCAGCCACAACACACTGGATAGACATACACACACTCCCACATCTATTCCAGCATTGTGCAAATATAGAGGTTTTTGGCAGCCTTGGCCACCACACCAGTCCTGGGCACAGTGCAGGCATGGCTATGGTATGCAATACTGTCGGGGTCACTTCCTGGGGTGGTAAACGCTGTCAGAAACCAAAACTGAAACACACTACACAGATATCAGAAAGGTTGCTATGATGCAGCTCTATCAGCAAATTGTGCTTAACTTAGGAATTGCTATCTGCCATTAATCATAGCAACCTTTTGATATATGTGGAACGTGTTTCCATGTTTAAGACGGCATTGCTAAGGTATGAAGGTGCTTGTATTGGTAGATGCTGCTGCGCGCAGGGCCCAACAGCCTGATTCCATGAGGCTTTGGATAGTGGAGCCTGTGGGTGTGGGTGTTTATGCCCCTGTTGGCCGCTGCTCTAGGGCTGAGTTTCCCAACTCCGGTCCTGGTGGGCTAAACACGGTTCAGGTTTTCATGCTGTCCTTAATGAATATGCATGAGATACATTTGCATACAATGGGGGCGTTGCATACAATTGCAGCACAGGCATATTTATTAGGGACAGCATGACACCTGAATGGTGTTTGGCCCTACAGGACTGCAGTTTGGGAAACTCTGCTCTAGGGATTACACATGTTTATGGTGTCTGTGCCCTGTAGGGTAAAATATAAGTGTTTATGGCTTGTTTATGTAATCTGCAATAACAGTTCCATCTTTATTACCACAGTTTAGTACTGGGTAAAATATAGAGACATGGTTTGCAGGAGCCACAGCTGGTGCTTGAACCTGTGACCTTCTGCTCCTGAACACACTGGCTGTGTGTACTGCACCAAACTGTTGCCACAGAGGCAGGTCATTCCCTGGGGCTACCATTAGTGTTTGTTAGACAGACCTTGTCTGTTGCACCGCACGGCACCCAACTAAACTGGGCTTGGCCTTGGTCTGCTGTGGGCAGATGCCACTGACCCCTCCACCACCAGCAACCCTCCGCCACAATGCTGACATGCCCTTATGCCAGTGGTGCTGGTGGTGCAAAGTCCCAGGCCATCCAGTGTGCCAGTAGTCAGCCGCCTATGGTGTGGGTTCTCAGGTAGGGGTGCCTATATGGACATGCACACTTCCCCCTGGCACCACCTGCCAATGTTATGTGCCCCAGGTGGACCACAGCATAACAAACCTGCCCAATATAAATGACAAAACCCTGATCACCGCTATTTCACTGTGGGATCATTCACTTTGTAGGGGGACAGAGCATAGCCCCTTCCAAACATGATATCTTCCTTTTTACGCTTTGTCAGTAGTGCTGCTTTATGTTTATCATTAGTAGCACTATTGGCCAGCTTGGTTATGGGGATTTAAAATGTGGTTCTGGTCATTTAATGTTTATTTGCCTTTTTGGTTCCTCCACGTGTATCACTACTATCACTTTTCTGGGTTTTGCTGGCTTTGCTATACATTGCTGACTGAAATGGTTTCTCTCTCCTGCAAATGTGCCTCTAGCGCGAGGTTTTCACTGGCGCTAATTTTCAGACTTTCATTTCACGGCGTTAGTGTGCATAGGGCCTCTCCCCGCCCACTCTCCGCCACTGGGGAGCCTTACTCCACCCTCTGCGCACCTTAACGCCGCCACAGACATTATCGCGCGATACGTGACGTTCTTGCACGGTAAAGCGCCATTATCGCACGATAACATCACGTATCGCGTGATAGCATCGCAGCTGCACCGTTAGCGCCGTTTAGTAAACATACCCCTAAGTGTCTGTATGTGTGCGTGGTGCAACAGTGTTGGGCCTATTTCTGCATGGGATATGGTGGTAGGTGTCTTTGTAGGGGTGGGGTGTGAGGCTGCGGTGCATGTGTGTGCACACTGCAGATCTTGTGAGGCTCTGTGTGTGTGTATGTATGTAGTGCAGAGTTGAGGTGCCTGTGTGTGTGCTTCAGAGGTAGAGTGCCTGTGTGTGTGCGTGTCTGCTGTGTGGATGTGGGGTGCCTGTGTGTATGAGTGTGTGGTGTAGGAGAGGAGACAGGATACTTGTGTGGTTTCTAGGGGAAGGGAAATGTACCTTTTGGCAACACCTTGCTCTCTTTCCTCCCTTCCAGCCCTTCTCCTTCTGGCTCCCTCCTGTTACCCTTCAGACTCTCCCGCCTTCACTTATTACCCTAGCATGCCCATCCCCTGCCCTAAAATCCTCTCCCCATCCTCCTTTTCTAAATAGGCCACTGCCACTTTAAATTGTCCCTACCCCTTCCCCCCAATGACCTTTAGGACATTGTGTACAATATCTTGAGAAATAATTGTAAATATTCCAACTCTGTGTCATCATAATATTTTAATAGTGTGTTCAAAGGTATACAAAAAAAAAGTTGTCTTTGCAACTTAGATGTAACAATTTCTGAGAAAGAAAATGTGACTTGGACAGGATTAATGGCACCCTTCACTAATATTTGGTTGCACAACCCTTGACAATGATGACAGCCACCAAACATTTCTTCTGCCATCTGTAAGTTTTGTTCTTCTGTCTGCTGGTAATTTCTCCCACTCTTCAACTGTGATTTGTTCCAGCTCATGAATGTTTCCAGGATTCCTTTTACCAAAGGCAGATTTCAGCTATTTCCAAAAGTTTTCAATTGGATTGAGATCAGATCCCATTGCTGACCAGTTTAAAACAGTCCTGCTGGAGGAACCCCATGACCTTCAAACCAGACCTAGCTTTTTGACAATAGCACATTTCACTCCAAAATACCTTGGGATTCTTTTAATACATTCCAGGCCTCCAGTTCCTGAGGCCGCAAAACAGCCCTACAACATTATGGAACCTCCACTATATTTAACTGTAGTTAGGGTATTTTTTCCTTATAAGCTTCATTTCTTTGTGTGTAAATGTATCGCTGGTCTGCATTGCCAAAGAACTCAAGTTTTGTTTCATCTGTCTACAGAATATTTTCCCAGAAGGATTGTGGTATCTAAAGCTGGGTGTGAGCTAAGATTATGCGTATCTTTTTATGTCCATTTTTGAACAGTGGGGTCCTCCGTGGACTTCACCCATGAAGTCCTTCTTTGTTTAGTGCACAGCATATGGGGAGGGTTAAACCACCACTCCAGATTGCTCCAGGTGAGCCTTTAGCTTTTTGGATGTTGCACGTGGTGTTTTTCCAACAGTTCACACTAACTTTCATAGACTTCTTGAATTAATTTTCCTCTTCCCACCACATCCTCTTCCATGAGAAGAACACTTCTCAATAACATTGTGAAGAACTCCAAAGTCTTTGGAGATGCCTTGTACCACTTTGATGTTTGGTGATATTGCCTTTTCTGATGGTCTCAGCCAGCTATCTTATCTTCACCATTGTGAAAATAGAGCAGGGAGTGAATGTGGCCATTTTAAACATTAGAGCCATCATTCATTGGTTGATTCAAGTCATGTGAGTACTGACAATTGATCACAGATGCATCTAATTCGTGTTTTTGCTTCCGTAGCAAGTTCCTTCTCAAATTCTCGCTTTGCCTGCCTTATCAATTCTTTGCATTTAACTTGCCAGTACTTGTGCTATTTCCAGTTTTCATTGTTTGGCTCTTTTTTCCAAAAACATCTTTCAGGAAATGGAAAAAAGAGCCAAACGACGAAAACTGGAAACAGCACAAGCACTGGCACGTTAAATGCAAAGAATTGATAAGGCAGGCAAAGCGAGAATTTGAGAAGGAACTTGCTACGGAAGCAAAAACATGAAATAAAGACTTTTTCAAGAACATTCATAGCAAAAGGCCTTTGGGAGAGTAAATTGGACCATTAGATGACAGAGGGGTAAAAGGGGAAGTAAGAGGAGACAAGGATATAGCAGAGAGACTGAATGAATTCTTTGCATCGGTCTTTACTGAGGAAGATGTAGGGATGTTACCCAAGATTGAAGTGGTATTTAAAGGTGATACTGCAGAGGAATTGAGAGAAATATTGCTACACCGGGAAGATGTATTACAACTATTTGATAAACTGAATAGTAGCAAATCACCTGGATCAGATGGTATACATCCAAGAGTGTTGAAAGAACTGAAATATGAGATTGCAGACCAGCTATTAGTAATCTGTGAACTTTCATTAAAATCATCTGCAATACTTGAAGATTGGAGGATAGCCAATGTAACACCAATTTTTAAAAAGGGTTCCAGGCATGATCCAGGAAACTATAGACCAGTGAGCCTGATGTCAGTACTGGGAAAAATGATAGAAACCATTATAAAGAACAACATTACTCATTATGTAGATAGTCATGGCCTAATGGGAGACAGCCAACATGGCTTTAGACAAGGAAGATCTTGTCTTACTAATCTGATATGTTTTGTTGAAGGTGTGAATAAACAGGTAGACAAAGGTGAGTCGGTTGATATAGTATATCTGGACTTTCAGAAAGCCTTTGACACGGTCCCTCATCAGAGACTTTTGGCAAAACTAAAAAGTCATGAGATAGGAGGCAGTGTACTATTGTGGATCAGGAACTGGTTAAAAGATAGAAAGCAGAGGGTAGGGCTAAATGGCCAATTTTCCCAATGGAAAAAGGTGAATAGTGGAGTATGCCAAGGATCTGTACTGGTCCGCTACTTTTTGACATATTCATAAATGACCTGGAAAAGGGAATAACTAGTGAGGTTATCAAATTTGCAGATGACACAAAACTGTTTAAAGTTGTTAAAACCCAAGAGGACTGTGGAAAACTGCAGGGATCTGGATAAATTGGAAAACTGGGCATCCATCTGGCAGATGAAATTTAATGTGGACAAGTGCAAAGTTATGCACCTAGGAAAGAACAACCCACACTATGGTTACACAATGCAAGGTTCCACATTGGGAACCACCATCCAGGAAAAAGATTTAGGAGTCATCGTGGATAACATGTTAAAACCCTCTGCCCAGTGTGCAGCGGCAGCCAAGAAAACAAATAGAATGCTAGGTATCATAAGGAAAGGAATGGAAAATAAAACAAAGGATATTATAATGCCTCTGTATCGTTCCATGGTACGACCGCACCTTGAATATTGTGTGCAATTCTGGTCGCCGTATCTTAAAAAGGATATAGCGTTATTAGAAAAGGTACAGAGGAGAGCCACCAAAATGGTAAAGAAGATGGAAGGCTACTCCTATGAAGAGAGGCTACAAAGGTTAGGGCTCTTCAACCTGGAAAAGAGACGGCTGAGGGGAGATATGATAGATGTCTATAAATTAATGAATGGAGTGGAATGGGTAAATGTAGATCGATTGTTTACGCTATCAGAATATAGAAAGAGTAGGGGACATGCAATGAAGCTACAGGGTAAACTATTTAAGACAAATAAGAGAAAAAAAAATTCACTCAACGTGTAATCAAACTCTGGAATTTGTTACCGGAGGATGTAGTAAGAGCTGTTCATGTAGCTGGGTTTAAAAAAGGTTTGGACAAGTTCCTGGAGGAAAGGTCCATAAACCATTATTAAAAAGGGACCCAGGATATCAATGCTTGACCCAATACAAGCATTGTGGAGCCTGTGTCTTTTGGGGATACTGCTAGGTACGTATGACCTAGATTGGCCACTGTTGGAAACAGGATATTGGGCTTGATGGACCTTGGTCTGACCCAGTATGGCATATCTTATGTTCTTATGTTCTAATTTTACTTCAGTGGGAATGTGGTTCTTCTGTTCAAACTGATTTGAATTGTTTATAAGTGTGCCAATAATCATATCTTGGCAGTGTCCCAGTTTTTATACTATTTCTTACTATTTCCTTTTTCCATTGGCCTTATTTTATTCAATTCTTTATATGTCATATGCATGCATATATAGACAAAAGCCATTTCATTGGCCACATTTTTTAAGGAGATATTGGATAATAAGGGGTTGAACTGCAAGGGTGCCAATAAAGCTGACCACAACTGTATGTGGACAGTTGAGTCAATAGCTCAAAAACCAAACTTCTCTAGTCACCAATGCCACCACAGTCCCAACAGGACTTATAACAGGTGTAGATTGGCACATTTATGAAATCTGCCCTGCATGCCTCCAGCCTATGTGAAATATGTCATTCACATGCGGGCATAGGTGCAAACCAGGCATTGCCCAGAAACATCCTCAGAATGCTCCCAGTGGACACATGCAGAGATAGATGTGCCAGGCACAGAGCTGCACATCTAGCAGCCTTTCTATAAGATCATAAGAACTTAAGATATGCATACTGGGTCAGACCATGGGTCCATCAAGCCCAGTATCCTGTTTCCAACAGTGGCCATTCCAGGTTGACAAGTACCTATCAGTTCCATACTGCTTGTCCAATGGGTAAGCAGTGGATTTCACCAGTCCTCTTTAACACTGGTTTATGGACTTTTCCACCAGGAACTTGTCCAAACCTCTTTTAAATCCATCTACACTAACAGCTTTTGCTATATCCTTTGGTAATAAATTCCAGAGTTTGATTACATATTGAGTAAAACAATATTTTCTCTGTTTAGTCTTCAATGTGCTACATTGTAGCTTCATTGCATGTCCCCTAGTCTTTCTACTTTTTAAAGCAGTAAACAACCGATCTACATTTAGCCATTCTACTTTATTCATTATTTTATAAATCTCTATCATATCTCTCTTCAACCATTTCTTTCCCAAGCTGAAGAGCCCTAACCTTTTAAGCCTTTCCTTGTAGGGATTTCTTTCTATCCCCTTTACCATTTTTGTTGCTCTTCTCTGTAGCTTTTCTAATTCTGCCATATCTTTTTTAAGATATAGTGACCAGAACTGCACACAATATTCAAGGTGTGGTCGCACCATGGAGTGATACAGAGGCATTATAATATCCTTAATTTCATTCTGTATTTCTTTAGTTATGATTTCTAGCATTTTATTTGCTTTCTTCGTCACCACAGAACACCGGGCAGAGGGTTTCAACGTATTATCCATGATGACGCCTAAATCCTTTTTTCTGGGTGGTGGTTCCTAATATGGAACCTTGTTTCGTGTAACTGTAGTTTGGGTTGCTCTTTCTTAAGGGCACAACTTTGCACTTGTCCATATTAAATTCCATCTGCCATTTGGATACCCAGTCTCCCAATTTATCAAGGTTCCTTTGCAGTTTTTAGCAACTCTGAATAATTTGGTATCATCTGCGAATCTGATCACCTCAGTCATCATTCCCATTTCCAGGTCATTTATAGATTTGCTGAAAAGCAGTGGGCCAGCACAGATCACTGGGGTACTACAGTATTCCAAATAGTATATAAATACTCCTTCATAAGCAGGTAAGGCTATGACTGGCTTAAGCTAAGTACCGTGTTTTTTGTTTTTAACATGACTTTTGTGACTTTTAGTTCTCTGAATGCTGTATGTGTTCCCCAGCTTTTGGAAACTAAAATTGGAACTGTGTTATATCTTACAGTAAGGGGCACAGCAAGAGCTTTTTCTGACCATTGATGCTGTTGACCTGTTTCTGTTTTAAATCTGCGACAGCAAGACTGAGGTCTTTTTCCTCTTGCTTTATGTCTGTTATCATTTGTACGAGGTCTTGCTTTATCTGTGGGTGGGCTTTGTTTTCTTCTGGGGTACTCCATATTCATCTTTCTCCACTGAAAAACATTGGCCATTTAGCCCTACTCCCTGCTTTCTATCTTTCAATCAGTTGCTTATCCACAGTAATGCATTGTCTACTATCCTATGCTTTTTAAATTTCCCCAAGAGTCTCTCAAGCCTGGTCAAAGGCTTTCTGAAAATCCAGATATACTATATCCACCAGCTCACCTTTATCTACCTGTTTATTCACACCTTCAAAAAATATACACTTGGTGAGATAAGATTTCTTTGGCTAAATCAATGTTGGCTTTCTGTCAATGAGATGGAGCTCACTGCTGATGAATGTTAGCGCGGTGTGGTGGTTTCCTGCTGTCTTCTGCATGCATTAGTAGAGTTTTCTCTTATTGTGTGCCTGGTAGTCATGCAATCTGTATGTGTGTTCTGCCCAAGCGGCTCCAACATGCATTCCTACCCTAGCACCTGTAGCGAGCATTGCAGTAAAAGTGCAGTTGATACATGCTGCTATGAAAGCGCAGTTAACGTGTGCCTTTGGGCTGCTGCAGCCTTAGCATGCACTGCTGTGATATTTGTATGACTATTTACATGTTCAATAATTTTCTTTTTTATAATGGTTTCTACCATTTTGCCCAGTACTGATGTCAGGATCACTGGTAGTTTCCTAGATCACCACTGGAACTCTTTAAAAAATTGGTGTTTAATTGACCTCTCTCCAATCTTCGGGTACTGTAGATAATTTTAATGATAGATCACAGATTACTAATAGTAATTCTACAAACTCATATTTCACATTTTTATGCCATTGCATCCATGTCTAAACTGCAGATAGGGCTTCTAAAATAGCCTCCTTATTAAATAGGTAGAAATATGCAAGGATAACATTTAAAATGTCTGTAAACTGCTTTAATTTCACCAATAAAAAGTGAAAACCATGTATTTTTGGCCTGACACTCCTTCCCCATTTCCTTCTTGGCCTGGAATTGCCTCTAACAACCCTAACCCTACCTTCGCACCCCAGTGACTGGCTTGCTCAAAATGGTGCCAGTCCTTATATGACAATCTGACCTCTAGTAGAAATATGTAAGACTACCGCTTGGGGTCAGCAGTACCACTTTTTTTCTATTTCTCAATTATCCATCAACCAGTCAAGCAATATACTTGTACAGAAAAGATGTACACCTAGCAATATACAAAGAAAATTAAAGCACACAAAACCACACAGTGAAACATCTATAGTCCCCATTTTTGGGGAAATAGTAAACAGAAAAATCACTAGGGGAGGAGGTCCCTCTAGATCATACACAGAAGAACATTATTCCCCAGGCAAAAAAGATGAGGTCAAAGACAGAGGAGCATTTGAAAACAGAGGTCACTGTACCTGCCGTTTCTGGCCCAATGGATCATTTTGTCCTGCTTAATGAGGAGCAAAGAGGGGAAATTCGGAGGGGGCTTGGTGGCGCTGGCGGTGGAGGGCTCGGCTGCTCCTGCCCTTGAGATCTCGCTTTCCCCTGAGGATCACTCACCTCCTGCAGTTCCGGGGATGTTGGTATGTGCCTCGGAGCGTGGGTCTGCAGTCACCCCTGAGCAGGCATCTCTTGAGATACCGGAATAGGGCGCTTCGGAGGCAGCTGCCGATGGTTGGAAGACTGGGACTGAGAGCCAGATAGTAATTCCTGGCACGGAACAATGTTTCGAGGTTGATGTTACCTGTGGTTTGGAGGCTGAGGCTGATAAGCGGAGGGCGGTCTCCGGTGCTGCGGTGCCCGTGAGTTCCCAGGCGATTACGCTTCTGAGTCCAGCTAAGGTTACCCTTGAGAATATCTGGGAAGCTATAAGTCAGCTATCCCAGGTTATGAACCAGCAATTAACTCTTTCCTTCTCTACTTTAGCTACAATGGAGAATAATGTAACTGTGTTGAATACTGAGTTTGTGGAAACGAAGAACCAGGTTGGGGCTTTGGATCAGAAACTTACACAGGTGTCTGCTTTAACGGATTCGTTGATGAAAAATAACATCTTTTTGAAAGGGAAGTTAGAGACACTGGAGAATGCTACCCGTGCTTCCAATTTGCGGTTGTTGAATTTTCCCATTATTTCTGCGGTAGCTCCGGTGGAACTTTTTAAAAAATATCTACAAGAGTCTCTAATGATCCCAGCAGAGCTGTTGCCTCTGGCTTCGAAGGCATATTATCTGCCTCTTGGTAAAAAGGAGGGGAAGTATGAAGTTGGGGAGTTACAGATGGATTTGCTGGATGTTTCAGCATTGCTTCGATCCCCTCCAGATGAAGATATGAAGGTTTCCGCATTACTGGTGACTTTAGCGCTCTCCTCGGATAGAGACTGGCTTCTTAAAGTTTATTTCAAAAAGAGAAGTAATTTGTTTATGGGGAAGAGGATTTCTATCTTTCCCGATATCTCGAGAGATACCCAGAGAAGGCATAAAGCCTTCCTTTTGTTAAAGCCCGGGGTTCTTCGATTAGGTGCTTCTTTTCTATTAAGATTTCCCTGTAAATGTATTGTACTGCATAATTCCCTTAAATATGTGTTCTTTCAGCCTGTGGATTTATCCACCTATATCAGTGCTCATATGTTAACGTCCAGCAGTACCATTTTGAGCAAGACAGCCACCGAGTCAGGAGGGAGAGGAGTTTGTTCCTCCCCCCATCACTCCCAGACCAAGTGGGGTGAGTGAGGTCCTGGGGGAAGGTGGGGGAGCACTGGACACACTGGGCCACCAGAGAGTGGAGGTTCCACAGTTTTGCACATAGGTCTCTTAACACATTAGCATTTTTAAATCACATTAAAATTTTAATATGCTAATAACACATGTGAGAGGGTAATCTCATAAACTCCCATGCAGTTAATGAGTATTGCCAGGCAAGTATTTGGGGCCTCAATCAAGTTGCAATGGTTACGCCTGTTCTGGGAAAGTCGTAAATGCCCATGCCTAGATTTTTCAAAAACATACATAAGTTATATTATTTTATAATTTGTGCTCATAAAGTTGCTATGCTGCACCCAAGCACCACCCCTATGCATGTCTGCACTGAAAGTACATGCAATAAAATTTATTTTTGCACTTACAGAATAGTGACCGCCTAAAACGTACATGTAAGTCCTTGGAAATAGGTGACTTACCTTTTACAGGTATATGTATTTCTGTACAGCCACTTATAAAATCAGCCCCAAATGCCCACTGCTTGTTAAAAAAAACATAAAATGCATATTTTTTGTTACCTTCCACATACATACTCATTCTTGCATGTAAATACTTTACTGTCTGCATGAATGCATGTCGCATTTTCATCTCATTAATAAAAGCCAATAATACACATGTTAGATACTGTGTTAATGCATGCTAACGGCTTTTCTGAAATCAGTGTAGTCCTTTTGCCCCCAAAGTTAAAAAAAGTTGATGAAAAGTCATACATAGTTATCAATGGGAGACTCAGTCATCATATAATAACTTATTACCTATAACGGGTTTATGTTAAGATGGCCCCATAGAATGTAATTTCTTCAAACTATGGTAGTCTCATAGGTCCAAGGCTATTGTATACTTGCAGATCTGAAACTAATTTTCTAAAGGAAGCTGCTTAAAAACGTTTTTTTCTTTCTAGTTTTAGATATTGTTCCTGCTTTAGAGCTGGGCACGTAGCAATATGCATTGTAGCTCAAAATGAAATCCCCAATATACTTTACCTCCCCTAACCTCCCCGCACTTGCCCCTGTTTACTGTGACTAAACATGTATGGGATCTTGAACAGCACTGCTACTTTTGGCTGCTGAGGAGAGAGTAATGCTAAGTCTGAGGAATTACTCAGGTAACCAGGGGGTGTGCATTTATTAGTGTGACTTAAAAAATTTAGTGTGTGATAAATTTATTTAACACATACTAATCAAGTTAGCATTCCTTAATTCATTGGTTAATACAGTTTCAATCAATTTATCATGCACTAAAATGTCTTTTTTTTCTCCTAAATAATGCCTCATAAACACAATGCTAAGGGTTGGGAGTTGCATAAGAGCATGACTGCGGTTAAGGGTCCTCTTGATGCTTTTGTGAGGCCCACTGGTACAGAGGGAACTTTGGAGCAAAGCTTGCAAGGAGTGGCAGAAGCGGAAGAAGGCCCACTGTGCCCCTCTGAGCTATAGGTGACATAGCCCGGAGACAGGTTTTGCTTTAGTATAGCCCAACTTTCTCGGTGTGGGAGCATCGGAGGCTGATTCTCTTGGCCATTGGAGAATTGCGATTGGCGTGCCAAGACTTGAGGGGAGTGCTGATGCAGAAGTCAGCATGTCTGTGGTTCCTGTTGGAGTGGTTAGGAGTTCCACTGCTAACAGGGGACCCTCTTTGCCTGTGAAACCAGAAGGAGGTTTGCCTACTCTTTTGGTGGCATTTACGAGAGCACAGGAGGCAAAACCCGCAAAGTCTTTACTTGTACGACCAGTGGCTGTCACGTTGGATACTCTCTGGGAAGCCCTAGAAGCTTTGGAGCTTTCTTTTGCATGCCAGTTTGGTTCTCTCCGGAAGGCTCTTTCTATTATCATTCAGACTGCAGACCAGCAGTAGGAGATGGCACTGCTGGAAGTTAAAATGGAGGACACTGTAACCTTTTCAGGTACTGTCACTAAAAATGTATTTAGTATCCATGGGAAGATTGAAATGCTAGAGAACTCTGTTAGAAAGAGGAATTTACGTTTGTAAAATTTTCCTCAGTTTCCTACTGTTTCATCAAAGGAACTGTTCAATTCTTATGTAACTTCTATACTGAAGATTCCTCCCGAGTCAGTTCCTCCTTTGGATTTTCTATCTGCCCAGTACCAAGCATAAAGAACATGGAGACTCTTCGCTAGCCCATTCACCACCAAAGGACTCTCTGGATCTGACTGGATTCTTAGAGACGTCAGATCCAGAACTTATTCGGAGAGCTATTCTATTGCTGAATCTGGTACTTGAGCCTGATTGTGATTGGCTTTTGAAATTATATTTTAAGGCTAGGAATGAGCCTTTTATGGGGAGAACAATTAGGATGTTTCCCAATGTTTCAAAAGCCACCCAGAAACATAGACAACAGTTTCTCCTGTTGCGCCCTCACATTTTGCAATTAGGAGGTTATTTTTCCTGTGCTATCCATGTAAATGTCTAATTAAATACCATGGAGTTAATTATACTTTTTTGAACCTGCACATCTAAATCAGTTTTCACAGGCAAGAGTGTGGTTTCATCTCAGCAGTCCGTGATCTTCTCAGCTACCCCCTCTGGTTAGAGGTGGGAGATGGCTCATGTATAGGGTATTCTGCATTAGTCTTGGTCCTATTTCTTTAGGATTTTTCTTTGATTGTGTCTAGGCTGCCCCTTTAACTTGTGAGCTTGTGAATAAAATTTTTCTTTGATTTTTTTTCCTATTGTTTAGGATGGCTGGATGCCTTCTTTATTTCTTTGTAATATTCTTTTCTGTCTTGTGTAATGTTAAAATCACATTAAAAATGCACTAAAAGTTCCTTATTAAAATTAATATGTGACACTAACAAAAAAAAAACACTTTCAAATTTGGAAAAATTAATTTGAAAAATGAAAACTAAGAAAATTGTTCTTGCCTGTGCATATCCCTACTGGTAACTGCTTTCAAAATCATGATTCTTGAAATAATTGTGCTGATAGTCTGTTCTCTGCCTTCATGATGCTTAGATTGATAATTAATTAGCTAACAGACAATTGTCATTCTAGTTAAAGCTATATATTGTTTTTAATTAGAGGAGGTTAGTTAAAAGTTTTGTTTCCATTTGATTTTTATGTGTCTGTTTATTGCTAGTGTTTGTAGTATGTTTGTATGTTTGTCACACTGTCATTTTATAGATTTGTACCATGTTGAACACTTGAATAGAACTTTTTTATTACCATAAAATATTTTTAGGAAATGCTATTAACCCCCTGATGTTGAAAGTCTACATTTTCAGACCCACCGATTACTTCAAAATAGGTATAGAGAAGTATTTATTTTTATTTTATTAACAGAACAAACCTCAATAAAGAAGACAAGCAAAATAAAACAGTCTGTATGAGATGCAGAGTTGAGAAAGTTTGTGACAATTTCTTACCATGATATCTTTGTTTAGTTGAAACAATTCTTTCCTTTTGAGATAAAAAAGTATAATTGAAGCAATTGCATGTTTCACGAGACACAATAAAGACAAATATTGCTCAAGTAGTGAATAATTTCAAACATTTAGGGGTATGTTTACTTAAGAGTACTAACGTTGCAGCGGCGATGTTATCGCGCGATAACGTCTTCGGTGGTGTTAAGGCGCACAGAGAATGGAGTAAATCGTTCCAGAGGGCATAGAGAAGGGGTCAATGGGCGGAGAGTGGGCGGGGAGAGGCTCCAGGCACACTAACGCTGTGAAATCAGGGACTGAAAATTAACGCCAGTGAAAACCTCGCGTTAGAGGCACATTTGCAGGAGAGAGAAACCATTTCAGTCAGCAATGTACAGCAAAGGCAGGGAGACCAAGAAAAGTGATAGTAGTGATTCATGTGCAGCAACAGCATAGTGCCCAAGTACGAAAGGGCACTACAGTGAGCCTGCAAATGGGGTACAGGGGGCTGCAGGCGGGACATGCAGTGGGAGAGCTGGGGCACAGGGTGGACTAGGTAGATGCCTAGGTGACACATAGGAATGTAGAAACAGAAAACCAGCAAGACAGCAACTGACCAAGGGCAAACATGTCCACGAGTGTGTGTCCCACAGTATCCCAGGGGACAGTACCCAGCAAGTACCCCAAAGGGCACATAACATTGGCAGGCGGTGCTGGGGGGAAGCATGGATGTCTATGCAGGCACCCCTACCCCATATCACGCACCATAGGCAGCCTCCTACTGGCACACTGGATGGCCTGGGACTGCACACCACCAGCACCACTGGCACAAGGGCATATCAGCATGGTGGCGGAGGGGTGCTGGTGGTGGAGGGGGCAGTGGCATCTGCCCAGAGCAGACCAAGGCCAAGCCCTGTTTAGGTGGGTGCCGTGCACTGCAACAGAGAAGGTCTGTCTGACAAACAGTCATGGTATCCCCAGGGAATAATCTGCCTGTGTGACAACAGTCTGGTGTAGTACACACAGCCAGTATATTCAGGGACAAAAGGTCACAGGTTCAAGTCCCGGCTGTGGCTCCTGCAGACCATGTCCCTATATTTTACCCAGTGGTAAGAAAGATGGAACCTTTATTGCAAATAAAATAAACACGCCATAAACACCTATAGTTTTACCCTACAGAGCACATACACCATAAACATGTGCAATCCCTAAAGCAGAGTTTCCCAACTGCAGTCCTGGAGGGCTAAACACCATTCAGGTTTCATGCTGTCCCTAATAAATATGCCTGTGATGCATTTGTATGCACTGCCCCCATTGTATGCAAATGTATTCATGCATATTCATTAGGGACAGCATGAAAACCTGAACCGTGTTTGGCCCACCAGGACCGGAGTTGGGAACCTCTGCCCTAGAGCAGCAGCCAATAGGGGCACAAACACCCACACCCACAGGCTCATGGAGAGTGAGGCTGTTGGGCCCTGCAAGGAGCAGCATCTACCAATACTAGCACCTGCATACCTTAGCAATGCCGTCTTAAACTTGGAAACACATTCCACATATATCAAAAAGTTGCTATGATTAATGTCAGATAACAAAACCTAAGTTAAACACAATTTGTTGACAGAGATTCATCATAGCAACCTTTCTGATATCTGTGGAGTGTATTTCAGTTTTTGTTTCTGACAGTGTTTACTACCCCGGGGAGTGACCCTAACAGTATTGAGTACCATAGTAATGCCTGCACTGTGCCCACGACTGGTGTGGTGGCCAGGGCTGCCAACCACCTCTATATTTGCACAATGCTGAAATAGGTGTGGGAGTGTGTGTATGTCTCTCCAGTGTTTTGTGGCTGCCTACACCTTACTGAGCCCGCAATGCTTGCACTGTTTCCAGTGTTAGCCTGCCAATGTATATTATGAGGAGCAAGGTACTGTGGGTATGGCCCGGACAGGGCGGCCTGGGCAGGATGCATCTGCACAGGGCATAGGGCAATGGCTGGGACATTGTAGTGCCCGACCACCACCTGCACGGACAGGGTGGCCACAGCATGTCATGCTGGAGGGGTCACTTTCACCCAGACTGAGCAGTGACCATGGCATGGCTAGGTTCCCCCATAGTGTCATGCAGTATTTTTCTCAATTGATAATTATGAGTTCCCTTTACTGGGGCCCAATCACTGAGTTACCTGCTTGGTGTGTGTGCTCACATCCCATTTTTGGGTGCACACAGTTCCTCCAACTTAACCCTCCATTGCCCATGTTCCCTGTAAGTATTAGTGTTTGTGTCTCATATCCCCTTGTGTTAAATGTATCCCCCAACCGCTTTGACCCGGTGAAAAGCGGGATATAAATGCAGCTAAATAAATAAATAAACATGCACTATGTACTAGCTAGCAGACTGTCTGCAGTTAGCATGTGTATGGCTGAAACACCTTGCAGAGTGTAACGGGTGGAGACTGACTGTGCCCTCTGCTGGTGAATGTCAGATAGTGGTGGGGGTCAGCTGAGCTTTTCCAGGCCTTCTGCCTGTCTGCCAGTGTTCTCTGTGATGTGTATAGATTTGCATTGACTGCTCTGTAGGGTGCCTATTCGCTAGCAGGACTGGGGTTGATAGTCCCCTCTACTGCCACCATTACAGAGATGTAGAATGTGGATCTGTTGGTGGGAGATCCTGTACCCCCCCCCCAACCCACAGAGAGTGGGTTGAGTGGTTCTACATAATTCACTTTTGGGTCCAAACACCACCCTTCTTTTATAACATGTGACCATAGCAACCACACAGGATATGCACTATTCTGGGTGCATCATAGTCCACAAGGGCTAGACATAACTGGGAAATACAGATGGACACAGGTGTGTCTGCAAGGACTACCTATCACACACTGGCACTGATGGGGATCTGCAGCACAGCCTATCTCAGTCAAGTCAGGCACTGTGGACCTGGTGCTGGATGCCCCACCTCACCCTCAGGGTGAGCACAGGAACCGCACAGTGTCACGGTCTGTAACTACTCTGTGCCAGTAACACAGACGGTCAGTTCCCCCTACCAGGCCGGGGTGCTATAGAGGTGCATACCCCATCTTGTGATCAGATGTAGGCTGCTGATCTGCTTGTGCAGTGCATCATGGGTACGGGTGGGTTTACCCTATCCTGGTAACCACAGCAGTTTGTGTGGTGACCTGCAGTCTTTCTGTAGCCAGGCAGCGGTGTGTTTGATGCTGTAGAGATGTAGCCCACTGGTTACTTCAATGACTAAGAAAGCAGAGGTCATGGGTTTGATCCTGCACTGGTGTTATGTAAGAAGGCTGTCTGAGGCATTTCCTTTTAATTTACATCAGTGCTGCCAGCAGAAACACCCTCACAGTGCCGTAGCCTAAGGTGCCTCATAAGGTGCCCTATTAGGCACCCTATAAAGCACCCTATAGGGCACATTATAAGGTGCCTTGGCAGACAGGGAACTTTATAATGTGCCCTATGGAGTGCCTTATAGGGCACCTTATGTGACACCTTAGGTTACCCCACTGTGAGGGTGTTTTTGCTGGCAGCACTGATTTAAATTAAAAGGAAATGCCTCAGACAGTCTTCTTACATAACACCAGTGCAGGATCAAATCCATGACCTCTGCTTCCACAGTCATTGCAGTAACCAGTGGGTCACATCTTTACAGTTTCTAACACTGCACTGGCATGAACTTAGGGTTAACGTGCATTAACGTGCCATGGAGCCCACTATCGCACGATACCGATTCCTTGTAACCTTCCCTCCGGAACGCCCATTACCTTATTTGGCATTCTTCACATTAACGCTGCAACTAGCGCCGGTAACATTAAGACGGTTTAGTAAACATACCCCTTAGAGAATTATTTGAAAAGTGCTGTTCACGATTTGGACGTTGGCAGTTATCCAAATCACAGAGATGTCCCTAGAGCCATGTTTGAAGCCAGGTCTGTGGATGTGTCCAGCACGAGCATGTCCGAGTCTGAATGGGACACAATGGAGATGTGGCTGGGGTATTCCTAAGAAACTGGACATCCCTGCCTGATCTCAGAAATGCCCTGGATATCCTAAATCACATCTAAAGTTAAACCTGCTCCAGGCATCAACACGCATCTGAAAAGTGCTTGTTTTGTCAGGCAAATGTCTGGAAGGTGTGGAGAACGAGCTACAGTAATACCCCCTGTATTTTACACTATGGCAACAAACATTTTCAGGGAATGTGGGCTCATATTTTCACTTTGCTATGCCACTGGATGTTCCCTTATTCTGGCTTTCCTGAGATGGGCGTTCCCAACCTAAGTGTCCCTAATGGGGACATCTATATGGCCAACTGGGTGCACATCTGTCGGGATGTCTATTTTCCTGAAATAAACCAGAGACATATATATTCCTGGTACTTTTCTTCACGTTCTGCCCTGGACATCCCCAGTTTAACTTGGACATCCTTTCTAAAATCATCCTCTTAATTCAGGGCCATAATAACATGCACTAAGGGAATAATACATGTTTTCTGTCAAATATTGTGTGTTGCATGAGAAAATTATGTTTTCTCCTTAATGCACATTTTTAGTGCAGTAGAGGTTAAGTAATAATGAGATGTCAAACATGCAAATCACATGCAAAACTGCTCAGTATTGTGCAAAATGAGTAATGTAGCTTGAATATGACCTTGCAAGCTATATTATTCATGCAAGATAATGCCAGTTTATTTATTTATTATTATTTATTTATAGTTTCTTTTATACCGCGCTATTCGTCATCAGTGCGGTTTACAATGAACATAAAAACTACACGTCTCAAATAATAACAGTTTGAGCTGATGTTCTCCCAGAGAGTATCAGGCAGCTAATGTTCATCCTGATGCTCCCAGGAGTTGGTACAGGTTGCACACCCTCATCCTCCTAACACTTTTCTATCAGACCCTTCCACCCAATTGATCAAATTCTTTCATCTCTGATCCTCTTCTTCAAGCTTCCCACCCTTCCTAAGCCCCCCTTCCCACCCCTCCCCACCCCTCAATGCCACCGGCGCCTACCAGCAGTTTATATAGTCACTAGTGGAAGAGAGGAGGGGGGGGGGGATAAGAACATTTTCCAGTACCTCATGCCCCATCAGTGTCTGGGTTCAAAATGACAGCTAGGGGCTCAAGCTGTTGTTTTGTGCATGGCATGTTCCCCTGCAATTACTGCAGAGAGATGCACCTCACTGTGATAAGTGCTTAGCACATTATTTATTTATTTATGTGGTTTTATACCACACTATTCATGATCAGCACGGTTTACAAAATAACAACATCATACATGGAACAGTTTACATTTAACATATTACATGGAATGGTTTACATTGAACATGTTAACAAGATATAAAACAATTAACTTATTTACATTGATAGATCAATAGATCATTCACAGTAGCTTATAATAATGGGGAACTGTTTACAATCTGACAGGATCTTGAGTATGATATTGATGGAAACACTTTAAGTTACGTGGTTGAAAGCAAGGTGGAATAGGTGTGTTTTGATTGCTTTGCAAAAGGTGGCCTAATCTGATATGAGATGAATAGGAGCAGGTAGGGAGTTCCATAGTAGAGGGGCAAAGAGGGAAAAGGCTCTGTTCATGGCAAATTGGGAGCTTTTTCTGGCTATGGATGGGATGGTAAGAGTGTTTACCATATTTGTTCTTCTCGCTCTGTTGTCAGGAGTCCAGTGTAGGAGATCTTCCAGAGAGGGTGCTGATAGGTAGTGGAGAATTTTGAATGTTATCAGGAGAGTTTTTTATTTGAGTCGACTGCTTATTGAGAGCCAGTGAAGTTGGATTAAGAGAGGAATTACATGTTCATATCTGGATGCTTCGTAGATGGTTTGTGCTGCAGTTTTCAATGCTAATTGTAAAGGATGGATAGAATATCCAAGAAGCCCTTACAGGATGATATTTGCATAGTCGAATAGCGGAGTGATCAGGGCTTGGAATACAGTGCGGAAGTCAGTAGGCTCCAGTAAGGGTCGGAGATGACAGAGGGAACGTATTTTATGATAGACGGACTTTGTGATATTGCTTATATGGTGCTCCATGTTTAGGGACTGGTCAAGCGTGACGCCCAGATATCTAACCTCATGATTAGACTTCAGTTCAGCATTCTTAACCTGCAGAGTTGTCGGGGGTATGAATGTTAGGACTTTTGTGACAAAAAGGACCTCTGTCTTTTTATAATTCACTTTCAGGTTGTGTACAGCTAGCCAGTTAGAGACAGCATTGAAACAGTCAATGATTCTGGGGAAATTTTGGTTTTCTGTTGAGAAAGGAGTGTAGAGGAGCACATCATCTGCATAGATGTGATAAAGGATGCCGAAGGACTGTATGATTGTACAAATTGTTGTAAATATATGTTAAATAGCAAGGCGGATAGGGAAGAGCCTTGTGATACACCTTGCATTTGCAGATACATATCTGATGTTTGTTTGCCCATACAGACTTGTGGTTGCCAATCTGTTAGGTATTAGCGATACCAATCTAGAGCTGAGTTCTGAATGCCCTTAAGCTTAAGTAGATTAATCAAATGGCTGTGACAGACTGTATCGAAGGCTGAAGCAATATCCATGAATATCAAGGTAAAGCCCTGTTTCGAATTATTTAAGCCTAAGATCAGGTTGTCAAATAAGGATGTGAGTAAAGTCTCGGCACCATGATGTTGTCAAAACCAATGCTGTTGTGGATCAAGTGGTACGTGGCAATCAATATGGTCTTGTATTTGTTGCTGTACTATCTTCTCCATTATTTTAGACAAGAAAGGAAGACCTAGATATAGGACGATAGGAGCTTGGGTCCTGTAGGTCTAGCTTGGGATTTTTTAGGAGCGGTTTGATTCATCTAGCAAGGGTACACTTACTGGCAGCCACTGAGGAGATGATAATTGCACACATGATAATGGCAGCAATAATGGCAGTGCATACCAATAATGGTCATGCCATCAACACCCACATTCTACCCCTAATCCACTCAGTCACCTCCCCGTCCTGCTTTAACATTCAGCGTGTGACTTTTACAGCACTGCCCCGCTCTCTCAGCGCAGCATGCTCAATGTATGATAAAGCTCTTGCTAACCATTAGCACAGTTATTTATTTATTTATTTATTATTTATTTACATTCTCTTATATACCGCACTATTCAGCATCAGCGCGGTTTACATGGAACAGAAACGCTCAGTACAGTTAACATGTATGAGTTTACAGATAACAGGGCAAGTAACTTAGATAACAGGGGTAAACTATTTACAAAAACTTGCTACATAAGCTTGTAAACTATTTACAAATATTGCTACATAATGTTGTATGATCATGAATTCTATAGAAACAAATGCACCACTTGGTCACTTGGTCACTTAAAGCTGAGGATAGAGGGGAGATTGTGGGTTTTATTTGGAAAAGTATGTTTTTTATTTCATTAAACAAGCAAAAGTAGTTTTTGGCTTGCTTTATAGGTTTTGCTTTCTGTTAGAATTAATTAGGCTCTTACAATCTTAAAAGAAAGCAAGCATATAGCTCTTGCTTTAAAGGTTTAAAAATAATACTGTTAGATTTAGGTAGTCTGAAAATAAAGCAGGCAAATAGCAGCTTGCTTTAGAGGTTTTGAATTCATTTCTTTTAGATTTCAGTAGCCCTCATAGACTAAAAAGAAAACATCAGGTAGTGAATTTCCTTCCACCCACTCTCCCTAACTCTGATCACTCCAGACACATCCCTTAATTTATAGCCTGTTATCCCAATTAAGAGAGAAAGTGAAACTAGATATCACAGTCCATTTTCATCAAAAAGTGATTAACCCATAACATATTAACAATTAACTTGGAAGCAAACACAAAATTATATTGTAAAATACACCAGATTATTCTAAAGGCCTTTATATTAGTTTAAGTAGCCCTACTCCCTTAACAACTCTAAACAACTAAACTCACTAATACAAAGATTCAGACAGTAGCCCAACAGTGAGATGGGACTATCCAGTCTTTGTATTGAGTGCCATATATTTGATTATCTCCTAATAAGTGAGACATTGCATGTGTGCACTCAGTGAAAAGAACTCCTGGATCTCATAGAACTAGTCTGATCTCTGGAGGCTAGAGTAGCAAACATGGGGGACTTGAGGCAGAGAGGTACAGTTGAGGTCAACATCACTGGCACCCTTGCATTTTAGGTATGTTTATGTACAATATCTTGAGAAATAATTGGAAATATTCCAACTGTATGTCATCAATGAAATAACAAGCAGTTCCAAGTACTATTGTACCACCTTTGTATATAGTTAACCATGATATCCCTTATCAGATAACCCTCCATTGTATTTAGTTTCCCCTATTTCGCCAAGTTATACTTCCTGTTAAATGTAACTGACCAGACATATGTAAACTGTCGGATGTTTTCTGTTCAATGTAAACCGTGCTGATGTCTAATAGTGCGGTATATAAGAATTGTTAATAAATAAAATAAAATAAAATAAAATCATAATATTTAATAGTATGTTGAAAGGTATACAACAAAAAAGAGATGTCTATGCAACTTAGACTTAGTAATTTCTGAGAAAAAAAAATATGACCTGGACAGGACTACAGTGGAACCTTGGATTTCGTGATTAATCTGTTCGAAAAAGTCTGACTAAAACCGAATGTATGAAAACTGAAGCAATATTTCCCATAAGAAATAATGTAAATCCAATTAATCTGTTCCAGACACCCAAAAATATTAACAAAAAATACATTTTATAGAAAATAACTATATTTGTACATACAGAAAACAATGAGAAATAAATATAAATGACTAATGACATGGATAAATGAACATTTAGCATCACTTTTACCTTTATTGAAGACTCTTGTTGGCATATGGAAGACAGTCAATCAGCAAGAGAATCAAAATAAAGAAAATCCCACTTCTGGCCACAAGATGGTGCTCCATTTTCAACTGTACGAAAACCGAGACAATGTACGAAAACTGGAACAAAATCTTGACGAAAAAAGTCAATGAAAACCGAATCGTACGAAAACTAGGGCATACGAAAACCGAGGTTTGACTGTACTGGCACCCTTCACTAATACTTGGTTGCACAACCCTTGCAGTGATGGCAGCCTCTAAACCATCTATAAGCTTCATACATCTATCTGCTAGTGGTTTCTCCCACTCTTCAACTGTGATTAGTTCCAGCTCATGAATGTTTCAGGATCCCTTTTACCAATGGTAGATTTCAGCTCTTTCCAAAGATTCTTGATTGGATTAAGATCAGGACTTATTGCTGGCCAGTTTAAAACAGTCATTTGTTCCTTTATAACCATTCTTTTGTACTTTTGGATGTATGTTTTGGGTCACTGTCCTGCTGGAGGACCCATGACCTTCGAACCAGACCTAGCTTTCTGTCACTAGGCAGCACATTTTGTTCCAAAATACCTTGGTGGTCCTCTGACTTCATGATTCCTTTACTACATTCCAGGCCTCCAGTTTCTGAGGCAGTAAAACAGCCCCACAAAATTATGGAACCTCCACTATATTTAACAGTATGAAGGGTGTTTATTTCCTTATACACTTAATTTCTTCGCCTGTAAATGTATCACTGGTCTGCATTGCCAAATAGCTCAAGTTTCATTTCATCAGTCCACAGAGCATTTTTCCAGAAGGATTGTGGTTTCTCATGGTGGGTTTGGGCAAAGATCAGGTGTACCTTTTTATGTCTGTCTTTGAGCAGTGGAGTCCTCCTTGGCCTTCACCCATGAAGTCCTTCTTTATTTAGTGCAAGGCTTATGGTGCGGGTTGAAACCAGCACTCCAGATTACTCTAGGTGAGCACTAAGCTTTTTGGATGTCTTACATGGTATTTTTACAACAGTTTGCACTAACCTTTGAAGACTTCTTGGATTAATTTTCCCCTTCCCACCACGTCCCTGGAGGCTTTCAGCTGCAAGGAATCAAAAAACACATACCTAGGTCCCTGAAATATAACTAGGCATTTACATGGATATCGATGAAAAAATGATGCTCCCAGGGACAGAACATTTGGCCTGAGAGCCCATAAGGCTCTCCTGCAAAGTTGCGTGGCTCTGGAGACATCAGGAAACACCTGAATTTTAGCACCACAAAATAAGCATCCTTATTTTTAAAGTAACTTTTAACTACAGAAGACCTATCCTGCTCTGAAAGAAATGTAACAACCAAAGTTGCCCAGGAAGAAATATTGTCACACGAACCCTCTAAAAACAGAGTTAAATTTAAAACAAAGACTGGCTGTAAGATATCAAATTCACCAGTGGGATCATCTGCAATTTTCTTGCCTGTTAAATAATGCAAATTTGAAAAAATCATTAATTCAGAATTAGGGACAAAATTTCTTTAAGGTATTTATGCAGGAGGATAACTGATGATAATAAGTGACAAATAGGAAAATTAACAAAACAAATATTTTTCTGCCTAAGAACATTTTCAAAGGATTCTAACTTTTTGTGGATTATTAAATTATCCTTCATTCTAGAAGCACTAACTGCACATAAGAATCTACCCCAGAATCCATCACAAGTGGAAACCAGGTCACAGGTTGATATACGTCAGTCAAACACACCGGAGTGCTCTGCTGAATAGAGTGGAGTCACTTCAGATGGGGGAGGAGGTGGAGTATGATTTCGGGAACTCAAGGAGGCCCCCAGAAGGAGTGAGGATGGAGAAACAGTACCTGGAGGATGATTCACCATGTCCTTAACCACCACATCTTTATCCATCAGCCCTACAATCGGTTCCAGAACAGCAAACACCTTCTTCTTCCTTTTTCCCATGGACCAAATGGGTGGTCCCAAGGTGATTTCAAGGCACCTTCAGGGCTCCAAGGGACTCCCAAGGGGCCTAGCTGTCCCTTGTAACTCACCCTGGCCACATGCCAATGGCCATGTGCCTAAGAGAGATGTCCTTTTGAAGTCCCAGCTAGTGTTGGAGTAGTCCTGCACAGACCCTGTTGCTCCCGCCGCGCTCCTGCTTCAGTTGCACAATCAGTGTCTCCCGGTCAGACCTCTCACTGGGTGCTCTTTTGAAGCCCCAGCTGGTGTCAGGATAGTCCTGCACAGAGTCTGCTGCTCCTGCCATGCTCCTGCTCTGGCTTCACAATCAGATCTCTCACCGGGCGCTCTTTTGAAGCCCCAGCTGCACAGAGTCTGCTGCTCCTGATGCACTTCTGTTCCCGCTGCACAATCAGCATCTCCCAGAAACTGATTTTAGTAAAAGTCCTGCACATGAAAAAAGACCCTACACGGCCATGTTTTGGTGATATCGCGACTTCCTCAAGGGTAAAAATATGCAAATTTACTGACTATTTCTACTAGAATACAATTCCAAGAAGGAAAGAAAGATGATCACTCATAGGATGTAGAGTCAATGCTTAAGGTACTACAGTATATGCAGCAACTATAATGTGCAGGCAAAGCAGGACACACATCCAATCCAACAAACAAGAAAACACAAAACAGGCAAAGAGAAAACTGATTTTATTAAAGTCCTGCATGGGTCTTTCTTCATGTAGAGGATTTTAATAAAATCTGTTTTCTCGTCGCCTGTCATTTTCTGTTTCTATGTTTCAAAATATATCCCTTTTGCCTGAGTTATTTATTCACTTGGGTTATCTTTCCATGTTATCAAGATTTAGATTACGATCAAATCATGTTTTGGATATTAATTGTGCTAAAATAGAGACCATCCTAAGGTATTCCCCAATGTTCTCTCAGCACTGTATATGAAATGAAATATATACAATTTGGATGCAAGGGCAGTCAAGCAAGTTTAGTCATGTGGAAGATCCCTAGTTTGATGCCCAAGTTGCTCGCTCACAATTCAGGTTGACAGGGAAAGGAAGCATAAGCATTGTTAAGGATGATATCTTGTGGCTAGATTTAGAGCCCACAACACATAGATCTAATAGAGGCTTTTGTGCATAGTCTTGGACCTCAAGAGTATTGTTCCAATGACCAGAAAAGGAAGATTGTTGAACAAATAGGATCCAGTCTAAGGTCATGATCTTGATTTATCTCGCTTACTATACAGGGTTCCTGATATATCTCCACTTTTTTATGGATTCCCATAGGTACACAACGTACTTTAAGCAAATTATTTAATAGTCCCTTCCTGAGCAAGGCTGAGATTATCCTGTTTTCAAAAAGCAGCTTTCAGTTATCAGGCACCTTCACTCTTGAAGTCGTTTCGCTTGAGCTGTGCCTTAAGAACTCATATTGGAAATTTAAAAAGAGACCAAAAACATGGCCTTTCCAACAGGCATTCGATTAGTGTTGAAGCATCAATTATGTGGGATACATTTAATATCCTTTAGTTTAACAGATACATGTTTTGCCTATAATTGATTTTGTTCTATACAGCCCACCTCCTTTTGTACTGTTTAAATGGATCAGAGTTAAATGTTTTTCTGGAACTGTTATCCAAACTATTTTATTTATTTTATTTATTTATTTATTTATAGTTTCTTCTATACCACGCTATTCAGCATTTTGTATAGATCTGTGCTTTGTAAACCACTATGATGTATAAATCAAATAGTGATATATCAGATACTGTCAAATAGATAAATAAATGAACAAATATACATTTTTTACCTATATAAAAGATGAGCAATTTTTATGAACTCTATTTCCAAAAGAAAAAAAACACTGCTTAGCAAAAGAAATGGCCTTAATTATTGCTCTCTCAACATACCAAAAATTGGTTGGTTGTTATCCAATCACGAGGCTACATAACCTTTTTAGAAGTCCAACATAAGCCATCTTAAGCCATCTAGATGCTTAACTTGTGTTTTTGAAATTCCTTTAGCATCTAACTGGTCTGTCTAGATGTTGAAAAACTTATTTTACATATTTAACCTCATGCAAACTTTTCATTATTTGGGCATATGGATTAATGAAGGTGAAAGTTATCTGCAGCTCAATCTGAGGAATGACATTTTGATGAGAACATGCTTCAGTTAGGAAATTTATTAAAATGGACTTTCCTTTAAATTGTATTCAAAATGATCTAGACAGCTAACTGATCAGTTATCTAGTTATATTAAAGGGTGTCAAAATTGCCACAGGTAGAGGCACTATATATAGCCATCTAAAAAGTCAAAAGTGGGTTGAGGATGGAGGTTTGAAACTTAGTGGATGAATGAGTAAAGAAAGAAATGGAGAAAAGAACTAAAACAGAGAAACATGATGGCAAAATAAGACCACATGGCCTGTCTAGTCTGCCCTTCCATATAAACTACAGTAGTCCCCCTTTTACCTTTAGAGTTCCTCTGTGTTTGTACCACGCTCTTTTTAATTCAGATAGGGGATTATTCTGCCAGCGGCAGCCCCCTACTAATTTTCCAGCCGGTTGTGTGGGGAAGTTAGTTGGGGGTGGGGAATGGGCATCCCGGTGGTGGAGAGTGGGCGGGCATCCAGGGCCAGCAAAATGTCTGAGGAAGTTATTCCACCTCCAGGGTGGAATAACTTCCCTGGACACTTCTTTTAACATGGATTGGGCTGGAGGGGGCCAGGGATTATTCCCTGCAGCCCGACACTGGCCTTAGGAGGCCAGATTGAGGGTTGGGTTGCAGGGAATAATCATTTTAACCCGGCGGCTGGCTTCGCGGCTTTTAAATGGAGCCACAGTGCCATGGCAACATGACACCATAGTGCAGCAGCTCCATTTAACAGCCCTGACTGAGTTAGCGGGGCTGTGGCAGTACGTGCAAGCCGGGACTGAACTGCAGTCATGGCTTGCACGTACATGCTTAGTCGCAATTCTGATCCCATGGGGCTAGATGTGCCCCGTGGGATCAGAATCACGCTCCCCTTTGTACGTCCTGCTCAAACCGGATGTACAAAGGGGATATATGTGCAGGTCTGAATCGGGCCCATACTGTCTTTGTCTCTACCACATCAACTGGGAGACTTTCATGCATCTACCACTCTTTCTGTAAAGAAATATTTCTGCATGTTACTCTTGAGTCTATCCCTTTTCACCCTCATCATATGTCCCCTCATAGCAGAGCTTGCTTTCAAGTGAGAGACTCTCCTCCTGTGCTTTTATACAATGGAGATATTTAAATAGCTCTATCATTTCTAAAGCATACACATTAAGATCTTTAAGTCTATCCTCATATGCTTTATAATGAAGACCACTAACCACTTTAGTAGTCACCTTCTGCACCAACTCCAAACTGCTTATATCCTTTTGAAGTTACGGTCTCTAGAAATGCACACAATACTCCAAATGAGATCGCACCAGAGACTTATACAGAGACACTCTCACCTCCTTTTTTCTGCTAGCCATTCCTCTCCCTTTGCAACCAAGCATCCTTCTGGCTTCACTGTCACTTTTTCTACCTGTTAGCTATTTTAAGATCGTCAGACGAATCACGCTCTTCTTTTGTGGACAAAAGTACTTCACCCCTTACACTGTACCGCTCTCTTGTATTTTTGCAGCCCAAATGCATAACCCTGCATTTTTTAGCATTAAATCTCAGCTGCCAAATTCTAGACCAATTTTCAAGCTTAACCAGATCCCTCCTCATATTATGTACTCCTTCCTGGGTGTCTACTCTATTGCAGATTTTGGTATCATCCGAAAACAGGCAAACCTTACCCAACAGACTTCGACAATATCACTAACAAAGATGTTAAAAGGAATTGGACCAAGGACAGAACCCTGTGGCACACAACTGGTAACATCCTTCTCCTCAGAGTGGACTACATTTACCTGTACCCTTTGTCGCCTCCCACTCAACCAATTTCTAACCCAATCAGTAACTTTAGGATCCATCCCTAGGGTGCTCAGTTTGTTTATAAGTTGCCTGCGTGAAACGTGTCCCACCGGCGCCCCCACTGGCGCAGTAGAGTAAGGGCGTCTGCTGACATTTAATTTGTATCAGGGAGTATTTGAGCTGCAGGACCCCAAGTATTGGGGTCCTTGTAATGTAGTGCTCCCTGAAATGAATAACTACGCCAAATGGAGGGTAAATAAGGCTTTATTTCCCTGCTTAATGCTCTAAGTTCAAATGAGACAACAACTTAAAGTGGAGGTAAGGCTTTCCTCAAATAATAACAAAGTTCTACCATGGACCAAACAGTTAAATATTGTCGGCTGTACAATTGACTGTTTAGCTGGGTTAAGGGATTTTCCAAACAATAGAAAAACAATTAGAACAGAATGGTTATCAGCTTCACCATTTGCAGACTCATTTCTTCAGTATACAATTATTATTGCAAGCAACTACCTCTTAAGCAAAGGTTACATTCCATAGGTTCGGTGTGAGGCATGGGAACACTGGAGCTGTAATCCAAGTCCATTGATTCTGGCTCACTACACTCTTCAATGTTTAGAGTATCCTCAGTGTTACTTAGTTCCTCACAGAAGTTCCTTGGCTTATCATATAACTTCGCTAGAACCCTTTTGGAAAGTGGTTTTAAATAGTTAACTTTGCTTCTTCTCTGATGCTGAGGTTTATCTACCTGCATAAGATTGTCTTCATTGAAAGTCCCTTTTAGAATAAAAGGCTTTTCATACCTTATCTTCCATGGAGTGCCACGCCTAGGATTCAGCTTACTCTGTAGCTTTTCCTGTTGATCCTCTGTCCTGTGCACTGCTCCACAATTAAGGCTGCTAGGAAAACCAGACGTGGATTTCCAGTCTTTACCTGGAGAACTTCTTTTAGGAGGCAGGCTACTTCTCTGTGCCTTATCCCAGGGCTGAGACTTGCCTATGTCTGTATCCGTTCTTCTCCTTCCTTCTCCTGTTACTATTCCTGGTACCCTCACTGGTACCCTTCCGGTTGGTCTGTCGGCTACCCTCCTGGGTGCCTCTCTTTGCTGGACTCCTTGGTCTCTCTGCTGCACTCCTGTGCTGGTACCTGAGCTCTCTTCCCGGTCTCTGTGTTGGACTCTTTGCTGCAGTCCTTGCTGCACACCTGGGTCTCTTTAGCCCCCTTTCTGGTCTCTGTACTGGATCCCTTGGTCTCTGTACCACTCTCCGTCCCGTTCTCCCCTCGGTTCTCCGTCCCTGCTCATCTGATTTCCCTTATAAAGGGATTTCCAGCTTGCACGCTTTGAGTTTGAGGACAGGTGAAAACGCTCATCATTAAGGTGCTCAGAGCTTGAGCACGTGGGTTCAGGCACTGTGTAGCTGTTCATGCGCCCTCTGGCTGAGCTACACTGGAACTGCGCTCTCTGGCTTTTCTGAGATTTATGCAAATCAGGAGTTTTTTTCAAGGCTGTTTCTTCCCTAGCTCCAGCCTCATGACAAACGGTATTAAAGGCCTTACTAAAATCTAAGTACAGCACATCTAGGACTCTCCCTCAGTCCAATTCCCTGATCACCCAGTCAAAGAAATCAATCAGATTTGTCTGACAAGTCCTTCCTCTGGTAAACCCATGCTGCTTTGGATCCTGTAATCCACTGGACTCCAGAAACCTCACTATTCTCTCTTTTAGCAGCGTTTCTAATAATTTACGCACCACAGAGGTTAGACTAACTGGCCTGTAGTTTTCAACCTCATCCTTAATTCCACTTTTCAGTAAAGGGACAATGTGCCTTTCTCCAGTCCTCTGGGACTACCCCTGACTCCAAAGAAGCATTGAAAAGGTCAGACAGTGTAGCCGCTAGAACATCCCCAAGTTACTTCAATATTCTGGGATGTATCCCATCCGGTCCCATTGCTTTGTCTACCTTTCATTTTGCTAGTTCCTCATGAACACAATCTTCTGAAAATTATTCAAGATCCCTGTCACCTCAGTTCCTCTTGTGAGCGTTTTTTAAGGTCCTACTCTTGGCCTTTATCTGTGAACACAGAACAGAAATATTTGTTAAGCAATTCGTCTTTATCCTCATCAGCTTCTATATAACTCATATTCCTCCCCTTCACCCTTGCGTCTGACAATACCACTTTTTGCCCTTCCTCCTCTCACTAATATATCTGAAAAATGTCTTATCCTCTCATTTTATTGCATTGGCTATTTCTTCTTTTTGTATCTTTGCTTTCCTGACTACTTTGCTAGCTTTTCTAAGTTTTTCCAAATATAGATGCCTGTCTTCCTCTCTCTGTGATCTCTTGTATTTCCTGAAGGTCTCCCTTTTTTTCTTCACCTTTTCAGCTACTTCTTTTGAGAACAATAGCAGCCTCCTCTTCCTTTTACACTTATTTACCTTTCTAACAAAAAGATTTGCTGCACTTAAAATATTCCTTCAATTTTGCTAGTTTTGCCAGTATGTCAGAGGTAGATGTAGACTGAAAATGAAAAAAAAATAGATGTGACAAGAAAGGATAAATGGACAGCAAACAATGAAGAGTGAACAATAGACACAAAGAACACAGAATAGAGAGAGTGAGGCATTTGTGACTGACAAATAAAATGCCGAAAAGTATTTTATTTTGAATTTATTAACTGGAATATGTCAGCTCTGAGAAATGTGCACTTATGTCTTTGCGTTTTGTTCAGTATAAGAGGAAATTAGTTTCATAGTTTAATTTTTCCAGTGTTGTGGTGCACTTAAAAGTTTGGCTTTTGGGGTTCCCAGTTGAATTATTGTCTTCCTATTTCTAGATCGTGATCCCTTGTTCTGTATTTGGTGATGGTCTGTCTGTTTTGCGTGTATGACAGAACTGTGCTATTATGTTCATCTAGTTTCTATATAATAGACCCACTTGTTTTCTTTTCCCAGTAAGAGATGTACTGGTTTAATATTTGTAGTGCTACCTTTTGATAAATAGGATTAGGTGCTGTGTGAGTCCTGGTAGTGCTCTTATGATATGACAGGTTTGCTATGGGTTCTAAATGAGCAGGGTTATATAGTAATGCACCTGGCAGAAATACGGTAGCCTTTCTTTATCCTCACTGTACATCAAATGATTTTTAGACACTCACTAAGAGGCATGTTTACCAAAGGTTAAAGTGCTTTCACAAATCTGAATGTGTGCTAAGTGCAGCAACATCCATTTATGTCTATGGGAACAATGGCCCTTAACACACATTATTGTTTAGTAAGCAGGCACCTAAGTCATTGTTAGGACAAAAAAGAGGCTTGTAAAGCACTCCTTTGAAAGCCACTTAAAATTTTATCTGGGCAGCATGCACATTTTAAAATACAATAGATTAGATTTATACAAATGAGGCCCAGTGGATTTGCAGATATTTATGCAAATGAGGCCATGCAATTAGTCTCTGCACATGGAACCACAACACACTTGGGCCATCCCTGTATATAGTTTCTCCAATCTAAGTCCTTAAGCAGATATGGCAGGTGGAAAATATGCAGGCACTCATAAGCTTTAGCAAATGTTCTCTCCGAACAGCTGCAGGGGTCTACAAGTACTTAAATAGCTTGCCACTAGGTAGATTTCTGCAAATTGTCCTTTCTGGTATGGCTGTATTAAAAGGTGCTTCCACATTACCATGTGTGCTATCTACCATCAGTTCCATTTTATATAATAGGACCTATTTAATAATAATGCATTGTAATGATGTTAGTGTATGTTAAAGTGGCTGCACACTTTAATAAATCTAACCCTCTGTGACCATACAATTTTTTCTATACTTTTAGGAAATAAAGAGATTACAATAATCCTGTGTAACCGAATCACTGCCTCACATGTGTACCTCTTTATGGAGGGTATATTTATATGAAGAGCAAAACATCCTGCCCCGTGCTGTTTTCAAAACACAAGTTTCTGTGTTTTCTAAATTCCACTGCTCCAATACAGTACCTGATAGCTGCTCAAATACAAAAGAATGCTGAAGGGCGCTCAGCTAAAACATCTTCAAGGCTTAGCATACCATCCTTGTTGTGATTTTGCAGTCTTTGAATACTTTCAGCCCTCACTGTTTGTGTCATTTGCTGTTTACTTCTTGCCAAGCCAAATCTCCTCCGGTTTTAGTTCAAAATTACGGGTTACTCCTACATAAATCTAGAAACATGTGGCTTCAGGATTCCAGTTGGATCCCAGGAGGTTAGCATTCCAAAGCAAGAGCCAGCTCTACTTTTTCAGGCAGGGGTGAAACACACTGGCAGAGTTCATCGGCCTTTGATAATTGCTATGAATAGGCAGAGGTCTTCTAATTTCTAGGACACAAATCCACGGAGCCTTGTGAAAGCAGCCCCAGACACTCTACTCACACTCCACGGGGGTAAAATTATAACTGCTCACACTGGTGAAAATCACGCACATGCTTTTCACGGCACGGACTTTGCAGGATTTTCAAAGTCAAAGCATGCGTGGACTTTTGCTTTGAAGATACTGAAATACTTGTGGATGGTAATTTTATAGCAGGTTGCTTAGGTTGGGAGTCCACGTAGATCTCTACTGTGGTGCTATTTTATAAAAACATACAGTTACCTGTTGTTGTTAAGTGCCGTCGAGTCGGAGTCGACGCATGGTGACCCTCTGGATAGCTATCCTAAATTGTGTTTGGTCTTGAGTCAGTTACCTATGTGTCTATAATTCAGTCTCTCAACACTGCTGAAATTGCAACTAAATGGAGCTATCTTGGGAGTTCATGTAGAAGTGTGCAGTTGAAGTATGTGTATAGCTATGTAGTTACTGTCCTACATACAAACATCTTGACTTCACCCGAACTCCACCGAAACTATACCCCCAGACAGGCCTGCCCTTGGGTCACGTACAAGAATGTGCCATTTTGCCACTGTGTGTATTTATATGCATGTAACCCATGGAGTAATTTTACAAGGGCCTTTTATATGTGTAAAATGGAGTTTATGCATAAAAAATCCTTTATCAAATTACCCCCTTGCTGAGGAAAAATACTCAGTCTTTTGGAAATTCAAACACATGCCTGTAAGTTCCAAACCCTGCACAAGAATGTCCCCTCTAGAGCAAGTAAAAGTACAGTACACATGAAACGGCGCTACACACACACTTTCACATGAGTATAGGATGAAGAGTTCTATAAAAGACCATTTCCACAGGTAAGCACAGTACTGTTCAAAGAAATGACCTCAAAAGTTACCCTTGGGAAACATAATTTTCAAAAGCATTTCTGCAGCTAAAACAGTGCTTTACCCTTCAGAAATGGCCTTTCATAAAATTGTTGATGGGGTGAGTTTATAAGGGTGCCACAGAAAGATATGTGCCTCTTATGCACACAAGTTCCTGTTTTACAGGACTTATGCATGTGAATGGGCACTTCTGTAAATACCTGCATAAGTGCCCACTGTGTATATGTTTGGTAGGGGCACACACGGGAACAGGGTGTGGCTGGAATATAGGCATGGCCTTTAAGGACCCACATATATTATAGAATATTATGACATATACATGTTTCTGTGCCAATCTAGCTGCAGCCAGCTACACCTGTTCTAGGGCAGGTGTAACTGCCATGACTTGGGTACAGCATTTCGGTATGCTACTATTTTATAAAATTAGGCACGCACATGTCTCACTTTATACAAGTGCAATGATGTGTGGTGACTGCAGGGGTTTACAAAATTACCTTCCATGTGTGGACAAAATTATATGCATATTGCATGTTCATGTGTATGTTTACCCAGAGTGAATGGAATGTGTTCCCAGGATATTGTTGGTGAGGGTTTGCATTTGCATGTATACTTTTGAACATTTGACTGTTTGTTAACCCTGAAAATTTCTGCATCGCAAAGAGCAGATATACATGTGTGGGCATCATATTCCTAGAGTAGAAGTGCATGCATACTTGTGCTTTGAAAATTCAGCAAACTCTGCACAGAGAACCATGTGCACATAAGGGCCAATATTCAGAGCCCTTATCTGGATAATCCATGGAGGTCTGTTCACATAAAGGCTCTGTGGGAGATGTTCAGTGGTGCTATCTGGAGAGTGCCATTGAATATCTCCACAATCCTCCCCGGCACTATCTGGTTAGTGCTGGATCAGTTTATAGGTGGAGCTAGAGCAGTACGGTCTCTATCCAGATAAGTGCCAACCTTATTTGGATAATGGTGATTTTTCAGCTTACACATATCTGGATAACTTAAGCCACAGGAAATTCAGGCCTAAATTGCTATTCAGATAAGTGTCTGCTGAAAATCAATGCTATCTGGATAAGGCTGGCACTTATCCAGATAGTGGCCGCCCAAACTGGGTATTTAGCGGCAGCCACTGTCTGGATGCCACTGAATATGTGGTTCATATTTTAACCCTTTCCAGGCCGAGCCCAAAACTCTCGGGATCCAAAATTCTGACTAAATATTCCTATCAAATGGTATATAATACATGACCATAGCAGAAGGAAAATCACTATTAGAACATATTGAATAAGACTGGTACAATTTTCCTGAAATATGCAAAAATTAACCCGGCTGCAGAATGTGGATTAAAATTTTAAAGTAGGCCTTCAAAGGGTTAATAATGTGGCATGATTGTTGCATTTGCCCAAAAACAGAGTAAATGTGTGAGGATTTTTATAATAATTTTGAGCATAGGATGCTTGCAATCTGGTTAGATTTTGCGTTATTCCTCCTAGTGAATGCTTCTGTTCTGTAGAGGATATCTCTGTGGGAGTTTTATGAACTTTAGGATAGTGAATGAAGTAGAAGGTAAAATGTTTATGGTTATTAGAACTACTGCATTCTCACTAACTAGATCCATTCCATCTAAATATAGACAAGAGCCAAAGTCGGGCTTATTGCCTTGTCTGACTTACGTATATTATCAATCTGAGCCTGGAACAGAGAGACTTATTATCAGCACTGAAAGGGGCATGTTTACTAAAGTATGGTAGCTAGAAGCACGTGAATGACATGCATCCAGGCCCCACAGTAGCCGTAAGCACATGGCACAAAGGCAGCAGAGCTAACATTGCCATGCTACCAGCATACCATGTAAAAAGGTGGGGTTAGGGCGGCATTGGGGCAGAAGTGGGAGAGCATAACTGTGTGCAGCTAGCACGGCCATGCTAGTGCTGTTGCAGACCATGAAAGACCCCACTAGCTTGGGTGCCAAAAAGGCCAGTCTCTGGCCAGGTGCTAGTTGTGCGTGCCGAGCCAGCACAGTCTAAATGCGCACTATGGGTGTGATCCAAATACAGGTAACAGCCTAGAGCCATCCCACACAGAGAACAGGCAAGACACCCATGGCTGGTACTCTAACAAGGCAAACCATCATTAAATGGACAACCAGGATCTGGATTAGGCTTGGTAAATGTCTCTGATAGTGTACTTAGACATGGTTTCACTGAATTTCTGGCACAAGAGTATGGCAAAAGAAAAGTCTTTGGAGTAAATCTCTACAGAAAGAGTCAATAGGTTCACAAGGAAAAAAATCCAGTTAACATTTTCCATAGAGCTCCAGAGTAGCTAAAATTATGGCCAATCAGGAAACAGATAGGACAGTTGATCAGGGGGGAGTTTGAGGGCAGGGGTTGTGAGATCTCAGCCTCTGCTGCTTTTCCTCAGTCACAGGAGTGGAAGCTGAGAAATGGCAACATCCCTCCCCTCTCCTGCTGACCTGTGACATATCTCCTGGGCATGGGGGGATGAGCGGTCTTTGGATACACCTAAAAAATCTCCAGGTGCTAGTCCCTCCCTACCCATTCCCTATAGCTGCCTGAGAGGAGAGAGGCCAGACCAGTGTTGTTCTCTGCTGAGTGAGCTACCTAGCAAAGGACAGAGTTTTAGGATCAGGGAAGTGTGATAGTGCTGAGGTCATCTCTGGAGATGGGAAAATGTATGTGAGAGTGTGTGTGAGCCATACCTACATATCATGTCTAAAGGTTCCCTAGCATGTTCCTGGGGCCTGCATATTGCAACTCCCGGGTGCCATTCAGCTGCAGAAAAGAAGTGACTGCCTCTTGAAGAAGCTGGTACTACTGCTGTCAGAGGAGCCTGGCAGATTCATCAAGGGGAAAGACTGATGGTGTGCTTGCTTGGCTGACCTGAGAACCACTGATGGAAAGGGGAATTGGGACTAGTCAGCATTAAGGATCAGATAGGTTTGTTTGTTTTTTAGCAGAGGTGGGGGGATCCAGGACAGGATAGAGATGCTGGGAAATGCTGGAACTGGGAGGTGAAGGGTAGAGGAAAGGAAGGATGCTTTGAGTCCTTATACCAACGAGTTTACAATCTAAGATGCTGATCAGATGATGATGAGAGAGAGACAGAGAAATCTAACAACTCTTATTTTCATAGTGCTGCTGGAGGTATGTAAAGCTTTACAGTGGTACTAAGTCTTCAAGTGCCCAACCCTTCTTGAAGAGCTTACAGTCTAAGAAGCTGAGCAGACCATAAGGAGAGAGACCTGTAGAACTTGCAAAGGAGTTAGGATAGCTATAGAGAGGTGGGAGAGGTTTAGAGACAGCTGTAGACTAAGACAGACCAGCTGTGAATTAGAGACAGGCAGTTGAAAGATAGGATTGTTTCCTCCTCCAGGTCAGTAAAATAGGCTGATGGGTCATGGTTTTGCCATGCTGCATGTGGAGATTTGTAGTTCTGATTCTCTCATTGATTGCCCTAAGAAAATTAAATTGATAACTCCCTGTGTGCAATGGGAAGGGTAAGAGAGACAAGGACAGAATTGGTTTGTTTGACCTGTGTGAAGTGGCAACCTTAAATAAAAACATTTCTTTTTAAGTTAGAATTTCTGTAATAACATTACTAACATATCACAGTAATAAGCCAAAACCAATTTTTATGGAGGAGGATATACAGGGCCGACCTCAGAATCGTCCCTGTATGTCCAGGGTCACAGACAGCCCATACCCTGCCCTTGCTCTGCCTCTGGAAAGCCCCCTCCCACCTCCGTCTAAGCCTACCCATACAAACACATTGTCCTTATTTATTTATTTATTTATTTAGTAAACATTTATATACCGCTGCTTCCTACGATCAGCCGCGGTTTACTTTACAGAATCATAATGTATCGTAATATAGTGAATTTTCAAAGATACAAATTTTGATTTGAGCAATGATTTACATAACACAAGGAATAGTGATTAGATACTTTGTACATAACATTGGGGTTCACAAATCTAAATAAACATTGGATTGAAGGTGCGTGGGGGTGGGGATAAAAATATACATATGTACAGGATTACATATCGGTAATCCATATGCTGCGTGTATTCCGAGTGCCATAATGGGGGGCAGAAGAGAATTTATTGAGGTAAGGTGTTGTAATTAGGTCGGGTTGTAGTAGGTCTGAAATAAATGGGCTTTGAGTTTCCTTCTGAATTCATTCAGGCTATTTGACATTCGAAGCTCATGTGGGAGTTGGTTCCAGTGGATTGGCGCTGCATAGGTGAATGCTCTATTGCTTGTTTCTGCTTTAACAGATCTTCTGCTGATTGGGACACAGAGAGTGTTGAGATTTATGGTTCTTCTGTTCCTGTTGAGCGGTTGCATAGTGATTAGGTTGTCCAGGTAGGAGGGAGCAATATTGTGAATGAGTTTAAACGTTGTTATGAGTAGTTTGAAGATGATGCGGGCGGCTACCGGGAGCCAATGTAGTTCCATAAGCACTGGTGTTATGTGGTCTGTGACGTTTTTTTCCATGATGATTCTCGCTGCAACATTTTGAGCCATTTGTAAGATATTTAGGGTGTTCTTTGGAAGCCCTTGTAGAATGGCGTTGCAGTAGTCCAGGTGAGGAATGATTAGCGCTTGTGCAACAGTCCTGAAGTCGGATTTTTCTAGGATACTGCGAAGTGGTTGAAGAACTTTCAATTTGTAAAAAATGGCTCGGTTAACTGTGCGGAGGTGTTTATTCATCTTAAGGTTGTTGTCTAGTACGACCCATAGATATTTTATTGCAGACTTTGCATGATATATGTTTTTGTTGAGGGCGACTGTGGTGGGTGGGATGAAATTGTTTTTTTTTTAGATAAACATGACCTCTGTTTTTTTGTGGTTTATTGACATGTTGTTTTGTTGAAGCCATGTTTGTAACATGTCAAGGCATTCTTCCAGTGGAGTGAAATCTGGTTGTGTTGTGTTTAGGCGTGTGTACAGCATCACATCGTCAGCATAGATGTGGTAATTGATGTTGCACTTCTGAAAGATCTCACAGATTGGTTTTATATACAGGTTGAAAAGTAGAGATGATAGGGCAGACCCTTGGGGGATCCCCTGGGTCTGAGGGAAGGCATCAGCTTTATCGTTGTTGAATAGGACTTGTTGCATCCTATTGGATATGTATGATGCAAACCACTTTAGGGGGGCCCCTGTTATACCTATGGATGCTAGTCGTTTTAAGAGGGTGCTGTGATGTACTGTATCAAATGCTGCTGAGATGTCTATAAATACAAGTATGAACATGTCATTTTTGTTCTCAAGACCCCTGAGGAGGTTGTCAAGGAGTGCGAGCAGTAAGGTTTCTACTCCGTGGTGCTGACAGAACCCATATTGATGCATATCTAGGGCTTTCCTATCGTCAATGTGATCTTGCAGCTGCTGCTGGACCACTTTTTCAATTGTTTTAGCTAAGAATGATATGCTCGAGATTGGTCTATAGGACGCAGGATCACTTTTGTTGAGTGATTTGTTCTTTAAGATGGGCCTTATAAGTGATCTCTTGAGATAGGTTGGCATTGTACCTTGTTGGAGTGACTGATTAACAATGTGGGTGATTGGTTTTGCAATTTCTTTTTTAGTTGCTTTTATCCAGGCCGCAGGGCATGGGTCAAGAGGGGAGGTGGTGGATTTTAAATTGGTTATGATGTTTATGATCTGTTGTTCATTTAATTGGTGGAAAGTGTTCCATTCCGCAACAGATTCCGTGTGAGGGACAGTGTCGGTTTCCTGAGGGGTGAGTGCTAGAGACATACTTTGATCCGTGACAGTGGGTACTTGTGGGTTAAGTTTCTTGGCGTAGTGGTCTGCAAGCGTCTGGGATTTGATTTTGTCGGTCCAGTCGGTGTCTTGGGAGGTTTTGGTGAGAGATTTGACAAGCTCAAATAGCTCTCTGGGTCTATTAATAGCTTTATTGAGTAGGTTAGTGTGGTGATTCTTTTTTGCCTGGTTGACCTCATTCTTGTATTCCATGAGTAGAGTTAGGTATAGTCGCTTGCATTCCTCGGTTTGCGCTTTCCTCCATTTTTTTTCTAGTTTGCGTAGTTCCCTTTTCATTCTGCATAGAGTGGAGGAGTACCATGGTTCAGTTCTTGTTCTTGTTGGTGTGTTTGCGGCTTTCCAGTTTGGACTTGCTGCTGCTTCGATCCCTGAGTTCCATGTGTCTACCAGCTTATCTAGGTCCGTGAGAGTGTATTCAAAGCGTGTGGATATAGATGCTACCAGTGTTTCACTGTTGAATTCCCGGAACTTCCTTTGGTGTGGTATTTTTGCGTCGGCTTGAGGTTTCTCCTTTGTGGTTGGTAGTTGGATTTCAAGTTCGATTAGGTAGTGGTCAGACCAGGGGACCTGCGTTATTCAAGTTTTAGGTTTTCGCATTTCATTTAGTTGCGTGTTGGATGATATGAACACCAGGTCTAGGGTGTTGCCTTTGTTATGGGGAGGTTTTTGATGGGGGCCGGCAGGGGGGCGAATAGCAAGGACTGAATGACCCCATACTCTTCTAGATGTTTTCATCAGTTGAGTCGATTGTCCAAGCCCCCTGCCCCCTTTCTCAAATGTCACCCATTCATATCTATCAAGAGACACAGGGTGTTCCACCATTATGGTAATGTCACACTAGTGAAAGTTTTCCAACTCTTTACTATAAAGGATCTGTCTACTAAATAGTATCAACCTTTTGTAGCTAAAGTGGAGCGATAGCTTCAAAAGTGTCGTATTAGCTGCAAAAGACCCAAGGTATCTGCAGGGGGCATTCCCATTGTTTCCCCTGTAAATACTTTAGAGGAAAGACTGACTTTATGGGGGGCAGCTTCATGGATGCAGCTATCGCCATCCATTCAGGCCTGCCTATACACCGCCCATTCTCTGCCCTAATCCCAGCTTTGTCTGCAGCTACTGTGGACATCATGAAAGTGTTCTGTGATTTCTGCACTTTCCCCGCGTTAGTTGCTACTGCAGGTTGGTATTACCACATTAACCCCACAATAGTGAATAACATGGTTTAGTAGACAGACCCCTAAGTTTCATAGCCAGCATCAACATGAAATCCTTGCATCATTCTTCTTCAATTCTTATGTTCTTATATTCTTATATCCAAGGATTTAAACATAATAGGCCCAATATTCAAAGCAATCAACACAACAGAGCTATTAATGTCATTAATCATGGTGAACGTGATATTCGGAGGCACTAACATGGTTGGTGCCACTATCTGCGGGTGCCGACTCTATATGCCCCGATGCTAACTGGTTAGCATCAGCGCATATAGGGGCATTCCAGGGCGATATTGAGCCACTACCCAGTTAATGATATGCAGCCAAAATGAGATGCAGGAAACCCTGGCTTAATCTTTGCTGCATATCACTAACTGGGCAGCGGCTCAAGATCGCCACTGCCCAGTTACTGATCGGCAAATGCGGCTCTCCCAGATATTCAATGCCAGGGGGCTGGATATAACCCCAGCATTGAATATCTGGGTTTAGATTTCAGTGCTGTTGGCTAGCTGTGTTAGCAGCACTAGTCACTGATGCTGTATATCGGGTCCCATAGCTTTAAAGGACATTAGTTCAGTTAAATGAAAAACCTTGGATATTCTCTGCCAAGCCATCTGTCAATATACTTGTAAACTCCCACAAGAAAATATCATATGTGATAAAATTCCTACCTCACTTTACAGTTCCAGCATCTACTATCTTCCCCCTCCCCCCTCAAATTTAGTCAAATATGTAGACAGAGATGAGCGTGTCACATTCTCCCATAATTTAGCCCAATCTTACTAAGATAACTGCATCCCAAATTCCTGCTCCCATACCTTCTCTACTCTTACCAAAATTTTTAATAGTCCTTCTTTCAAGAACCCACAAACCCCTTGCTCTTGGGGAGTTTGTTCTAGCTAGTCTACTCTTAGCTATATCTTGTAATCTGGTAATCTTAGTGCCTGTTTCCTGATTGGCCCCAAGTGGTCTTGAGTTCTGTGGGAAATACTTCCTGGATTTCTTTCTTTGTGAATCTATTGACTCCTGTTCTAGGAACTTATTCCAAAGACTTTTCTTGTACAATGTTCCTAGCTCTACGAGTTCTGGGATAAGTATCCTGGAACCCTACTTAAAATGTTCTCTTTGTTGAGTTATTGGACTAACAATCTTGAATCCTTATGTGAATTTTTCAGTTACTATTATACCTATCAGAGACATTTACCAAGCCTACTTTAGATTCTGGCTGGTCAGTTTGTGATCCCTTTCAGAAATTCTGTGATATCATGTCTGAAAAAATGTAAAAGCTGCAATTAGCTTTATGTCTGGAAACCTTGAATAACCTTGCAGGAATCTTTTGAGCCTTTCCCTGAAATGTTTGATGGTACCGAAGACGCATTAGCAGGACTGCCAAGTTCCCAGTTCCAAGAGGGAGATTTTAGGCCAGTGCTGGCTTTCTGACAGCATTATCATGATGGAACTTGTAGCACAGATTTCAGTGGGTATAATCAGGGACTATAAATCCAGTGCTGCTTTAGGTTTTAAGTTTTGGGTAAGCCATTTAACCCTCCATGGCCTCAGGTACAAACTTAGATTGTGAGCCCTTTGGGGACAGGGAAATGCATACTGTACCTGAAAGTAACTAGCCTTGATCTTCTCCTGGAAAGGCATGAGCTAAATACTAATATCATATAAATAAATAATAAAGTTCAAATGCAGGATTGGCCAAAAGGTTTCCCTTGGAACTGGAAAGATGGCTATTCTGCATTATAGAGTTTCCTTATGGATTGTTTCCAGTGTTCCTGGAGCACTCACAGGGTTTTTGTTTTACAGAAGGGGACAGATGAGCTTTATTTACTGCAAACATTTTTTTGGGAGGGGGCGGGAGCAGCATTTGCAATCACTTCTTAATTAACAAAATTGCCCTTAAACAAAACAAAATGAAAAAACCTGCAAATGGCACAAGAAACTAAACAAAATGATTTTTTTTTTGTCTGCATATCCCTAAATTTTAACCGGAAAGACCTTTTTCCAGGCCACAATATGAGAATGCTGTCTAACATTTACAGGCTATTCAAGCTAAGCATAAGGAATTCATGCCTTGTGGGTTAAACTAGAAAGAGGGAAAGAGAAATCTATTTGCATTGGAGTGATATACAGACCTCCCTCACAAGAGGAAGAGGTGGACAGAGAGTTAATTGAAGACATACGCAGCATTGCTAAGAAAGGGGAAGTGCTACTGATAGGAGATTTCAATATGCCAGATGTTGATTGGCACATTCCTGCTGCAGTATCATCTAGAAGTAAGGAGATCCTGGATTCTCTACAGGGAGAACTATTCAGGCAATTGGTAACAGACCCCACACGTGAAGGGGCCATACTGGACTTGGTGCTTACCAATGGTGAAAGTGTTTCTGATGTTGTAGTGGGAGATCATTTTGCTTCCAGTGATCACCAGATGGTGTGGTTCAGTATTAGGACTAGGGCTGTTAGAATCCATTCCAAGGTGAGGATCTTAGACTTTAGGAAGACTAACTTTGCGAAGATGGGCCAATACCTCAGGGAGTCGTTAGTGGGATGGGAACAGCTGGGGGATGTAGAAAAACAGTGGGCAAAACTGAAAGGGGGTATTTTAAGGGCAACCAACCTTTTTGTTAAAATGGTAAATAAAGGCAAAAGGAACAGGAGACCGCTATGGTTTTCGAAGGAAGTAGCTGAAAAAGTGAAGAAAAAGAGGGAGGCCTTCATGAAATACAAGAGATCACAGAGAGCAGAAGACAAGCATCTGTATTTGGAAAAACTTAGAGAAGCTAGCAAAGTAGTCAAGAAGGCAAAGATTCAAAAGGAGGAGGAAATAGCCAATGCATTAAAATGGGGGGATAAGACATTTTTCAGATATATTAGTGAGAAGAGGAAGAGCAAAAGTGGTATTGTCAGACTCAAGGGTGCAGGGGGGAATATGTAGAAGCTGATAAGGATAAGGCGGAATTGCTTAACAAATATTTTTGTTCTGTGTTCACAGATGAAGAACCAGGAGCAGGACCTCAGAAAACACCCACAAATAAGAACAGAAGCGAGGGACATCTTGAACTATTTTCAGAAGACTGTGTTCGTGAGAAACTAGCTCAACTTAAAGTAGACAAAGCGATGGGACCGGATGGGATACACCCTAGAATACTGAGGGAACTTGGGGACATTTTAGCAGCTCCACTGACTGACCTTTTCAATGCCTCGTTGGAGTCAGGAGTGGTGCCAAAGGACTGGAGAGAGGCTCATGTGGTGCCTTTACACAAAAGCGGAAGTAAGGATGTGGTTGAAAACTACAGGCCGGTTAGTTTAACTTCGGTGGTGAGTAAATTATTGGAAACGCTGCTGAAAGAGAAAATAGTGAGGTTTCTGGAGTCCAGCGGATTACAGGATCCGAGGCAGCATGGATTCACCAGAGGCAGGTCTTGTCAGACAAATCTGATTGATTTTTTTGACTGGGTGACCAGGGAGTTGGACCGAGGGAGAGCTCTAGATGTGGTGTATTTAGATTTCCGTAAAGCCTTTGACACTGTTCCTCACAGGCGACTTATAAACAAACTGAGCACCCTAGGGATGGACCCTAAAGTTACTGCTTGGGTTAGAAATTGGTTGGATGGGAGGCGACAAAGAGTACAAGTAAATGGAGCTCACTCTGAGAAGAAGGATGTTACCAGTGGTGTGCCCCAGGGATCTGTCCTTGGTCCAATTCTTTTTAACATCTTTGTTAGTGATATAGCGGAAGGGCTGTCGGGTAAGGTTTGCCTCTTTGCGGATGATACCAAAATCTGCAATAGAGTAGACACCCAGGAAGGGGTAGATAACATGAGGAGGGATCTAGCTAAGCTTGAAGAATGGTCTAGAATTTGGCAGCTGGGATTTAATGTTAAAAAATGTAAGGTCATGCATTTGGGCTGCAGCAATCCAAGGGAGCAATACAGTATAGGAGGTGAAGTACTTTTGTCCACTAAAGAAGAGCGGGACCTAGGCGTGGTTGTGTCTGATGATCTTAAAGTAGCTAAACAGGTGGAAAAGGCGACAGCAAAAGCTAGAAGGATGCTTGGGTGCATACGGAGAGGAATGGCTAGCAGAAAAAAGGAGGTGATAATGCCTCTGTATAAGTCTTTGGTGCGACCTCATTTGGAGTATGGTGTGCAATTCTGGAGACCGCACCTTCAAAAGGATGTGAACAGGATGGAGTCGGTGCAGAGGGTTGCTACCAAAATGATTAATGGGCTTCATTATAAAGCATATGAGGACAGACTTAAGGATCTTAATATGTACACCTTAGAGGAAAGGCGGGATAGAGGTGATATGATTGAGATGTTTAAATACCTCCATGGCATAAATGTTCAGGGAGAGAGCCTCTTTCAATTGAAAGCAAGTTCTGCTACGAGGGGACATGGGATGAGGGTGAAGGGAGATAGATTCAGGAGTGATATGCGGAAATATTTCTTTACGGAAAGAGTAGTGGATCCGTGGAATAGTCTCCCAGTGGAGGTGGTAGAGATGAGGACAGTAACTGAATTCAAGAAAGCATGGGACCAACACAGAGGATCTCTAAAGGCAAAAAGTGGACTGTTGTAGTTGTTATGGAAGGACAGACTAGATAGGCCATGTGGTCTTTTTCTGTCGTCATATTTCTATGTTTCAAGAGGTTTTAGACCAGGATGTTGAATTTCTCCTCAAGTTTCCATCCAAATGCCTGATTCAGTTCAAGGGGAATCATTACATGTTCACTGGCCACGAACAGCTTATCATATTTTTTAAAATGAGCCTTCAACTTGGTCACTTATCAGTTCCATCGTAGTAGGCACTCTTTCAGAGATTAAAAACAAGGGAGGAAGAATTCTAAAAATAGCTGGGCTTAAACAACCTTTTAGGCATCCATGTATTTCTTCTGTCTCTTCAGTTAAGCACAGGACTATAGTATTGCTCTCATGTCCTGTCCTTTAATATGCCTATTCAGGCCACTTTTCCCTCTATATAGGGCTCCCCACTCCCTGGCTACTGCATGGTGGACTGAAAGGAAAGGATATTGGCTTCCAGATGTACATGAACTCTGTGATGATAGCCTTTAATAAGGCGAGATGGACAGTTAACTGATGCAGGAATTTTTTGCCTCTCTCATGCAACCCTTTCCCCTTTGAAAAGAGGTGGCTGAGGATGAGTATCTGGGGATTTTCTCCCCTTCCACCCTTCATCCACTCACCCCATAGTGGGCTTGTTTGAATAGGCTGATGAACACTAATGTAATTTTTGGCAGAGTTCTTACAGCTTCACTCAATAAAGGCTTTCCATCCCTCAGTTCCTCCTACCTGATTTATTGCCTCTCTACCGTGTTACCATTGCTGGAGTGATTGCAAACCTCATTCTGATCTAAATGCCTAGGTGTCAATTATTCATGATAATGGGGCAAGGTCCTAGGAATTGCTTGTTTTATATGCAGACCAAGGTACATTTTTTTTGCCTTGCTGTGCTAAAGAACAATAGGCTGATCAGTAACAAGCTCTCCTTAAACATTTAGAGCCCCAGCATTACATATTATGATCATCAAAATCTTTCATTGAACCACACTATCGTCTTGCTTGTTTTTGCTGTGCATCCTCTGTCATCTTCAGTAGACACTAAGGGGGATGTTTACTAAACTGCGGTAATGGTACATAACGCGTGTTATGTAACGTTAACGATCGTTAACTTATGTTAACGCGCATTATGATGCGTTAACAATTGTTAACGTCTCATAATGGGCGTTAACATAAGTTAACGATCGTAAAGTTCCGCGGCGCGGTAAAACACCGCAGAAGGTGGAGAGAGGGCGGAGAGAAGGGGTCAATGGGCAGAGTGTGGGTGGGGAGAGGCTCCTTTCACACTAACGTGCTGATCTGAAGAGCTGAATCCTAACGCGATTGAAAACCTGCCGTTAAATGCACATTTCAGGGGAGAGAAACTATTTAGGTGTCAGCAATGTACAGCCTAGGCAGGGAAACCCAAAAAAGTGATAAGTGTGATACATGTGCACAGAACAAAAGGGCACATAAAACATTGGGAGGTCACTCTCACCCTGACTGAGTAGTGACCACGGCATGGCTAGGTTCCCCCAAAGTGCTATATAGTATTTCCCCCATGTGATATTTATGGGTTCTCTTTTTGGGCCCAATCACTGACTTATCTGCTTGGTGTGTGTGCTGACATCCCAGTTCTGGGTACATGTATCTCCTCCAGGACCATGCACTATGGACTAGCTAGCAGACTGCCTGCAGCTAGTATGTGTCTGGCTGGAGGCTTGCTGCTGGAGAATGTCAGATAGTGGTGGTGGGGGGCAGCTGTGCATTTCCAGGCCTACTGTCTGTCTGCTATTGCTATATGGATGTGTACTGCTCTGCTTTGCCTGCCCTGTAGGGTGTCTGTTCCCCAGCAGGACTGGGGTGATGGTCCCCTCTACTGCCACCATTGCAGGGGTAGAATATGGATCTGTTGGTGGGAGATCCTGTCCCCCCACCCTGAGCCCCAGAGGGTGGGTTGGGTGGTGGTATGTAATCTGCCTGTGGGTCCAAACACCCCCCTTTTACTTAAATCATGTGACCATGGCACCCACACAGGGTATTGTAGGGGTTAAGTACTTGTAGAGGTAGAGGTTAAGTATGATACATTTGGGATTTAGTATGATAGATTTGCTTTTAATTTTTAAGTGCTAAGGATTAATAATGTTCCTGATTCATAATCACTTACTGGCTGCCCTGAATCTCACAAAATAGTTAAAGCACAGTCATTCTGCTATAACATGTGAGCCAAGAATACAGGCCTTAGCAAAAAGAGATCCAGCACCGGAAAGAACCATATAAGGAGATATCATGAGCCTTGTGAGGTGCCAGTTTGGGCTGGAGAGTCTAGACTAGGACCTGCAAGGGGATATCAGATATAGGCCTGTAAGGTCTATGTGTCAAGAAATGCATACACAGGAAACCACAAAGCTACCAACATATATGCTGGGCCCGGCTCTGAAGAAAGCAGATTAGCTGGATCATGGTGAGTATGGGAAGAGGGGGGCCAGGGGGATTTTGCAACAGGAACTAAGGGGAGTAAAGGGTAATAATAGGAAATAAGGTAGGGGAGGGGGAGAGAACACAAAGGAATAGCTCTGGGGACTGGACTGTATGTAAAAATGCGGAAGAGAAAAAGGTATAAATTGTAATATGCTTTCTATATTCTAATGGGGGAGAGTTGCATTCTTGAGGTGCCTAGTGCCCGATAGAACTCTCTTCCCCACTTCGCTGCCTGTATTTGGTCATCAGTTATCTAATAAACAGAGACTCTGATTGCACCTGTACTGACTTTTCGGATCTGATCATTTCAGGTAATAATAATAATTAGGTGGTGGTCTATTTTTGTACGAAACAGGGCCGTACAGTATGCACTTTTCTGGGTTCATCATAGTCCACAAGGACTAGATTCATGAAATACAGATGGACACAGGCATATCCTAGGGTTGTTTGCAAGGACTACCCATCACACATTGGCACTGACGGGTACCTGCAGCATAGTCTATCTCAGCAAGGCCAAGTGCTGCGGAAATGGTGCTGGGCACCCCACCTCACCCTCAGGGTAAGCACAGGACCTGTCCACTGTGATGGATGGTAGCCACTCTGTGGCAGTAACACACAAGGTCAGTTCCCCCTACCAGGTCGAGGTGCTGTGGGGGTGCATATCCCATCTTGTGTTCATCTATAGACTGCAGATCTGCATGTGCAGTGAACCATGGGTATGAGTGGGATAACCCAAATCCTGGCCACCACAGCAGACAGTTTGTGTGGTGACCTGACGTCCTTCAGCAGCCAGCCAGGGTTTTGTTAGTAGCACTAGCGATGTAGCCCACTAGTTACTTCACTGCCTGTGGAGCCAGGGGTCATGGGTTTGATCCCACAGTGGGGTTATTTGGTAGGGCTGTCTGAGGCATTTTCTTTTTTTAATTTAAATTGGTGCTGCCAGCAACAAATCCTCACAGTGCTGTCTCCTTACGGTGCCTCATCAGGCGCCCTATACAGTGCCCAATGTGGGACCCTATACTGCGCCCTGTGGGGTGCTCCATAGGGGACATTCTAGGATGCCTTGACGGACAGTGCACTTTATAATGTACCCTCTGGGGTGCCTTATAGGGTGCCTTATGCAGCACCTTAGGTTACGGCCCTGTGAGGGTGTGTTTGCTGGCAGAACTATTTAAAATTAAGAAACAAAATGCTTCAAACAGCACTGATTTTGAGTAAAAGGTGATGTCTCAGCCAGCTTTACTCATTAGATCCACAGGGGAATTGAACTCACAAACCCCTGCACCAATAGTCAACGTATTAACCATTGTGCTATAGTTCTAGATGACTTACTGGGTACCTTATCAGATGCCTTATGGGCGCGCGTTGCGTGGCGCTCTACACGATGTTTTTTAACGCTCGTTAGGTTATGGCGCCTGGTAACGCGCGTTATCGGTAACGATGTACCGCCCATGTCCTTATTTGGGATTTCTGCCTGTACCGCAGATCCTAACGCGAATCACATTAACGCAGTTTAGTAAACAGATTGTCTATTATGGTCTCTGTACAGTATTCTATCCATTCTTATGTGTGCTATGCAAATTATAAGGATAATAGTAAATTGTAGCTTGCAATAAATGCATGTATAGATAGATTTACTAACGTGCACTATGGCATTAGTGCATGCCAGTAGTAAATAGGTTTTATTGATAGCAACCTAACATAGTAAATGAAGACCAGCCAGGGAGACTAGAGTTGTACTTACTGCCCCATGCAGGTTACCCCCCCCCCCCCTTGCTTTTAGTTGCATCTGCCACTCCATGCAGGTTAATCCCCCCACCGCTTTTCTATTTTTGAGGTGTAAAAGTTATTTAAGCTTGCTTTGATTCCATCCTCTTGCTATATAGTGATCCTCTCTGTCTGTCTTATGCTTTTTTTGAATTATATTGCTGTTTTTACATTCCAGACATCCACCACTTTCCATTAAAAATTATTTTCTGATGTTGCTTTTAAGTTCACCTCCTTGCAGCTTTATGTCTTCTAGATCTTTGAAAAAGGTTTGTTTTTTCATTGACACTTTATTTAAACATCTGTATCATTTCTCCCTCCTCTTCTCCCAGGTCTTCATTTCTAGGAGTAGAGGAGTAGCCTAGTGGTTAAAGCAACAATCTAGCAATCAGGGCTTGATTCCCACTGGTACTCCTTGTGACCACTCTACTCTCCATTACCTCAGAAGAAAAAGCCTGGCAATCTCCTTCTAGCCATACCTTGCCAAGAAAACCCAGGGGTTGCTGAGTCGGCATTGACTTGACAACACATAAACAAATTAAGTCTGCTCTCATACATCTTCTGGTGAAGGTCCCATATTACAGTAGTTTGGTTGCCCTCCTCTGAAACCTTTCAAGCCTTTTTGTATCCTTTGTGAGGTATGGTTGGATTCCTGATTTGGCTACTGTCTTGTCACATTGTTTCACCACCTTGAGATCCTCTGACACTATCACTCTGAGGTCCTTCTCCTGGTCTGTGCACACTAGTCTCTTGATCCCTATTGCATACAGCTCCTTTAGATTTCTGCTGCCAAAGAGCATCACTGTACTTCTTTCCCATTAACTGCCAAGCATTAGACTATTCTAATTTTTGTAGATTTTTTCTCATGTTATCTATTCCTTCCAAGGTGTCTACTCTGTTACAAATCTGTTGCACCAAATGGGGCCTGCAGTAAATAATGCAGGTTAATGTAATAGCACACTTTACTAGATCTAGCCCTTCATTTTATATTTATTTTTTTCTGCTCAAATCTGTTTTTTTTGTTCTTGAGACTATTTCCATAGGTCCATTTGTGCTTTGCAGCATTAAGTGCCACTGCACCCATAGAACTAAAAGAGCAAATAATGAGTGTTAATTTCATTAACACTTGTTAAAACCTTTTAGCGAATCTGACCCTAAGGGGTATGTTTACTAAACCGCGTTAGTGCAATTCGCGTTAGGAGCCGCGGTAGTAATAGAAACCCCAAATAAGGACATGGGCGGTACATCGTCACCACTAACGCGCCTTCACAAAACTAACGAGCATTACCGGGCGCGGTGGCGCATTACTGCGCATTAATCGTAAGAAGACGTACAGACACAAAGCACTAAAACAGAGCTGTAGCACAATGGTTACGGTACTGACCGCTGTTACAGGCAGCATGGGTTCGAGTCCCCAGTGTGTCTAACGCAGAAGGCTGTCCCAGGCATCACCCTGTACATTACAGAGGGAAGGAGGAGGCTTGTTTTTCGGTACGTTGAGTATGGGTGTCAGAAACACACCCTCGGAGTGTGCCTAGCCGCGTGTGTTGGTACGTGCGTAGCCCCGTGCGTAGCTGCACGCATAGAATCGTGCGTGGGTACGTGTGTGCTTACGTGCGTGGGTACGTGTGTTTTTACCAGTGTGGGCATTTTATATTACAGACTCTGTAGGGAGTCTTGCACCTATGCATTATGCTACCAGATGTACGTGTGATGGCCCATGGTTTATCAGAGCCTGTGAGCAGGTGCTGCGGTTTCACAGGGTTGGAATGTGCCAGTCACCCCCATGATGCACTGCACATGCAAATCAGCTGTCCACAGATACACACCATGGGGAATGCACCCCCACAGCACCTCGGCCTGGTAGGGGGAACTGACCATGTGCACCCCCACAGCACCTCGGCCTGGTAGGGGGTACTGACCGTGTGTTGTACTGGCACAGAGTAGCTACATACCGTCACATTGTGCGGGTACTGTGCTCACCCTGAGGGTGCAGTGAGGCGCACAGCACTAGGTCCACAGCACCGTCCATGGCGCAGGTCCAAAGCAGTGTCACTGCATGAGATAGGTAGTTTCTGCAGCACCACCTTGGACATCTCTGTCTGTTTCAGTCAGGTGTAGCCCCATGCACCACCACCCTCCTCCCCCAGGGTGGCAAACAGGGTCTCCTATCAAGAGATCCACATTCTACCTCCCTGCAAAGGTGGCAGTAGAGGGGAACATTAACCCTAGTCCTGCTGAGGAACCGACACCCCACAGGGCAGTCAATGCAGCTCTGTACACAGCCATAACACAATAGCAAACAGACATTAGGCCTGGATATGGTATGCTGCTCCCCACCACTATCTGATATTCCCCTGGTGCAAGCCACTCCATCACAACACCTACCAGCTGCAAACAGTCTGCTAGTGCCCAGTGGAGATGCCTGCACCCAGAACTGGGATGCCAGCATACACAGCAAGCATATACATCAGTGACTGGGCCCCAAAAGGGAACCCATATGTATCACATGAGAGAAATACTAGATAGCACCATGGGAGTGCCTAGCCATTCTGTGGTCACTGCACAGTCAGGGTGAGAATGATCTCTCAGCAGGATATACTGAGGTCACCCTGTCTGTGTAGGTGGTGGCCGGGCACTACAATGTGCCTGTCACTGCCCTATGCCCTGTGCAGATGCACCCTGGCCAGTCCAACCTGTCCGGCCTATACCCATGGTACCTTGCTCCTCATTATGCACATTGGCAGCCCAATACTGGCAACATTGCCGGCAGTGTGGACTGTGGAAGGTGTTTGCAGCCACCACACACTGGATAGACAGCCAGTCACCCCCACACCTATGCCAGCATTGTGCTACTATAGAGGTGGTCAGCAGCCATAGTCACCACACCAGTCATGGGCATAGTACAGGCATGGATATGGTACACAAGGCTGTTGGGGGGTCACTCCCCAGGGTGGCGAACACTGTCAGAGACCAGACCTGCAGCAAACACCGCAGACATCAGAATGATTGTTATGGTGGAGCTCAATGAGCGAACTGTGCTTAACGTGGGAATTGATATCTGCCAGTTATCATGGGGAACGTTTGATAGTTCTGTACCATATACCCAGGTGTAGGGTGGCATTGCTACGGTATGCAACTGCTAGTATTGGGGGATACAGGCAGGGCCCAATGTCTTGCCTCTCCAGGAGGCATTGGCCAATGGGGCCTGTGGGTGGGTGTGTGGCCCTGTTGGCTGCTGCTTTACGGCAGAGTTCCCCGACTCCAGTCCTGGGGTTCCAAACACTGTTCGGGTTTTCATGCTGTCCCTCATAAATATGCATGAGCTACATCTGCATACCATGGGGGCGGTGCATAGATATGCAGCACAGGCATCTTTATTAGAGGCAGCATGAAGCTGGAATGGTGTGGGGCCCTCGAGGACTGCATTTGCGGGACTCTGCTTTAGGTAATGTGCCTGTTTCTGGTGTCTGTGTTTGGTGTGGTAAAATATAGGCCATGCGTATGTTCTCTGCAATAAAGGGGTGTCTTTACTATCACTGTTTAGTGGTGGGTAAAACTATGGGGACTGGGTTTGTAGGAGCCCCAGCTGGGAGTTGAACCTGTGATCCTCTGGTCTTACAGGTACTGGCTGTGTCTGTTGCACCACACTGTGGCCACAGAGACAGTGCAGTCCCTTGCGTTAGTTAAACCGGCCTGACGAGTCAGAAACCCTGCTCTGCAACAGGTTTACAGTGGCCTCATTTACCTTGTATGCAGACAAAGGTGCACATAAACCTCTGAAACGACCTCATAAAAGGGGCACACACCCCTAACCAAGCTGGGCAACAATGATATCATTGGGCAACATTACACAACACTCCCAGGACAGCTCCATTACAATGAGATGGTCTTTGAAAGGGTCTGCGGAGCGTAGACACTTCCACACATCATTTCTTTTTTATTTGGTACTTTCCATGGACTGTTGTTCCCTTTTGCCCATTGCTATCACTGTTGCACAGCTGAATCATGCTTTTTAACATGTTTCTTGTGGTCATTTTTAACGTTTTATGTGACATTCTGTTCTGTGCACATGTATCACACTGCTCACGTTTTGTGGGTTTCCCCGGTTTTTCTGTACATTGCTGACGGAAATGGTTTTTCTTCCCTTTAAATGCCTTTAACGACAGGTTTTCATTTGCGTTGGAATTGAGCTCAGGAATTCAGCGCGTTGGTGTGAGGGGAGCCTCTCCCCGCCCACTCTCCGCCCATTGACCCCTTCTCTCCGCCCACTCTCCACCTTCTGCGCTGTTTTAACGCGCCGCGGGACTTTACGATCGTTATCTGTGCTTAACGCGCGTAGTAACACGTTAACGGTCATTAGCGCGTTGGTACGCGTGTTATACGGCACTTACGGTCGTTAACGTCGTATAACGCGCGTTAGTCACGTTTAACGCACTTTAGTAAACATACCCCTAAGAGTTAGTAGTCAATTCTTTGTTTCTTCTTCTGTTTGTTTCATCTCTTCTGCTACTGTCAGATTCAATATATCCTATACAGTGTTTGTTTCTTGGGTATTATGCTAAGAAAAATACATTTAAAAAGTCATTTTATGGCTAATGCAGAACTATACACAGTCAGTACTCCACCCATATCTGGTTTGCTACTAATTAACACTGTGAGCTGGTTATTGCCTTAAAGCATATAACGGAGAAGCGTTAAGGACAACTTTATTCCTCTGTTTCCAAAGTTCAGTTTGAAAAAGGGAGATTGATTAATGTACAATTTATAAATTGTTATTAAGGCAGGTGAATAGGTAATGGAAAAAGCTTACCATACAAGTTGAGAAGTGCACCTTAATAACATGACATGACGTGTTTCCACATCCAATGTAAAATAGCAAACAAGAAGGAAAAGCAACCCCACTACAGGGAACAAACTATAACAAAACAAAGAGCTGAACTAATTCATACATGCACTTACATCAGGGGTATCTTTACAAAAACTAAGACGTAAATCAGTACAGATCAATGAATCTGCGTATAAGATGATACAGCTGACAACAAAACTTGTGTGGGTTGGTGAGATGCACATTCCCAGTGCCAGGGGTCCTTGACTTCTTCCTGAAGCAACCCCAATCCAAAGGATGATTACTAACAAAAGCATCAGCACCCTCACAATAATATGCATTGACTCTTCCATACCAGGTCATTGTTCACAAACCCAAAGTACTACACAGTTGCATTGACTGCAATACCATTGAACTGAATAGCACCAAGTCCAGCTGCACAAACTCTTCCACATGAAAACCAAAAGTACTACTACAGAATTCCACTAGTGCTTCTAAAGAATTCTGCACGTGGACACAATCTGCCCTTTAAACTGGTGTTCCTGCTAAACGGTCGTGCTTAACAGTGTAATCAATATGCTGCTATCCAACTCAAAAAATATTGTGAACAAACAAAAAGGTTACAATTAAAATAAAGTATAAAACGAACAAATTAATTAATTAAAGGGAAAAAAATAAAACAATAGAAAATCTTAAAGAAAACTTCATGGAAAAAGGGTTTTATATAGAAATAGGCTTATTACAAAGTTACAGAACAGAGGTAGGAGGTTGTTAGAGAGCTGCTTCGGTGTGCATCAATGAATCTATGTGTGTACGTGCATGTGTGAAGTGTGAGAGAGAATAGAGGATATGAAAGACTCTATGTGTGTGCATGTGTGTGTAAGAGAGATCAGAGAGAGAGAGAGAGGGGGGAGGGGTGAAGAGAAGTGATTATGAGAGCTTCCTGTCCTTCATGTCCGATGAATAGAGAGAGAGAGAGAGAAAGAGGAAGTATTTCTGTCCTTTATAGTGAATTTTCTCTAGCACCTCCCTTTGAGGTCTGCTATTGTTTCCAGTCACCTCCCTTTGAGGTCTGCTATTCTTGATTTAGCAAGGAGGGGCTGCAGACCAATCTCATCAGGCCCGGAAACTGACATCACCAGGGGGTCAGAGCTAATCTCATCTTGTAAACTACCCTCATTAAGTTTGGAGACTGACATCACCAGAGTAACAAAGCTGCTTTAAATCCAAGGTCTGGGAACAGCCATGACACCTATGCTAGGCATAATGTCCTGCTGATGTATGCTGACATTCCCCACACCTTTTTTATTGTTGGGGGCTTTCCAGTCTTTTGCATTGAGTGTCACATGTATGATTTTTTCCCAGTTGGTGAGAGGTCTTACGTATGCACTAAGTGCAAGGAGCTCTTTGCTCTCAGGGAACAAGTCCGTTCTCTAGAGGCTAGAGTAGCAGACCTGGAAGACCTTAGAAAGACAGAGAAGTGCATGGACGAGACATACAGGGATATAGTCCTGAAGTCCCACCTCCAGTCTGGCAGCAGCCCTGTTGCCATGGAGGAGAGCGGTCACGTGACAGGAGAGCATCACCCTGGTGTGGCAGGACGTGATCCTGTAACTAGGACCTGTCATCCAGATGATATAAAACCCTCTCGCACTGAGGATGTTTCTCCAGGGCCATGTGCCCATGAGGGGAGTGTTAGGACAGCTGTTATATTTGGTGATTCAATCATTAGGCATGTAGATAGCTGGGTGGCTGGTGGACGTGAGGATCGCCTGGTAACATGCCTGCCTGGTGCGAAGGTAGCAGACCTCATGCACCGAATAGATAATATCTTAGATAGTGCTGGGGAGAGTCTGCTGTCTTGGTACATGTCGGTACCAATGACATAGGAAAATGTGGTAGGGATGTTCTGGAGGCTAAATTTAAGCTTTAAGGTAGGAAGTTGAAATCCAGAACCTCCAGGATAGCATTCTCCGAAATGCTTCCTGTTCCACGTGCAGGACCCAAAAGGCAGGCAGAGCTCTGGAGTCTCAACTCATGGATGAGACAGTGGTGCAAGGATGAGGGTTTTGGATTTGTTAGGAACTGGGGAACATTCTGGGGAAAGGAGAGGCTCTTCCGAAGTGATGGGCTTCACATTAACCAGGATGGAACCAGACTGCTGGCATTAACATTTAAAAAGGAGATAGAGCAGCTTTTAAACTAGATATTAGGGGAAAGCCGACAGTCGCCCAAGAGTGTATGGTTCGGAAGAAGGTATCCTTGAAGGATACTACCAAAAGCAGTGAGGTTCCGAAAAAGAGTAAAGTAGCCCAAATGCCCTCGAATATGGAGCAGACAGAGCTTAAAGATCCCAAATTAACCATTTCTACCAATAGCAAAATTAACATTAATAAAATACAGTCTCTAAAATGCTTGTATGCAAACACTAGAAGTCTAAACAATAAGATGGGAGAATTAGAATATATAGCTCTAAATGAGAGTTTAGATATGATTGCAATCGCAGAGACATTGCTAACAAAAGTTACAGCGCAGTAATAATAATGGGTGATTTCAATTACCACGGTATCGACTGGGTCAGTGTCACGTCAGGACATGCTAGGGAGATAAAGTTCCTAGATGAAATAAATGACTGCTTCTTGGAGCAGCTGGTTCATGAACCAACCAGAGGGGAAGCCATATTAGACCTAGTCCTTAGTGGAACACCAGATCTAGTGCAAGAGATAAGGGTGTTGGGGCCACTTGGTAATAGTGATCATAGCATGATCGCCTTTGATTTAATTAGTGGAGGAGGGATAGTAAGGAAATCCACAGTACTACCTTTTAACTTTCGAAAGGGAGACTATGATAAAATGAGGAAAACAGTTAAGAAAAAACTAAAAGGAGCAGTTGCAAAGGTTAAAGACGTACATCAAGCTTGGGTGTTGTTGAAAAATACTATCTTGGAAGCCCAGACTAGCTGTATTCCACGCTTTAAGAAAAGTGGAAGGAAGTCCAAAAAACTGCCAGCATGGTTTAAAGGTGAGGTCAGAGAGGCTGTTGTTGCCAAAAAAGCATCTTTCAGGAAATGGAAAAAAGAGCCAAACGACGAAACCTGGAAACAGCACAAGCACTGGCAAGTCAAATGCAAGGCATTGATAAGGCAGGCAAAGAGAGAATTTGAGAAGAAGCTTGCTGAGGAAGCAAAAACGTGAAATAAAGACCTTTTCAAGTACATTCGTAGCAAAAAACCTGTGAGAGAGTCAGTTGGTCCATTAGATGATAAAGGAGTTAAAGGAGCACTAAGAGGCGACAAGGCGATACCGGAGAGACTGAATGAATTCTTTGCTTCGGTCTTTACTGAGGAAGATGTAGGGATGTTACCCATGACTGAAGTGGTATTTAAAGGTGCGGAAGAATTGAAGGAAATATCTATACATCAGGAAGATGTCTTACAACTGTTAGATAAACTGAAGAGTAGCAAATCACCTGGGCCGGATGGTATACATCCAAGGGTGTTGAAAGAACTGAAATATGAGATTGCAGACCTGCTATCAGTAATCTGTGAACTATCATTAAAATCATCTCTAATACCTGAAGATTGGAGGATCGCCAATGTAACACCAATTTTTAAAAAGGGTTCCAGGGGTGATCCGGGAAACTACAGACCAGTGAGCCTGATGTCAGTACCGGGAAAAATGGTAGAAACCATCATAAAGAATAAAATTACTCAGCATGTAGATAGTCACAACCTAATGGGAGACAGCCAACATGGCTTTAGACAAGGAAGATCTTGTCTTACTAATCTGTTATGTTTTTTTGAAGGAGTGAATAAACAGGTGGACAAAGGTGAGTCGGTTGATATTGTGTATCTGGACTTTCAGAAAGCCTTTGACAAGGTCCCTCATCAGAGACTTTTGGCAAAACTAAAGAGTCATGGGATAGGAGGCAGTGTACTATTGTGGATCAGGAACTGGTTAAAAGATAGAAAGCAGAGGGTAGGGCTAAATGGCCAATTTTCCCAATGGAGAAAGGTGAATTGTGGTGTATCCCAGGGATTTGTGCTGGGTCCGCTGCTTTTTGATATATTCATAAATTACCTGGAAAGTGGAATAACGAGTGAGGTTATCAAATTTGCAGATGACACAAAACCATTTAAAGTTGTTAAAACCCAAGAGGATTGTGAAAAATTGCAAGAGGATCTTGATAAATCGGAAGACTGGGCATCAAAATGGCAGATGAAATTTAATGTGGACAAGTGCAAGGTTATGCACCTAGGGAAGAACAACCCAAACTATGGTTACACGATGCAAGGTTCCACATTAGGAACCACCACCCAGGAAAAAGATTTAGGCGTCATTGTGGATACCATGTTAAAACCCTCGGCCCAGTGTGCAGCGGCGGCCAAGAGAGCAAATAGAATGCTAGGTATGATAAGGAAAGGAATGGAAAATAAAACAAAAGATATTATAATGCCTCTATATCGTTCCATGGTGAGACCGCACCTTGAATATTGTGTGCAATTCTGGTCGCCGTATCTTAAAAAGGATATAGCGATTTTAGAAAAGGTTCAGAGAAGAGCCACCAAAATGGTAAAGGGGATGGAAGGATACTCCTATGAAGAAAGGCTAAAAAGGTTAGGGCTCTTTAACCTGGAAAAGAGACGGCTGAGGGGAGATATGATAGAAGTCTATAAATTAATGAACGGAGTGGAACGGGTAAACGTAGATCGATTGTTTACATTATCAGAATATAGAAAGACTAGGGGACATGCAATGAAGCTACAGGGTAAACTATTTAAGACTAATAAAAGAAAATATTTTTTCACTCAACGTGTAATCAAACTCTGGAATTTGTTACCGGAGGATGTAGTAAAGGCTGTTAGTGTAGCTGGGTTTAAAAAAGGTTTGGACAAGTTCCTGGAGGAAAGGTCCATAAACCATTATTAAGAACTGACCGAAGATATCAATGCTTCACCCAGTACAAGCATTGTGGAACTTGTGTCTCTTGGGGAAACTGCTAGGTATATATGACCTAGATTGGCCACTGTTGGAAACAGAATACTGGGCTTGATGGACCTTGGTCTGACCCAGTATGGCATATCTTATGTTCTTATGTTCTTATGACATGGTGGAAGGAGGATAACCAGTGGGACACTGTGATACCTGGATACAAAGTATATCGTAATGATAGAACTGATCAAATTGGTGGAGGGGTTGCGCTCTATGTAAGAGAGGGCATTGAGTCACAAAGGATTAAAGTTTTGCAGGAAACAAAATTTGCTGTAGAATCTCTATGGATTGAAACTCCATGCAAAAAGGGGAAGGCGGTGGCAGTGGGGGTGTACTATCGACCGCCTGGCCAGAATGAACAAATGGATGATGAAATGCTCAGAGAAATCAAGGAAACTAACAAAAGTCACAGCAGAGTAGTAATAATGGGTGATTTCAATTACCCCGGTATCGAGTGGGTCAGTGTCACTGCAGGACATGCTAGGGAGATAAAGTTCCTAGATGAAATAAATGACTGCTTCCTGGAGCAGCTAGTTCATGAACCGACCAGAGGGGAAGCCATACTGGACTTAGTCCTTAGCGGAACACCAGATCTGGTGCAAGAAATAAGGGTGTTGGGGCCACTTGGCAATAGTGATCATAGCATGATCGTGTTAGATTTAGTTAGTGGAGGAGGGATAGTAAAGAAATCCACAGTACTACCTTTTAACTTTCAGAAGGGAGACTATGATAAAATGAGGAATATAGTTAAGAAAAATCTAAAAGGAGCGGTTGGAAAGGTTAAAGACTTACATCAAGCTTGGGTGTTGTTTAAAAATACTATCCTGGAAGCCCAGACCAGCTGTATTCCACGCATTAAGAAAAGTGGAAGAAAGTCCGAAAAACTGCCAACATGGTTTAAAGGTGAGGTCAGAGAGGTTGTTGCTGCCAAAAAAGCGTCTTTCAGGAAATGGAAAAAAGAGTCAAACGATGAAAGCACTGGCAAGTTAAATGCAAAACATTGATAAGGCAGGCAAAGCAAGAATTTGAGAAGGAACTTGCTACGGAAGCAAAAACACGGAATAAAGACTTTTTCAAGTATATTCATAGCAAAACGCCTGTGAGAGAGTCAATTGGACCATTAGATGATGAAGGGGTAAAAGGGCAGTAAGAGGAGATAAGGCTATAGCGGAGAGACTGAATGAATTCTTTGCTTCGGTCTTTACTGAGGAAGATGTAGGGATGTTACCCAAGACTGAAGTGGTATTTAAAGGTGATACGGCAGAGGAATTGAGAGAAAAATCGCTACACCGGGCAGATGTATTACAACTATTTGATAAACTGAATAGTACCAAATCACCTTTACCGGATGGTATACATCCAAGAGTGCTGAAAGAACTGAAATATGAGATTGCAGACCCGCTATTAGTAATCTGTGAACTTTCATTAAAATCATCTGTAATACCTGAAGATTGGAGGATTGCCAATGTAACGCCAATTTTTAAAAAGGGTTCCAGGGGTGATCCGGGAAATTACAGACCGGTGAGCCTGACATCAGTACCGGGGAAAATGGTAGAAACCATCATAAAGAACAAAATTACACAGCATGTAGATAGTCATGGTCTAATGGGAGACAGACAACATGGCTTTAGACAAGGAAGATCTTGTCTTACTAATCTGATATGTTTTTTTGAAGGTGTGAATAAACAGGTAGACAAAGGTGACTCAGTCGATATAGTGTATCTGGACTTTCAGAAAGCTTTTGACAAGGTCCCTCATCAGAGACGTTTGGCAAAACTAAAAAGTCATGGGATAGGAGGCAGGGTACTGTTGTGGATCGGGAACAGGTTAAAAGATAGAAAGCAGAGGGTAGGTCTAAATGGCCAGTTTTCCCAATGGAAAAGGGTGAATAGTGGAGTACCCCAGGGATCTGTACTGGGTCCGCTACTTTTTGACATATTCATAAATGACCTGGAAAAGGGAATTGGAGGTTATCAAATTTGCGGACGACACAAAACTGTTTAAAGTTGTTAAAACCCAAGAGGACTGTGCAAAACTGCAGGAGGATCTGGATAAATTGGAAGACTGGGCATCCAAATGGCAGGTGAAATTCAATGTGGACAAGTGCAAAGTTATGCACCTAGGAAAGAACAACCCAAACTATGGTTACACTATGCAAGGTTCCACATTAGGAACCAACACCCAGGAAAAAGATTTAGGAGTCATCGTGGATAACATGTTAAAACCCTCCGCCCAGTGTGCAGCGGCGGCCAAGAAAGCAAATAAAATGCTAGGTATCATAAGGAAAGGAATGGAAAATAAAACAAAGGATATTATAATGCCTCTGTATCGTTCCATGGTACGACCGCACCTTGAATATTGTGTGCAATTCTGGTCGCCGTATCTTAAAAAGGATATAGTGTTATTAGAAAAGGTACAGAAAACAGCCACCAAAATGGTAAAAGTGATGGAAGGCTACTCCTATGAAGAAAGGCTGCAAAGGTTGGGGCTCTTCAGCCTGGAAAAGAGACAGATGAGGGGAGATATGATAGAGGTCTTTAAATTAATGAATGGAGTGGAACGGGTAAACGTAGATCGATTGTTTATGTTATCAGAATATAGAAAGACTAGAGGACATGTAATGAAGCTACAAGGTGATCTATTTAAGACAAATAAGAGAAAATATTTTTTCACTCAGCGTGTAATCAAACTCTGGAATTTGTTGCCAGAGGATGTAGTAAAGGCTGTTAGTGTAGCTGGGTTTAAAAAAGGTTTGGATAAGTTCCTGGAGGAAAGGTCCATAAACCATTATTAAAAAGGGACCCAGGATATCAATGCTTGACCCAATACAAGCATTGTGGAACCTGTGTCTCTTGGGGATACTGCTAGGTATGTATGACCTAGACTGGTCACTGTTGGAAACAGGATACTGGGCTTGATGGACCTTGGTCTGATACAGTATGGCATATCTTATGTTCTTATGTTCAAATTAGAACAGATCATAAATAAAAAATCAGATTACGATTATAAAATCTAAAAACAGACTCATAAGAGGAACATGGTGGTATCGCCTGAATACCTTGAGCTGATATTCAAAGGCATTTTACACGGTGTATGAAATCTGTAAATGCTGCTATAGAGCGATATTCAGCAGCACTTACCCAGTTAGTGCCGCTGAATATCCCCCGATTCCACCGCTACCACCACTACACGCCCTGATGCTATCCGTGTAGAGTCAGGGCGTGTTGTGGGTGTTCTGGAGTAGAGCAGAGGTGGCACCCATTGCTAATCAGGCAGCAGTGATATTGAACCACTGCCCTGTAAGTGACCCATGGGTAAAGATAGGCATGGGAAAACGTTGACTATCTTTACCCGTAGGAGCTAACCAGGCAGCAGCTCAATATCGCCACTACCCAGTTCGCTTCTGCACCATGTGGAGTGTTGCAGCAGACCCAGATATTTAATTCCAGTGCCCGGATATGGCCCCAGATAAAATATCCGTGGTTAAAGTTCAGCAGCAATGACTATGCACCTTAGAGGCACATAGCTATCAGGCCCCAAATCTTTGGAATTTTAAAATTATATAAAATTATACAAAAAAAATCCCTAAAACGAATAAAAAATGATAAAAATTGTAAACCCAGGGGACATAAAAAATGGGACTTACAAAAACAAATAAAATCTAAGTTCTGATTCAATCCAAGGGGATACACAGTTCCCAGTTCAAAAATTAACTTCTTTTTCTCTCTTAACAGGATTCAGTGTAAATCACACTCTTGCCAGGAGAGGGATACCACCTTGAGCACACAGAACTTCAACATTTCATAAACATGTCCATTTTAGATACAATTGGACCTTTTTACTGAAATATGTTAGGTTTTTGCAGCTAATGAATATTTAGTTCAAAAACTGGTGCATTTTAAGTGCAAAGCCTCTGTACTGTCTAGAGTATGACCAACATGTTCTCGATGGTAGCATGTGGATTCATACCACAATGCACAGCACAAATACCACGGATACACTTAACTCCACCTATTGCAGTGACATTTGGTGCATCCATACTAATTGCAATATTGACAGTGTCCTTGCCCCCCCGCCCCCAATGTGCTCTCCATTCCTACTCTTCACACCTACCCCATCCATTCAGCACCCCAATGTGTGAATAAAATTTAGCATTTGAATCAACATGCAGTAACTTGATGCCCCCATGATAACAATCACCACGGACCCAAGTAGCATGTTGCCATTCACAAAACTGCACGCTGACTGCTTAGTCCTACACTTGGAGCCATCATCATCTTCTTTTTTATGCCTGTTCTTTGCTAACATGGTTCTAAGTTTTCTTTTGGTCTTGCCTGCATACACCATTCTCAAGGATAAGTGGCCAGCAAACAGGAAGTCTGCATCGGAGACTGCATCGGAGACTGCAGGGAGTGTTCGCGGCTGGTCCAAGTGAGCAACAGCAGTGCAGCACTGGATGTTTTGGGTAAGCACTATGTTGCTGTTTGAATGAACCACTGCTGCAGGTCCCACGAGAGGGATGGCAGTGGGGACAGGGGCGGGAGCAGGGGGATGGAAGTAATGAGGGGTCCATCAAAGGCACCTCATTGCTTTTGCACTGGCCCTGTGTAGAGGATAAGCAGAATTACTGAACTACTGCATCTATCAAACGGGAGGAATAGCCTAGTGGTTGAGGTAAGTTACCTTGGGCTAGAAGGCCAGGGGTTTGAATCCTGCTAGAGGACAGCAACCTTGGGCTGGAAGGACTGGGGTTTCTGGTCCCACAGGTGCTCCAAGGGGGGGAGGGGGGGTACTTAACTCTCCATTCCCTCAGGTACAAAAACATAGTTTGTGAGCCCTTTGAGGACAAGGGAATATAAATATATATTTATATAGAGAGAGTATCTGAATGTGCACCACTTTGACTGGTAGAAAAGTGCCATATAAGCCTAGTTAAATAAATAAAACTACATATCTGTGAAAGGTATACCTGGTCTGTATAATGAAAACAAGAGTCCACGTGGAACAATCAAAAATGGGTGAAACAGTAGGGCCAGATGGAATCTGTCTAAGATAATTAAGATTACTATAATCACCACTGTAAATCATGCTCTGTTACTCTTTGGAGGTAAAGGGATCCTTTTACTAAATGCTGTTAACATGCATTATAGTGTGCGGAAACTGACTGCAATGAACACCGACTCACAGGCATGCTAGACACCAACCTTCAAAATGCATGTTACCTGGCACTCATGCACTAATGTGCAGAGTGGACGGGCTGGAGGTGGTGTGTGGGCATGGAGAGCAAAGTAGTGCATGAGCACTGTCAACATGGCAGCACGGCTGCACCTATGGCACGGCATCTCTATGGGTGTTGTTAGGTGCTCCTGCATTAAGTGCGCCACATGCTAAGATACTCAGTCACACGTTAGCTGCCTGGATCATGCTGGTCATGCCCACAACAGCTAACATGGAGGCTTTGCACTTAACGTAGCGAGCTTGACCCAATGTCCGAAAGGCAAAACACTGAAAATAATCAGATGCGGGCTTTTTTTTCATAAAAATGGGATCAGTAAGAAGGCTGGCAAGTCTAGATCTGTTAGTCTTGATAGTGGGGAATTTAGTGGAACCACTGCTGAAAAAAAGGAGTGAAAACTCTTACAAGGTATATCATAATACAAGATTGGAGGCAAATCATTTTCACTAGGGGGAGATCATGTCAAACAAATCCGGTTGATTTCTTTGCCAGGATCACCAGGGAATTTGATCAGGACAGAATGATAAATGTGATGTACTTAAAATGTTTGTAAACTTTTGCCACTCTTCTTAGCAGGAGATTCATTAACAAACTGGACATCCTGGAGGGGGGTGGGGGTGGGGGTTAGAATCTGGTTGAATTATAGTAGCCGAGGATGGGATTAAATGCTCGTAGGAAAAGAGATTACTACTAGAAGTGCCACTGGGACCAAAAACGGAGCAGGCTTGTTTCAATATTTTCATAATGATGACACATGGTTAATTCCCTACATTTTAACCTTGTGAACTTGGAGACAACAGAAGCAAGCAGGGAAACCTCTGGAAAGTGCAGTTATGGTGAATAACTGATTAGAGGCTGTTAACAGCTATTTACAAATGCATTTGCAGCAATTTGTCGAGGTTTCTTTGAACAGTGGCTGTCAAATAATTTTTCTATTTCCAGTTGAAGTCCACCAAAATATTTGCTTGCTGCGCTTCTCAGCACAGGAGCCCTTTCTGAAAGAAAAATGTAAAAAGGAACTCTATCAAACTCATAAGAAATTACTTAACTCTAAGCTAAGAGATCAAGGGGTTCTGCAGTCGGCAATTTGCTTCAGATATTTTTACTCTTTTTCTTGCTTCCTCTAATGAGTTTGTAAAGGCAATTGAATTCTCCACTTCCACCCCCACAGACAGTCTGATGCAGCAAACGGCACTATACTATAGCACAACATTTATTTTTTTATTATTTTTTTTTATTTTCTATTTATAAGTTTTTACAATAATCCAAGCAACACAGCTTGTACAGAAAATATATCACTTGCACAATAATACATAAAGAAAAGTGTCACGAATCAAGTTAAAGCAAGGAATATCAATAGCCCTCAATACATAGGGGAGCAGCTAAATAGAAAAACACAATGAGGGTAGGAGACCCCCCAATGTCATTACAAAAGAAGAAACATTATCCGCAAAATCAAGTGGAGGTGGAGGCCCAAGACTTATACATATATATGAATGAGTATCACTCAAGAGGGTGAAGATGTAATAACATGAGTGCTAATGAAAGTGGAAAGATCTTCAGGCTGAAAAATACATATTTCTGCAATTGATAGATCACTATACATTTACACGGAAAATGTAAGACAAACGAGGCTTCCAACTGAATAACTCCTGAACGTAGCAAGAGAAATATTTCCGTCTTCTCTGCGTTTCCCTAGCGACATCTGGGAAGATCAGAACTTTTTTACCCATAAACAAATTAGCTCTCTTTTTATAAAATAATTTAAGGAGCCATTCTTGGTCAGAAGACAAGACTAAGGTTACTAACAGGGTGGAGACAGGTAATTCATCATCCTTAGGAGTTTGAAGTAAAGCAGAGACATTCAAAAAATCCATTTCTAAAGTCCGAACAGACACTTTCTTTCTTACCCGACGGCAGATAAAATACTTTTACCACCGGGAGTAACAAATCCACAGGCACCGATAATGTCTCTTGAAGATACTTCCTAAAAAGATCTAATGGAGCAATCCCAGTCACAACCAGAAAATTCAAGAGACAAATGTTTGAAGAACGTGCAGCGTTTTCCAGTGTCTCTAACTTGGCTCGTAGAGAAATATTATCTTTAACCAAGCAATCAGTCAGATCAGAAACCTGGGATAGCTTCTGATCAGAACGTACCATTTTACTTTTTGTTTCCACCATGTCTCTTTCCAGCTTTGAGACAGACTTCTCAACTTGAGAAACCTTTGAAGAAGAAAGAGCTAACTGTTGTCCTACAACTTGAGAAAGCTGTACAATCGCCTCCAAATGCTATCCAGTGTCACTGCAGCAGGGCATGAAATTGCCAAGGAAAAAGGAGATTCAGAGGTTGCCGCCAACACAGTCTTGGTCTCCAACAGCTGATCTCCAGAGCCTCCCACCGACAAGCCCCGCTCCAGCTTCTCAGTTGCCTCTACCTCTGGCGAAACTGCGTCTCCACTCCTCGGGGGGGGGGGGGGGAATGAATGACCCGGAAGAACAGGAAGTGACCGCTCATTCAGGGAGAGAGTCACTTCCAGGGCAGAAGATGCCGAAGTCTCCTCTACTGGCACTTCAAAGCCCGCTCGCATCTCCCCAATCTGAGCCTTGGAGAGTGTTACAAAGTGATCCATGGGCCCGCAGTAACAGGCAATAGCTCCACAGAAGGAGCTTGAGGCTTGCCCGTCCTCTTAGGCATCGTAGCTCTAAGTCCTCACAGCCGCCATCTTGGAGGTAAGCCACTCCCAAGCACAACATTTTTGCTAGAGATTTTCCCACACTAGTCTTGCACCCCAATGCAGAAAGCAAGCTAGCATGGGAAAATCAGGAGCAAAACCACTGCGCTAAAATATAATCCAATAAGCATGTTAATCACATCCAAAAGATGGGATTTTTCATTGCTTTCAATATAGAAACCTCTGCTGAAACGTAGTACAACTTTTCTCTTCTTTTAATGTTGAATCTTCATGTCAGCTTAGGGCAGTCAGAAAGATGCAGCGAGGAGCAAAACGATCATTCAAGGTCAGGTTTGGCAAGCTTCACCTCAGAAGAAATATTTTTTTAAGCGCTCCAGCATGCACACAGGTGCCAGACTTAATGCAGACCCCTGTGAGCATGTGTCTGGCTTGCTCCTCTTGTTTAGTGCTGACATTTTGCACACAGCTTATCTGCATGTTGTTTGCTTACAGCATCTCTGCACAAAATCCAATCGGAAACCCTGTGCTAGAGCTTTAGGACGGGGCTCCGGCACAGTATTTCTGCATCAGTCTGAGATAGGGATCTGTATGGCCAAAAGAATTGTCATTTGTTTTTGTATTTTCCTGAATTTTCACCAATTTTGGGGTGTTTTGTTTTATTTCACACTTTAATTTAAAATGAGGGAATCTAATTGTGAAGAAGACCCCCCAAAGATATCCCCCATAATAAACAAACATTTATACCTATAGTCCTTGTTATTTCTAGGAACATGTGGGATAACTGTACTTTCTGTCCAATGCAACATGATTCTGAAAAAAAAATAACACTCCAATTTTGTGAAAAGACAGGTTACTTGGAGGGCTAATCTATTCTCTTCTCCCACTTCAGACCTTTCCAAAAATCAAAGAGATCCAGGCTGTCCGTTATAAGGTTTTCTCCTCTTTCCTCCACTACATCTTCTGGTCTTTTCTCATGGCTTCAAAAGGTTTTACTAATTATAGAAAGTCTATCTTCTGGAAGCTTCAAGACCCTACTCAGGTAACTTCTGAACAAGTACACTGGGGGGAATAGGAGAACAATATGTAAGCTCAAGACCTACAGATTCAAATATTTTAAAGTATTTGAAAACATGTTTCAATCTTCAAAACAGGAGTCAACCCAAGGCAAGCCCATCTACCTCTGCTTTCCCCAGACCAACATGCACGGTCAACTAATCATCCGCTTGGAAGCTGGGCATGCAGACGGGAGAGCTGGGAATGGAGCAATACACAGGGCTCAGTGGCATCAGGCAGCCTCTCCCAACACTAATCTGGCACCAGGCCAACTAAATATACAAGGAGATGAATAGAGAATGGACACCTGCCTAATCTCAGAAGGTTCTTGGCCAAAAGGCAAGTTCCATGCACATTACCTTTCTTTTTTCCCCACAGAAAATATACTAAGGCAGGATTACAAAGAGCAGATAAACCATCACCTGTGAAAACTCAACGTTGCCATTCAGATAACCATCTTGGTCAATTATGGAGAGCATTTTTCAGATAACTGATTTACAAGCAGAGTTTACTATTTACTCATGTAAATGGCTTTTGAAAACTGCCTTCTTTGTGCCTTATCATACCCCCTTGTTGTGCTCCCACAGCTTATATGTGCATGTTTAAATTCAGTTAGTACTGTACTGGCAGCTAGTATGTTACAACAGGTAGCTTCCCCTTACATTTGAATAACTTCAATAATCTAGGTCTATTTTGTAGAGGATACAGCCACTTGCTGAAAATATAATACGTTCCTCCAAACTACCGTCTTGAACTAGTTATCTCTTGAGTTGTATAATTCTTCCAACTGTTTTATAACTCATAAGTGTATTTTAATTAGAACCGGGTCTCAGACAATTATCAGTATGTATTATGGGATGAAATCCCCTCTGTACTTACTTTGCATCAATGACCCCAGTTCATTAATTGGTTCCTGAACTCTAGCATTCAGATCTGCTGATTAGCATGGTCTTTAAACTTCCAAGTTCACATAGATATAGTATTATGCAAGAATGCAAGAAGTAACAGGAACTTAACTTTTAGTTGATCTCATCTGTGCGTATAGCTTCGAAAGTTACATTTAAAGACGTTCTTTGCGTCCAGAACGTCTGCAATGGAACAAGTGAATCCCCCCGTATCACGTTGTATACCTTTACCACTTCGGTCTACTTGGAATCCACCAGGACCTGTTCCTTCAGCGTTAACACTATTCAGGGATTTAGTGTTACGTGATATAACCGGATTGGAACAAGTTAGCCCATCCAGAATCAGTTTTCTCACTAAATCTGAGAGATTAATACTTACTCAATTGCAAACTAATGAAGAAGTGGTCATTCGGCGTGCCGATAAAGGGGGCGCCATTGTGGTGTTAGACAGACACCAGTATCTTATGGAAGCCTCTCGGCAACTATCAGATGCGAACATCTATCAGAAGCTTGCAGAGGATCCTACACATGGGTTACATCAATATATAAAATCACTCACTACACAGGCCTTGGATGCAAAGCTCATTAATAAAAAGGAATGGCAATTTCTAAACAAGCCCAGTACCACAGTATCTAAATTATATTTAGTCCCCAAAATTCACAAAAGTTTGGTTTCTCCACCGGGACGCCCAATAGTGTCCACAAAAGGATCGATATTGGAACCACTCTCCATATACATAGATTATTTTTTACGTCCGCTGATGCAGGATATGACTTCATTTGTCAGGGATACCTCTCATTTTTTACATTTTTTGACCCTCAATTCCAATTGGGCATCAGACGATCAAGTTTTTCTAGTAACGTTAGATGTATCAGCTCTCTATAGCAGCATCCTGCAAGCGGCAGCCCATGACACCATAGTTACCGCCCTAAGACATAGGGAAGATCTTTCAGAAGAACATATTACATTTATCTCACAATCAGCTGAGTTAGTGATATTTAAAAATTATTTTCAGTTTGAACAACAGTTGTATCTTCAGATTTCCGGAGTGGCCATGGGCGCCACAAGCGCTCCGTCTGTGGCTAATCTGTTCATGGCCTCTTATGAACAACGCAGATTATCACATTCCCCTTATAAAGATCAAGTATTAATGTGGAAGAGATATATCGACAACGTTTTTATGTTATGGAGAGGTTCGGAAGCAAATTTGAAACAGTTTTTTACCTGGTTAAACAATTTGGATCCAGCGATACAATTCACGTATACTTATGATCAAAAGAGCCTTAGTTTTCTAGATGTCATAGTTACGAAGGGAAGTAACGGCTGGTCCACCTCGCTATATCGAAAAGGGACTGACAGGAATACTTTTTTACACTACTGGAGTGGTTATCCCCAACAATTACAGAATAGTCTGCCCCTGTCACAGTTCCTGCGATACAGACGAAATTGTTCAGACCTTAACGAGTATAAGAAGCAAGCACGGCAATTAATACAGGATTTCCAGCAACGGGGATATCCCAAACAAGTAGTCCATACAGCGTTCAAAAGAGCTTTATATAACAATCGGGCGCTACTCTTATGCACTAGCAAGGTACAACGGGCTGATGATGTTTCCATTAATTTAATCACGAAACATTCCCCATATAATAAGCAGATTAATAAGATAGTTAAGCGCCATTACAATGTGATCAGCACGTTTCCGGGGTTAGAGTGTAAGAAAATTAGGTGCGTCTGGACTCAGCACCAAAATATTAAAGAGAAACTTAGCCCCGCTGTTCTTAGACCAGTATCAAATAAGTCAATACAGTCTAATCCAGGCCACCATCCTTGTGGTGAATGTAACATCTGCCTTATATCAGAAGACATCACACAATTCGAATATAATAATGTGATTTATCATTTGTGGCATCAAACCTCTTGTACTACAGATTTTGTGGTTTACGGCATAAGATGCCCGTGTCAATTATTATACATCGGCAAAATGACCAGGTCATTCAAAATTCGTATGAACGAACATCGCAGTCGTTTACGATGCAAAGTACAGGAAGCTCCTATCGTTGCACATTGTTTACAGCATCAACACCACTTTGAGGAACTTAGATGTTTTTGTCTTGACAGAACGCTAACGGGACAGAATGGCAGGACCAGAGAACAATCGTTAATTATTAAAGAACAACGGTGGATATATCGCCTAGGGACAGTGTCCCCTGGCGGTTTAAACAATGGCATAGAGTGGGGAGCCTGTCTATAATTGAATGGCAGGGCAGGTCACATGCACACCCCTTTTAAGTAGTCCGGATATGTACTATCCTGCATGCGCTGCGTTTTCGAAACCGAGGAGCTCGATGTTGAACACGCAGGTTAGCGCTTGAAAGACTCGTCTTCGCTATAACATAAGGTATGTGTAGGAATGCTGAAACATTTTTACTAACACAGTTACATTGTCTTGGCATTACATGAATGTGTCTATTTACAGTTTTTGATGAAACTTAACCCCTGATGAAACGTTTGTGAAACGCGAATGCGGTCCCCTTACATTTGTGCAATCTTTGTTCTTATAGGTTAGATATTGCATGTGTATACAGTTCTAACTTCTCCTTCTGATCTACAAATGAATTCATTCTCTGGCTCCTTACTACATCGTGTTTGTCAAGTCTTCCTGCAGCCCTCCCCAGCAACTCTACTCATCAAGCAGATCACTTTTATCTATGTTTTTCTCTTCTACTGCAATTCCAGACTACTTGATTAAGAAGTATTTACAAGCAAACCTTGATAAACTATCCATACACATGTTACACCTTACGAACTCCAGAAGGAAGCTCTCTTTGGCACAATGCAAGTACTTGCTAAGCATTAGCAGTAAGTTTGAGAGACTGAGATCATATTCCACATACTCTGGCTTAGGAGTGAGGTTCATTGCTGTAATGGTATGTGCAAAACTGACCCATTTGGAGAAATTGCCTACAAAGAAAGGAAAAAACTGTCAATTGCTTTAATAAGTCAGCCATAGCAAAAACTATGGAAAACCAGGCCCAATTAAAAATAGGCCCGATTCTGTCCTGGATGTAGAAGCCCTCTGTATGTCCGGTCTGAACCAGACATACAGAGGGTGTCGCAATTCTGATCCCACGGGGAACGTCTAGCCTTGCAGGATCAGAATCGCAAACAGTTCTGAACGTGCAGGCTGGGACTGCAATTCAGCCCAGCCTGCATGTACAGGGCATGCCCGACTAACTCAGTCAGGACTTTACAATGGAGCCACAACGCCATGGCGTGCGGTGCCATGTCACTACGTCTCCATTGTAAAGCCACAATCACAGCTGCCTACGGCCAGAGTCGGGCTGTGAGGAATGCCTCCCCCCCCCCTTCCCCATCCGCGCCCTGGGCCCACCAATCCATGATGACTGGGGAAGTTATTCCACCTCGTAGTTGGAATAATTTCCCCATACCAGTTGCTGACCCTGGACGTACAGGGTCAACATTAGAATCAGCCCTGTACATACAGGGCTGATGACTGCCCACCGCCTGCCCTAACTCCATCCCCAATCTGCCCCCTCCCCACCCCTTCTAACTTCCCCGTACAACTGGCAGGGAAGTTAGACACCAGCGGGGAGGGCCACGAATATCAGGGATGGACGTTCCATTGGGACGTCCATCCCCGCTATTCATGGGACAGAATAACCCCAAATCTGATTAATGCAGGCATGGAGGCAGATTCCATAAAAGACAGCCAGCTCTGATGGAAACGTGCATGTCAAGAATGGGCATGTTTTCAACCTAATTCCAGATCAGCATGTTTAGACACACACGCGTTTCCAGAATCAGCATGAAGACACTTTCGCTGATGCATGATGAGCACATGTCTGCTAGATGGACGGGGCATGTACATGCAAACAATGAAACTGCCTCCATCACGGGACATCTAAAATGCACCCTCCCAATCCTGCAGGTGTACCTCTAAAAACATTTTCAGGGTGCTAGCTGTACACGTGTATTTATTTATTTGCTTTTATATACCGAGCTTTTTCAAATCAGTGCGGTTTACATATAACATGAACAATCAAAACATTTTACATAGAACTGGAGATATCAAGAACCAAACAGTGGAACGGTTATATTGAACAGATTTTGTATAGAACAGAATAAAGAACTTTAACTAAAACAGGGAACAGTAATAAAAATACAATCTGGCCGATTGTTCAAAGTCAATGTTCATAGTCAGTAAGGTTGGGCAAAAAGAGACTTTCTTGTTTAGGGTGGTTGGTTGTACGTCCAAAAACGTTCCCACCCCATGAAGTGAGGTTCACGTGCAAGAGGAAAAAGGAAAGAGTAGTCCCGCTTCCCACTGCTTGCAGATATTACAGCATAGCTACAAGGCAGCCAAACCTCTCAGAGGAGGAGACTAGACTACTGTGCAGGTTTGTCCTGATGGACAAGGAGGTGCTGCTGCTCACTGGGCACAGAAGGCCAGCCCAGGCTGTAGCATCCAGGGGCTGGGACAGAATCTGAAGTACTCTGGCACAGTAAGTACATAAATAGCAATACACACACAGGAAGAGGAAGCATCAGGCAACCATTACTAGCATACATGGATAGACTGAAACGGGCAAGCACAAAGTGAGGGAGAGAAGGCAGAAATGGGAAGGATCTGTTATGTGCAGCATGCATACATGTGTAGCAGCAACAGAAAGGCAGATACCAAGGACGGCAGCACCAGTGAACAGCCCCAGTGTGGGTGACAGGATGCAAGGCTGCACATTAGGAAGCACCAACCTAGACAAAGATATCGGTGTCATTGTGGATAATATGCAAAAGCCCTCCACCTAGTGTGCAGTGGTGGTCAAGAGAGCAAGTCAACTGCTAGCCATCATTACGAAAGGAATGGGGAATAAAAACATGGATTTGATTATTTAGTAAGGTGTTCATATCATTTCATCATGTGAGAACAGTGCTTAACACTGTAACTTAAACTTAGTAATGTACAATAAATATGGACCTTGATAACTTAGATCATACTTTAACTTTCTTCTGATACAATGTTAGATGGCTTTCCCAAGGCTACAAGAAGTGCCAGTGGGAAATGAACCTGGACCCCTTGTTTATTAGGCCAGTGTTACTAACTGTTAGGCTACCGCTTGACTCTTCAGGTTTGTGCAGTTTGTGCAATTCTGTTCACCTTATCTTAAAAAGGATAGAGTGGAATTAGAAAAGGTATGGAGAAGAGACAACAAAATGGTAAAGAGGATGGAACGACACCCCAATCTCTCCTCTCCACAGACGCGTCCATATTATGCAGGACCCAGAGGCATACTGAGTCTAGTTCCAAACAATGAAACACACACGGCCCAGACTGCTCCAGCGGATACATCGGCAGCTGCAGCAGGAGCAAGATGAGTGCTGATGATGAGATTAAGGCCAGTTGAGAGGCAGCTAGTCACCATCCACAGAGCCTACTACCACAACTACTACCATCAATGCTTTGTATAGGGCCACAAAGCATAAGTATTATACACAGAGACGTCAGACAGTTTCTGCTCAGATGAGCTGACAATTTAATCAAGACCAACAACATTGCAAAACTAGGGGCTAGAGTTCACAAGAGACACTTAAGTAGTGTACAAAAAAAGATTGGAGCATCAGCATACAAGAGCATCTGCGAAGAGGTGGGATTGTAGGCTGGGTCTGTAGGCCAGAGATGGAGCAGCAAGGTGGAATAAATAAAGTCTGGAGGTGGCAATAGCAGAGAAGGCCACTGAGAAAAGGGAAGCCACTAAGGAGGGGTGTAAACTGAGATGTGAGAGTTAAAGCAGTGATGAGCAGAAGAATGAATGCACTTGTTGTTCAGTAGGAAAATTATGAACAGGATGCAGAAAATGATAGGGAGCCACTGATGTGACATGAGAAAGAGGTCACAGGAACAGAGCTGGTCCAAGGTGGACTCTCCCTAGGCAAACTGCAACCAGTCCAACCCCTCTGGCTCTCACAATATACTAGTTAGCTTGCATGCCCTGCCAGTTCCATTCTCCAGAAGTGCCAGCCCTAGGCAAGCACCTACTGTATATTGCCTATGTAGGTCAGCTGACCTCTGCACAGGTGTGTCACTGCATCACTAAAGACATGCAGCGGGAGACATGCTCATGGGGGCAATGGAGGGGAGGGATCTTTTTTCTATCTTTTCTATCTTTTAACCAGTTCCTGGTTTAAGGTTTTCTATCTTTTAACCAGTTCCTGATCCAAAATAGTACACTGCCTCCTATCCCATGACTTTTTAGTTTTGCCAAAAGTTCTGATGAGGGATCATGTCAAAGGCTTTCTGAAAGTCCAGATACACTATATCAGCCGACTCACCTTTGTCTACCTGTTTATTCACACCTTCAAAAAAACATAACTGATTAGTAAGACAAGATCTTCCTAGTCTAAAGCCATGTTGACTGTCTCCCATTAAGCCATGACTATCTACATGTTCAGTAATTTTGTTCTTTATGATGGTTTCTACCATTTTTCCCGGTACTGACGTCAGGCTCACCGGTCTATAGTTTCCCAGATCACCCCTGAAAACCTTTTTAAAAATTGGTGTTACATTGGCCATCCTCCAATCTTCAGGTATTACAGATGTTTTTAATGATAGTTCACAGATTACTAATAGCAGGTTTGAAATCTCATATTTCAGTTCTTTCAACACCCTTGGATGTATACCATCCAGGCCAGGTGATTTGCCACTCTTCAGTTTCTCATATAGTTGTAATACATCTTACTGGTGTATTGATATTTCTTTCAATTCTTCCACAGTATCACTTTTAAATACCACTTCAGTCATGGGTAATGTCCCTACATCTTCCTCAGTAAAGACTGAAGCAAAGAATTCATTCAGTCTCTCCGCTATGGCATTGTCTCTTCTTAGTGCCCCTTTTACCCCTCTATCATCTAATGATCCAACTGACTCTCTCAAAGGTTTTTTTGCTATGAATGGCCATCCCTGATTAGCACCCAGTGAAAAGGTGTGGCACTTACGTGAACTAGGTGGCCCATGATGGTGGATGGTCACTAGCTTAAGAAGCTTTGATGGGGAAATGCAAGGGAAAGCGCGAACAAACGTTCCCTCGCAGCCAAGCTCTTCCCCTGCTGCTGCCATCTCTACTTTTTTACCTTACTTGCTTCATCCAGTTATGCAGCAAGCAGTCTCCAGAGGGCAGCCATTGGGGTCGGGACCTGTGGCAGTGAGCCCAGGTCTGACCTCCGGCTCTGACATCCCTCTCAACCTGGAGTTGTGGGTCCCACCTGCCCAGCGATCAGCGTCCCCTGCAGGTTTGGGCCAGGCACTTGAAGCAAGTGCAGAGAATGTCTTCACTTTAGCATCTTGAGGGGAGGCTACCCTGACTGTAGTGAATGCTAGAATGAATGACAGTGGCAGTGTTGGAGGAATAAAGAGAGCAGAACCTGGCAGCGGTGAGTTCAGCTTCGTTGGTTGTTTCCTTACCTTTGGAGGTGAATGTACGAGGTCCTGGTGTTCCAGCAGCCGTCTTTCTCGCTTAAGTGCCCTGATACTTTTTCACTTGAGATTATTTGGCAGGCAATCTCAGAAATGGGTGCTGCCTTGGCTCTGACAATTGACAGTCTTTCAGCTACTGTTTCTTCTTTGGACCAGAGGGTTGTTAAGGCAGAGGAAGATATGCAAGAGTTAAAAAGACTGACTCCAAAGTATGAAGAGAATCTGGAGAAGATTTCTAGGTCTGAGGAACAGCTTGCTGAGGATTATTTTCTTCTTCATAGTAAAATAGATATTTTAGAAAATGTTGTGAGGCAGTCTAATTTACGCTTTATGCGTTTTCCTAAGGTATCTTTGATATCACCTTGTGATATGTTTAAAAGGTATTTGCTAGAGATTTTAAAGGTCTTGCCCAAGGCAAAACCTTCTGTGTCCAAGATTTATTATTTGCCTATAGGACGTGTTCGCCAAGAGTCATCGCAGGTTCATGGTGTTTTGATGGATGTTTTGGATATATCGGCCTTTCTACAGTCTTCTGATTCTGCTAATGCTGTTCTTGAGACTCTCTTGGTGATCTTTGCCCTATCAGCAGATTGAGATTGACTCCTGAAAATATTTTTTTGACTTAAAGAAGAATTGCTTCTTTTGAAACTGAGCTAAGGAGTAACTCTCACAATATACAACAATAAGAGGGTCATTCAAGAATGCCAATAGGCTGTTTGGATGTTCTTGGGAGATGCAATTCTCCTGAAAACGTCTATGACCATATTCTGAAACCCGTCTCCCGTGCATGTCCACAACACAAACATAGGGATCTCAGAATGTGCCCAGGAGGGCAGAACTGGGGTGTGGTTTGCCACAGAGATGTACAAAGCATATTCAGGGAAGTCATGTGTATGTTTTCTGTTTCCCGCAGGTGTGCTCGTTATTCCTGCAGAAACATGGAATAAGGCCAGTACTTAGAAATATTTCTGCTGTGCTGCATAGAGGCAGTGATGATTATGCTCCAAACTGGTGTGAATGCAGTTTATAAAACACAGGTAGATGCATGTATAATGAACAGAAATTAGGAGTGAGAGAATCTTGTAAGCTAAGGGGCATTAATAGCTACCTCTAAAGACATTTGAAAACCAACAATAATGAACATGGTGGCTATGTTGACAGTTCCTATTTGTGGTAAATGAGCTAATCTGGTGGACCCTGACAAGCCCTGTGTTCTGTAAAATGGAACTGTTGATGTTAGAAGTGTGAGTGAGTCTGCCATAGGGGTTTATTTGAGTGAGAGAGGCGGATCAGATATGTAGTGCTGAGAACAGATTTGTGGAAAGTGACATTGAAAAAGCAAAAATGCTAAATAAATACTTCTGCTCTGTTTTTACTAGAGAAAATCCTGGAGAAGGACCACCTGTGATTGACATACAAATGGGAATGGAGTAGATACCACACCATTCACAGAAAATAATGTGTTAGAGCAGCTTGCAAAACTGAAAGTGGCCAAGGCCATGGGACCGGATGGGATACATCCCAGGATACTGAAAGAGCTCAAAGAGGTTCTTGCAGAACTGTTAAAGGATGTTTTTAATATATCCACAGGACTGGAGAAGGGCTGATGTGGTACCTCTTCACAAAAGTGGCAGTAGGGAAGAAGTGACAAACTATAGGCCAGTAAGCATTATCTCGGTGGTGGGAAAAGTAATGGAGGCACTCCTGAAAGAGCGAATAGTGGACTTCCTCGAAACCAAAAGTTTGCATAATCCGAGGCAACATGGTTTTACCAAAGGATGATCTTGCCAAACAAATCTGATTGAGTTCTTTGACTGGGCGACCAGAGAACTAGATCAAGGGAATGTGATGGATGTGATCTACCTAGATTTCAGCAAAGCCTTTGATACTGTTCCTCACAGGAGGCTTATCAATAAACTCAACAGTTTGGGGATGGGTCCCAAGGTGGTGAACTGGATCAGAAATTGGATGATTGACAGACGACAGAAGGTGACAGAAAACAGAACTCACTTGGATGAAAGGAAGGTGATTAGCAGTGTGCTCCAGGGTTCAGTCCTGGGACTGGTATTGTTCAATGTATTTGTGAGTGATATTGCTGAAAGACTGAATGGAAAAGTCTGTCTTTTTGCAGATGACATGAAAATTTGCAACAGAGTGGACTCCCCTGATGGAGTGGATAACATGAGGAAAGATCTACAAAAGCTAGAAGAATGGTCTAATGCTTGGCAGTTAAGATTTAATGTGAAGAAGCGCAGTGTCATGCACTTGGGAAGCAGAAATCCATGGGAATTGTATGCGATAGCGGGCAAGAGGTTGATGTGCATGGACCACGAGAAAGACCTCTGAGTGATTGTTTCTAAGGATCTCAAGGTGGTGAAAGTGTGACTGCTAGGTACTGTGATAAGGAAGCTTATCATAGCTCAGGTAGGAGCTATAGAAAAGATGATGTGACTCTGAACAAGCAACCTGTCAGTTTTGGTAGAAGTAAGAAAACAGAGTTTTCACATAAAAGACTACCAGTCCCAGAATGCACCAGGTTTCCAGCAGCCATGAGAGGGGCTGAAGTGAGAAAACGTGTGTGCAATCAAGAGAGCTATGAGGTAATCCCTAAGCACTCATCTCAAAGGGCAGGGCCTGATTCAACACAGCTGCACTGTGTTAGGGAGGAGCACACATTAGAACAGAATAAGAATAGAGCTTATTCTACAGATAACAGCTACAGAAACAGCTTCAGAGACAGATACAGCAACAGCTTCAAGCTCCAGCACCAACATCATCTCGAGAAGCAGAAGCCAAGCCAAGCGGATAGAGAGAGAAGGAAACTCTCTGGAAGGAAGAGAAGAAAGGCCATTGGAAGGTCTGGGAGATTCCAAGGCAGTACCCATACTGGGAGGTATTCCAAGTGCCATCAGAGTCCATTGGACTGGAGTCAGCCAGAGGAATGGAATGGCAGAGATAGGAATCACCAGTGGCTACCTGGAAGAGAAAAGACTGCACGTGGAAAGGACTTTCAGACCCATGCCAGAAGGTATGTGAGGAAAGATCCAGTGTCCAGGGATCAAGATTGGAAGGCTGGACATCAGAACTGGATTACATACTGGCCAGGCTATACAGAGAGGAATTATGATAGCAGGAGAGGCTCAGGTATGAACACTGATCCAGACCCTATCTATAATAGTGAATGGCAGCAAGGGAATAAGCATTCTCATGATAGTGCCTTATGGAAAGACTCGTCTGTGCCAATGTATGATAGTGACCCTATGCTGATTGATGAAGGGGGAGATACAGCAGATGAAACTATTAATTACATGGACTGTTCTCTATCTAAATGCTACTGCTAGCTTTCTGTGAGCAAACACATCAGCCATCACAAAGAAACCTAACTTTGTTCCTTATTCCACTGCAAAAGAGCTCTTAAAGCAGGATTTTGGGTTCACACAGTAGCAGCCAGCCAGCTAAAGGCTTTCAGCTGGACAATTGATAGTAATTAAAGCTGCACCTGATTGTGTGTGTGAGCAAGGGAGAATCACTGCTGGATCTGAGTGGAAAATAAGCAGAAGTTAACCTAACAAGCAAAGTTCATTTATTTCTTTGTGCCTTTTTATTTGGTAATTATTTGCTAAGAAAACATTAGCTAATTGCCTGACAAGCTGAAGGTTGTTTTTCTGGTTTGCTTTGAGACTTTATGTTATCCATTTAAACACTGCAAGCAAGTAACCTCATTTATATTGCTACCAAGCATATTTGTGCTGGGTGAATTAAACCCCATCAATAAAAGAAGTATTTTATTGGCCTTACCACTGGTTTCACAACTCAATTATTGTCTTCAGCTGTGTTTGGGAGTGAATGAACTACAATACCCACAATACCTTGCAAGAATCATATGAATATATGCATCGTCAAGATTGTGTAAGTTCTCACCCTAGGCAGCCGTCTGACAGTACATATGACCTAGATTAGCCACTGTTGGAAGCAGAATACTGGGCTTGATGGACCTTGGTCTGACCCAGTATGGCATATCTTATGTTCTTATGTTCTTATGACAAGGCAGTAGCAAAAGCGAGAAGGATGCTGTGTTGCATACAGCAAGGAATTGCCAGCAGAAAGGAAGAGTTACTAATGCCACTGTACAAGTCGCTGGTGAGGCATTACTTGGAATACTGTGTTCATTTTTGGAGACCATAACTCGCAAAGGACATAAAAAGGCTGGAAACAGTTCAGGGGAAGGCGTCCAAAATGATTTGGAGCCTGCATCAGAAGACTTATGAGAAGAGACTTGAAGACCTAAATATGTACACTATGGAGGAGAGGAGCGACAGGGGAGATATGATTCAGACCTTTAAATACTTAAAAAGAGTATTAATGAACAAACAAACCTCTTCCAAAGACGGGGAAGCTGTAAAACTAGAGGGCATAACATGAAGCTGCAAGAGGGTAAACTGAAAGGCAATGTCAGGAAATACTTAACTCTGGTAACCCGGAGGCCCTCCTTGCCTCCCTCAACAAGCCTTAGCACCCCACATAAATTTCCCCCCACAAATTACCCATCAACAGTATTTGGTACAAACTTTGGTCGCAGCTTTATTTACAACCTGTAACAACCGGCCCAACACGGGCCTGAATATACAACTTTCAAACATAACCCAGCCCCACACCCCCTTGCCGGACGATGCCCCCACCCGCCATATTAGTAGCAAGGCGGAGCATCCTCCTCCCCCCAAACCCCGCCGGCTGCCTCGCCATACTAGTAGCAAAGGCCGGCTCCCACATCCCCGCTACCGGGCCGAAACCCCCAACCGGGCTGTCTCGCCCCACCCCGAGGAGCACTTCGCCCCCCACTGCTCCTAAACCAGTTCAAGCCCGCGCCGCTTCTGCGAGCGCTGGCTCTCTACCCCGCCCCCGCCAGCTGCAACATCCCGAAAACTACCTCCAAAGGGGGGTGGGCAGGCAGGAACGCGTCCGCTTCACGAGGAGCCGTGGCAAAAAGGGAACAGCCACGCGGCTCCTCGCCGACACTGTTCCGACCCCCCCCCCCATGCGTGGGCCAATGAAATCGCTCCTTCATCGCAAAGGAGCGATTTCAAATGCCGCACTCCTAGCCTCACTCGCCTTCACCCCCCCCCCCCCCCGCAACCCCCAGTCACGTGCAGGAGGCCGAGGCCGGGCCCGGGCCCAGGTTACTGTCGGCCGCGGGACCCGGCCCGCGGCCTCGAGCATTAACTCTGGTAACCCGGGGGCCCTCCTCGCCTCCCTCAACAAGCACCCCACATAAATTTCCCCCCACAAATTACCCAACAACAGTATTTGGTACAAACTTTGGTCGCAGCTTTATTTACAACCTGTAACAACCGGCCCAACACGGGCCTGAATATACAACTTTCAAACATAACCCAGCCCCACACCCCCTTGCCGGACGATGCCCCCACCCGCCATATTAGTAGCAAGGCGGAGCATCCTCCTCCCCCCAAACCCCGCCGCCTGCCTCGCCATACTAGTAGCAAAGGACAGCTCCCACACCCCCGCTACCAGTCCGAGACCCCCAACCGGGCTGTCTCGCCCCACCCCGAGGAGCACTTCACCCCGCACTGCTCCTAAACCAGTTCAAGCCTGCGCTGCTTCTGCGAGCGCTGGCTCTCTACCCCGCCACCGGTGCGAGGCATTCACTATCCTCGCACCGCCCCCCCCCCCCATAAAGCTGCGACCAATGATTTCCAGTGCTTCCTGCCAATCATTAAGTAATAAGTCCTGTCCGACCGGGGACAAGTGTACCCCGTCGGTACGATACAGTCCAGCGCAATGAGGATCCGCCCAAGGGTACTGGACCTGCCATCCCCCAGCCTGCTGCAACCAACGTCCAATCTGCCGGTTGACCTTCGCTAACCCTCGTGACCACCGTCGCTGGGACAGGCAGGCTGGCCGCAGGATGATGTCCGACCAGACGATTGCCACACCTGGCCACTGCTCCTGCAGCGCCCGAAGGTCCTGCTGCACCGCTCGAATGAGCTGTCGGCACATCCAACTGGATAGATCATTCCCACCAAGATGTATCAAGACTCCCACCGGCCGCTGCCGCCGCTCCGCATGCTCCCGAACACAAGGAAGGAGCTGCCACCAGCGCATGCCACGCTCGCCCAGCCACACCAACTGAACATTGCAGGACACCAAGCCCAGGTGCGGACCCAGCGGGCGACTCGAGGCTCTGCGCTCCGCCCAGTACATGAAAGAATGTCCAAGAATCCACCATACGCCCGGTGGGCCCGTTGCGTCACTCCGTGTAGGCCAGCCCTGCAGCAAACCTGAAAAAAGAAACACAGCATTAACACCCCCCCACACCCCCCCACCCCACTCCCAGATACGCCTCACAATTGGTCCAGGCGCACATACCCTTCGTAGGCCCCAGATCGCCATCGCCCGATCCGTTGAATCACTTCGCCCCCAAGCCCAGCCGCAGCTGCACTCGTCGCTGCCCCTATCTGGAAGGAATGAGACGCATACAGCCGCTCCTCCAAGCCTAACCGCCGCAAGGCCAGGCGTAGCACTGCCGTGAATTGAAACTGGGTAACCGCGATCCCATCCGAGTGGCAGAAAAAACAGCCGGCAAGATCCGGCCGCCGACGAACGTAAGACGCCAAGTTCTGTACCGGACAGGAGTCCAACCCCGGAATTGCCTTCAACAGCACCCACCGACCACGGCCCTGCTGGTCTGTCTTCGAGCAGGCAACAAAAATCCATACTAGCGTCACCTGCAGGTCCACATGAAGAACCTGCAAACCCCCCCAAACACACCGCTTGCAAGACCGTGGGACCAACTCACTAATCCGGAACGCCCCGAAAAACGCCGTGACAAACAAAGCCCGAAAAAGCACCGTCTCGTACGGAGATGCCGCCACCTCTGGCAGAACTGCCCATATGCACAGCAGCAACTCATGAGACACGGGACGGCGCCAATCTTGGACCATCGGCTGCGCTTTTGCCCACCCGGCCAAAAGCCGCTTTACCACATACGATGCACTGGGGCTGCCCCAGCCCGCCACCCTGCTGAAAAAGGAGAAACCAGCAAGCACCGCCCGCACTGCCGACCGGGACCACCCGCACCCTTTTGCCCACACTATAAAAGAACCAGCTAACACGTCCCCCACTCTACCACCTCTCCAGCCTCTCCCCCATAAAAACTCCCATACCCTCGCATAACCCCGCCGATAAGCCGTCCACGTACCTGGAGCCAAGGATGACCGCAACAATGCCATCATTCCAGTGTCCCAATCCTCCAAAGGTGCTCCGGCACCACTGCCGATGTCTCGTCCGCCCCCGGGGCCAACGCCCGAAACTGCTCCCACTGAAAACGAGACAGAGCATCAGCAATAGCATTCTGAGAACCTGGCACGTGGAGCGCCCGAGCCGTGACATTGAGACGAAGACAGGCCAACACAAATACCCGCATCAGCGCTGCAACCCGCGGACACTTGGGCGAATGTCGATTGATGACTTGCACCACCGCAGCATTGTCGCACCAGAACACCACCCGCTTATCCCGCAACCTTTCTGGCCATACCCAGAAGGCCACCACAATCGGGAACAATTCCAGGAATGTCACATTACGCGTCAACCCACTCACAGTCCAAGATGCCGGCCAAGGCGCCGCACACCATGAACCTTGACAATACAACCCCATACCCAAACTACCGGCCGCATCAGAAAACAACTCCAAATCCCGGTTGGATAGTTCCAACGACTGCAACACCGAGCAGCCGTTATACTCAGCCAGAAAAGCATCCCAAACACGCAAGTCGGCTCGCATCCCCGACGTCACCCGGATGCGATGATGCCCACAGCGCACCCCGGCCATAGCCAGGGACAGCCTCCGCGCAAATGGCCTCCCCATTGCAATGACTCGACAAGCAAAATTCAAGTAGCCGACCAACACCTGCAGATCTGACAAAGTCACCTTCGAGGCGGAGCACACCTCTGCCACCAATAGACGCAGACGCTCAACTTTATCCCTAGGTAAATGGACCACGAACTCCATCGCATCTATATCAATCCCCAAGAAGGAAAGACATGTCAACAGTCCCAACGTCTTGCCCTCCGCCAATGGGATGCCGAACTCCGCAGCCATTTCAAGGAACAACCCAAGCAAGGATTCACACACCGCGGACTGCGCTGGCCCCACAAACAAAAAATCATCCAGATAATGCACGATAGTATGGCGCCCCGACCGCCTCACCAACACCCAGTGTAAAAACGAGCTAAAGGCCTCGAAGTAAGCACACGAGATCGCACAACCCATCGGCAAGCACGTGTCGTAATAATACTGAGCGTCAAAACGAAATCCCAGCAAAGGAAAGGCAGACGGGTGAACCGGCAACAGCCTAAAGGCCGATTTGATGTCCACCTTCGCCAACAATGCCCCCTTACCGCACTGGCGCACCAGCTCCAAAGTCTCATCAAAGGATGCATAGCGCATCGAGCACAACTCCCGCGGGATATGGTCGTTCACCGAGGCCCCGAGGGGGCAAGACAGATTATGTATCAAACGATAACGCCCTGGCTCCTTTTTCGGGATAACCCCAAGCGGTGAAATAAGAAACGGCAAAAAGGGTGGCCGGTCGAATGGTCCGGCAACTCTGCCCAGCGCACATTCTGCCGCAATCTTCGCACGGGCCACCTCCGCCAGCCGGAGAACCGAGCTAGCATTGCCCACCACAAACTCCCGGACCTCCCCTTGAAACGGGATACGAAAGCCCTCTGAAAAACCTGCCCACAACATGGTCCCCGCCTTGCCGTGCCTGGTACTCGCGTAGAGTTCCAGCCATAGCTGCAACGCCTGAATCTTGATGGGGGTAGGTGCCAACCCCCCACTACACCCTTCACTTACCCCCAACCGGTGCTCCTTGCACAGCTCTTCGGCTGCACTTCGCGGCCGAATGACCGGCACCACAGAGCAAGCAGGCGTGCCAAAACTTGCAGTCTGGAAACTGGCAGGATGTTTTATTGAAGCGCCGGCAAAGATCTCCTCCAGGTCCGCTCGATCCAACTTTGGTCGTATCAGGCGCTGGGCCCGCTGCCCAAAAGGACCGAAAACCCGCCGCCGAAGGATTGCCGACTACCCTAACCTGACCTGCGCCCCCCCCCCGTCCCACCCTTTTTGGCAGACATTTGCGTCAGCCAAAGATTAATATCCTTCATCCCCCAAGACAGTTGCCGATTCTCCTCCATCATATCACGAAACTCCTCGTCGTAATTAAGCCAGGCCCAACCCTCGTGCGCCTGGGACGCCGCTAAAATGGCATCGGCATAAGCCAGCAGCTCACCGTAACGACTCGGGTCCTCATGCCCCCATACGCTCGCCAAACGCAAATAGGCCCGGGTCCAATTTAAAGTGTTCCGGGAAACCTTTCGTACCCTCCCCGCCTTTTCATCCTCCTTACGTTTTTTCCTACTCTCCCCCGAGCGTTTCCTCCCCTCCAGAAGCCTGAAAATATCAATATAACGCCGCTTCAAGATCCGCCGCCTCAACTTGCGCGGAACACTCTCCCACAACTCCGCGCAACGCACAACCGATGACCCCGCCCCGTCACCTGCCCGCAGCCCGACCGTGGAGGTATCAGAGGAACTATCCGATGACCAAGAAGACGAAGACGATGACGACGCGCTCCGCCTACGATGACGCCTGTGCTTCTTATTCGCCTTGGCTTTGCGTGCAAGCGAAGCACCCTCACCCGCCGGCAACAACCCCCCAACTCCGCCAACCGCATTCCCGGGACACTCACCTGCTGCAGCTTGCTCTGCCGTCCCGGGTACAACCGAGGTCGAACCAGTCTGATCCACCGAGGTCGAACCGGTCTGATCCACGCTCTGCGACATCACCGTCTGGCTGCCACCTACAACACCTGCCGCAGCCACCGCACTCACTGGAACCTGCAGAGGGAGAGAAGAACCCACAACCGGAGGAGGAGAAACACCAACACCCGGAGAAGCCATCCCATAATGCCCCATCCCCCAACCGGCTCCCCCCCCCTTGAGGCCCCGCCGAGGTACCCAACCCCCCCGGCCGCCCAGCCCGCTGCCCCCAGGGAAGCTGTACCCCGCCACTCTGAAAGCCAGCCCCCAACCATTCCCCCCCCAACCACCCCCCCAAGGACCCATGCTCATGGGCTGTCCGGACACAGGGGACCAGCCCGCCCACCCCTCACCACGCACTCCCGGCCTCCCCCTCCCCAACGGAAAGGACCCGTAAGCTTCCGTGCCAACCGGCCCGCAGGGAACCCCAGCAGGGCTGAAGCCCATGTCCTGAGCCCACCCCAATCCCCCCTGCCCCTCTGTTCCACCCCGTCCCCCACCGACCCCCACGAAAATCCCCTGTCTGCAACGCCCCCTCCCCCTACCCCGTCCAACACCGCACCGGTCTCCCCTGTCTCTGGCCCCACGATCTCTGCTGGTGAACCCACGGGCCCCCCCAGACCCAGCAATCCGCCAGCCGGAACAGATAACGACCCCCGCTTCCCAGACCCTATCCCTCGTTTCCCAGCTCTTCCCCTTGCCCGCGGCACACTCCGACTGCCTGCCCTGGCCCCCTGGGCTGCACCCGTTCCCCGCGACCCTCTAGTGCCCCCCCCCCACACCCTGGCAGCCGAGGCACCCCCTTTCTGCCGCCCCTTCGCCCCTACACCCGGGCGTGCCATGCCCCTTCCGCCCACCAGCAGGAAGGCTGCGCGCCCTTTCCCTGACTTGGGAAACTTGCTGCCCGTTTCTATGGATATATATATATTCTATTTTAATATAATTTGCACAACAATTACCCACCTTAGCTGGCCAAAATTGCTCCCAGCTTCCCCCCAGCTGACACACCCCTTACTGGGCTCCCCCCACCCAAATTCTCCCCCCGAGCTGCCAACTCACCGGGCCACCACACGCACCCCTAAGGGCAGTCAGACCCGACCAGGAACCAAATGACGGCACGCCGAGGACCCGATATCCAGAAACGCGTCCGCTTCACGAGGAGCTGCGGCAAAAAGGGAACAGCCACGCGGCTCCTCGCCGACACTGCTCCGCCCCCCCCATGCGTGGGCCAATGAAATCGCTCCTTCATCGCACAGGAGCGATTTCAAATGCCGCACTCCTAGCCTCACTCGCCTTCACCCCCCCCCCCGCAACCCCCAGTCACGTGCAGGAGGCCGAGGCCGGCCGCGGGACCCGGCCCGCAGCCTCGATCATTTTTCACTATAAGGGTGGTGGATGCTTGGATTGCCCTCCTGATTGAAGTGGTGGGGGAAAATACAGTGACAGAATTCAAAATGGCATGGGATCCCTTTATAGCAACAGAATAAAATCAAAACAAGCATAACTATCTCTTATATGTCAGTAAATAGGAGTGACCTTCATGGGGCAGTGGGTATATCCCTAATCAAAGGCATGGGGAGGGGTGACCTGCACAGAGTGGCACGTGCACCTACTATTGCCGCCTTGCTGGGCAGACTAGATGGACCATTCTGGTCTTTATCTGCCGTTGTTTACTATGTTACTATTCTGCTATGTATGTAGCCCTGACACTCCATGTTTTTATGGTATACCAGCTTTTATCTATAGGTGATGAGCATCTGTTTCCTAGAATTATGTCTTTTGTGACAGCAAGTGAGAGAGAGAGAGAGTGTGTGTGTGTGTGTGTGGGGGGGGGTGGTTGAGGGTTGAACAGGAAAATCTGGTGTGCTGATCTGCATATCAGAGAGGAGGGCCAGGCACTGGAAGACATGACTAAGGAAGTGCCAATAGATTGTGTCATGCAGAATACCATACCCAGGGCAGATATTTGTAGCTCTGCAATTGAATGCATCCCTTGGGGAATTGTTATGTTAGTGTTGTTTTTTGTGCAAATGATAAGGGTTCATCCTGAGCATTTTTAAGGGTCTATGTAGAGCTGACCAATGCAGGCCTCACTGAAGCCTTTTTATGATGCCAAGTACCATTTGATGCAAGGTATGTTCTGTCATACATGTTCATATTTACCTTCTCTTATACTATTTTAAAGTGTGCTGGGATTAACTAGCAATGTTCTGGGCAGGTAAGGGACTGGGATATGGTCTAGTTTGCATCAGAAAGCATTTATCATCAGTTTCTATGTCTTGTATGCATCAGCAAACTACTGTCAGTGAGCAGAGCAGCTTAGGAGATGCATGTTTTTACAGCAGAGGCATGGCCAGCTTGGAGATGGGCACGATCAGAGATGGTTGACTTTACAGACTATGGTAAGCACGAGCGCATCCAAAACCTAATCACCATTTACCCGTATCTCCCACTATTGATGGAGACATATTTCTCTGCTTTACCCTATGGACCGTGCCTGCATCCTTGTGCAGGCCTCACGCTGGATACAAGCACAGGCCTGCTGCAGCATGAAGGATGTGCCACACTGGATATGTTTATGATCCCAATGCCAGAAATGCAGGCATGTCTAAAACCCATGTTTCAGAATGGGGTGGGAATCTGCCCGTGTCCAAGTTAAATGTTTCTGCATTTGCTAGTCAGCCTATATGGAACTGGCTTCCAAGGTAACAGAATTCCTAAAATAATGTTTTGTTATTCTAAAAGCTTTGCTATTATTTGTTTCAGATCTGTGAAGAAACAGAACTGATAAGGAGGCCATCCTAGAAATTCGAAAGATTGATGACTGAGGGCTTGGTCATGCTTGAGAACAGAAGGGCCAGGCCTGCAAACATCTACCAGGACTGTATCAAGGGTTGTGTGAGCAGTGTGGTAGCACAGAACACAAGTACAAAAGTGACACTAATGTCCTCATGGTCATCCAGGAAGCCTAACAAGAGCAAGTTCCTCTGCTTAGCTGCAGGGCAGCACCAGGTTCTTGAGTTGCATAGGGTACATTTCGAGCTTGGTATGGTCCTGCAGATGGAAGCAGATTAATATCTTAGAGCTGATTCTATGTTTTTAAAGCACTTTTCAAGATCAATTTTAATCTTCTGTAATATTTTTACTTATCTTTTCTCTGAGTAAATTGGGGATCATTGTTCCTTCATCTCCTCCTAGATATTTATATATACCTTGATGTCATCGTTATCAATTAGAAGGAGATTTTCAGTTGTGCTCAGTTGCCTTAGCATATTTATCTAGGCATCCTGATTTCATATGAAAAGCTTATTACTACAGAGAACAATTCTGTTAAGTGCTGATCACTAGACCTAAAGAGTTTGAAGTCATCTACAAACAGGAGGTGCGATGTTACCTATGGATAATTAACATCTTTAGGGTTAAGACTAAATCCATTTCCCAAGGAGATTAAATGTCATACAAAGCAAGAGTGGTGACAGGGAATCTCCCAGAAATATTCCATGCTGGATATTGATGTTTGGCATGATAAATTGTCCATCTTTATACATCTTCTAATGGAGTGTGATTTGCCCTGTTTTCATGATGAACTTAAATGTCTTCAATGAATCCAGGGTTTATTTTCTACATTTCAAGGCAATTTATTATCCAGGAATGTGGAATGTTATCAAACACTTTCTCATAGTCAGACCATGCTATATTGAGATTTCTACCTTTCTTACCTCTAGCCATGATGGCTTTATTTAACATTAACTGGTATTTGGTTCCATATACACCTCTCATATTACTTTTCTGATCTTTTGTATAGCAATACAAATTAAAAAATAAATCTTTGCAGTCTTGTAAATATATGAATACTATAATTCTTCCCATCTTCATATATATATTTTCAGTGATTGTGTGAATATAACTGCTTTTTTGCCATGATGCCTTTGGAAATGAAACAATTATAGACACTGTTGATGTCTATTGCAGTGAACACCTTATAGATTTTAAATAAACAAGATAGTTGTCTGTTATGCTTTTGAACATTACTTGGTTTCCCTTTATAAGAAAAATGTTCTTCCTGTTTTTAGTCACTGTGGTGTGAGACTGGCTGCCTGAGCAATAGATTTTCGGAGTGTGCCATGTTTTTGTGGTGAGATATTATTGTTGCAGGCAAAAACTGGCAATCCCTCCAGGTCAAGGCTCTTCGAGTTTGGGGCTCTTTTCAACCTGCTTTCCAACTCTTTTCTGTTATTTCAATCTATTTCCTAGCTTTGATGTTTGCCTTTTCTGAATTCTCCTGTATGCTGGGTAGCCATTCCGCTTCTCTGTTATGATCTGCAAGTTCCTCATACATTTCTCCATAATGTTTCTGTGCATTAGTACGGTGGTATTTTCACTGTACTAATGCTCTTACCCACTTTCCCGTAGAGCTGTTTTGGGTTCTCTCTAAATTGTTTGTTTTGATTTCTGCAGTTTTCGTGCTTCTGCTGCTATTTTCGATTTATTACTGGAGAATTTAACATCTTCTGTTAATGCATCAGCTTGATGGCATCAGTCTTTCTATCAGAGACACTTCTGCACACAATGATTTTATTTCTCCTTAAATGCATTTTTCCAAGGAGCTCTAATTGTTCTCTTTTTCTTCTGGTCTTGTGTCGTTGTTGGTAATAAATTGGAGGCCGCGGGCCTACGTGCCCGTTGGCCGAAGGTAACCGGGGGGGCGGAGTGGCGCGGGCCCCCGGGAAGGCGCGAGGCGCGTGCCCGCGCGAAGGGGTTTACATTTAAATTCATTGGCTCCCGCGGGCCAGGGCGGCCGCGGGAGCCAATGAGGTTGGCGGGGCTCAGGAGTTGCGAGGGAGCGTGCAGGCAGGCGTCAGTCCTTTGCGGAGCTGGGTGAAGGACGGGCGCATGTCTGCTGCTCCGACCCGGGGAAGCGTGCGGTCGCGATTGCCTTCGCATTGCTCGTGCAGTTGAGGCCCGCGGGGGTAGGCTGTGCACTGCTTGGGAGAGAGGATCCTGATTTCGCCGGACCTGTCTGGAGCGGTGCCCAGGGATCGTCGGCATCTCCGCGGCGGTTGGCTGATCAGGTGCTGGGGGGGGCTAGTTGCGGCATTTCTTGGGTGTATTTTCGGTCGGTGCTCTACCCGCAGTGATGGGGGGGGCTAGAGGTGGTGGCACGGGGGGCAGGGGCCAAAAGGGAGGTAGGCGGCCTATGGGTAGGGGTTTGAGTGGCTCCGGAGGGCAGATTAGGGGGAAGCAAAGGGCCCCGCAGCGGGCCGGCCCGGGAGGCTTGGGCGGGCGGAGTGCAGCTGCACCCTCTGGTGCTTCTGGGCGGTCCCGGGGGGGCAGGGCAGGCCGGGGTCAGGGGGTGGCTCCAGGGGCTTCGTGTGGGGCTGGGCCCAGAGGGAGTAGGGCGGCAGGGGCCCAACAGGGGGCGGCGGGCAGCGCTGTTCCGCCCCCGTCAGCTGCGGACTCCGCAGGGGGGGTGGGGGCGATGCAGTGCCCGGCAGGATGGCAGACTTCCATGGGGAGTCAGGAGGCGTGGGTTGGGGGGGGCAATGGGGTTGGCCCATGCTCCCGGGGGGTGTGGGGTTTTCGGGTTGGGACTATTGGAGGGGAGGGGGTCAGGGACCTTCCCGGGGGGATTGGACGGGGCCCTGGCAGCTTCCTTGGGGTTTTGTCCAGTTCCCCTGCTTTTTTGCCGGTGTCTTCACAGGTGCAGACCGGTGACAGGAGGGGCGCGACTCCAAGTGGCGAGGCCTTGGCGCAGAGTACGGGAGCGGCTGAGGGTGCAGTGCCAGTCCCGGAGGCGGAAGAACGGCGAGAGGTAGCGGCGACGGAGTCCTCCACCTTATCACCTAGCGGGCCTACCCGGAGTTCGGATGCTGGTGAGTTGTCTGCGCCGTTAGCGGAACAGAGTGGGGTGGAGGGCCGGGTGAGGGAGGGGGGGCGCAAAGCGAGCAAGAAGAGTCGTCACTCGCGTAAGCGACGTCGGAGGGGGGGCTCCTCTTCGTCCTCGTCTTCTTCCTCGTCCTCGTCGGATGGTAGGGGGGGCGCTAGTGGGGAGGGGTGGTAAGTGGGGGCGGGGGGGCCACACTCGCTTCTTTTTCGGAGCTTTGGGAGGGGGTCCCACGCAAGCTGCGGCGTAGGATATGGAAGAGGAAATATCTCGACATATTCCGACTCCTGGAGGGTAGGAAGCGGTCGGGGGAAAGCAGGCGCAAGCGGGAACGCGGACGAGAAGGCGGGCAGGGTTAAGAAGACTTCTCGGAATGTCCTCAACTGGACGAGAGCGTTCCTCCGGTTGGCTAGCGTTTGGGGTCAGCGTTACCCAGGGCAGTATGGGATGTTGCTGGCCTATGCCGACTCTATTCTGGAGGCGGCGCAGACGCATGAAGGTTGGGCTTGGCTCAACTATGACGAGAAGTTTCGGGATAAGATGGAGGAGCACCGCGCATTGTCGTGGGGGACACAGGACATCAGCTTGTGGTTAACGCAGATGTCGGCAAAAGGGGGGGTGGTGCTGGAGGGCAAAAAGGGGTCCCCAGCGTGGGGGCCTCAGCTGGGCGGCCCTTTCGGAGCGGCCCGACTCCCGTGTTGCAAAAAGGCGCGGGCGAGGGAGCCGGGGACGTCTGTTGGCGCTTGAATAAGTCGGCATGCCCCTTTCCGGACTGTAAGTTCCGGCATAGTTGCTCCATTTGCGGGGGCGGGCACTCAGCACTTCGTTGTGGAAAGAAAGTGCCTAACCCTCCTGCCGCCAAGCAATGACTGTGGGATGGAGTTGGCCCCTACCCCGATTCGTTTGGCGGCACTCCGGCCCTGGTTGCAGCGGTATCGGCGGGTCAAGGCGCGACGGGTTTTAGAAGGGGGTTTTCAGTTCGGGTTCCCCATACCTGTGGTCGGGGAGGGGGCCCGGTAAGGGCGCGCAACGCCCCATCGGTTAAGCGTCTGGCGCAGGTGGTTAGGGGTAAGCTGGCAGCCGAGCTGGCCTTGGGGAGGATGGCCGGGCCTTTCGAGGACCGGCCGTGCCGGAATTTCATCGTGTCGCCTTTGGGCATTGTCCCGAAGAAGGATCCTGGAAAATTCCGGCTGATTCACAATTTGTCTTTCCCAGTCGGTGCCTCGGTGAATGATCTTATCCCGAGGGAACTGTGCGCCGTGCGTTACGCGTCATTCGACGAGGCCGTACGGTTGGTGCGCGAGTGTGGACATAGGTGCTTGCTGGCAAAGGTGGATATCGAGTCCGCTTTTCGCTTGCTGCCGGTGCATCCTGGATCCTTCCATTTATTGGGTTTCGCGTTTGAGGGCCGCTTTTACTTCGACAAGTGCATGCCGATGGGCTGCTCCATCTCTTGTTGTTATTTCGAGATGTTTAGTTCCTTCATGCATTGGGCGCTGGAGGTGTCCGTCGGCTCTCGAAACGTGGTCCATTATTTGGACGACTTTCTCTTTGTCGGTGCGGAGAATTCCGGGACCTGTCGGCAGCTGCTGGAGAGGTTCTCGCTTCTCGCGCGGGACTGGGGTGTCCCTTTGGCGGCGGGCAAGACGGAGGGCCCGTCCACGCGCCTTACTTTTTTGGGTGTGGAATTGGATTCAGTTGACATGGTGGCGCGACTGCCGCCCGACAAGGTAGTGCGGCTGCGGGTGTTAGTGGCGAACGTCTTAGGCGCGGCGAAAGTCACCTTGCGGGAGATGCAGGCATTGCTAGGCTCTCTTAACTTCGCCTGCCGGGTCATCCCCATGGGCAGGGTGTTCCTACGTCGCCTGGCGGCGGCTACCTCAGGGGTGCGGCGTCCGCATCATCGTATCAGGGTTTCCCGGAGCATGCGGGCAGATTTGGGGGGTTGGGATCAGTTCTTGAGGGACTTTAATGGGGTTACTGTTCTCCGGGCCCCGGAGGTGTCTACTTTTGAGTTGCAGATCTTCACGGACGCGGCGGGCGGGCTTGGCTTGGGTGTCTACTTCGGAGGTGCCTGGTGTGCCGAGCCGTGGCCGGTGGCATGGCGGGAAGCGGGATTAACCGCCAGCATCACGTTCCTGGAGCTGTTCCCCATTTTGGTGGTACTGGAGCTCTGGCCAGAGAGGCTGCGTAACAGACAGCTGCTGTGGTGGTGCGACAACGAGGCGGTGGTGCACGTTATCAATCGTTACGCGCCGCGTTGCCTGCGAGTGGCGGCTTTGATGCGGGAGGTGATTTTTACATGTTTGCAGTTGAATGTATTTGTGCGGGCCCGGCATGTGCCAGGCTATGCTAACCAAGTCGCTGATGCTCTTTCTCGTTTCAAGTGGGAGCTCTTCCGGCGTTTGGCGCCAGAGGCGGACTCGGTGGGGCGATCGGTCCCCGAGCGTTTATGGCAGCTTGGCCTCCAGGTATCCTGAGTTTGCTCCAGTGCTCGGTGTCGTCGGCGACCTGGCGCTCTTATTGTAAGGGCTGCGACAGCGTGGTGGAATTCTTAGTGACGCACGGCTGGAGTGGGGGTCCGGTGCCTGAGCAACTTATTGGTGCATACATTGTGGCAGCGAAGGTTGCAGGCTTGGCGAGGGCCACAGTGAGGTCTCACCTTGCCGGTTTTGCATTTTTCTCAAGGGCTGCGGGTTGGGCGGTGCACCATTGGGGGTTTCTATCTCGCCGACTCTTGCTGGGGTGGGAGCGCGTCACCCCGGCTCCGGCGGATGCCCGTCGTCCAATTACCCCCGATCTGCTGGAGCGCTTGATTGAGGCCTTACCCAACGTGGTGCAGTCTGGATACGAGTCGGTGCTGTTCCGGGCTGTGTTTTGTTTGGCTTTCTTTGGCGCCTTCCGGTCGGGGGAATTGGTGGCACCCAGCCGGGCCGCGGGGGGGGCTGTGCTGCTTCTTCAGCAGGTATGTCTGGCCCAGGGTAGGCTCAGCATATGGCTGGCTAGGTCCAAGACGGATCAGAAAGGGAGGGGGGTGTGGGTCAATTTAGGGCCATTGGCGGCATCCGCTCTTTGTCCCGTAGCGGCCATGGCCGCGTATTTACGGGTACGCCCGGCGGCGGGTGGCCTGCTATTCGTTCATGCGGATGCGCGGTGGGTGACGCGGTTCCAGTTCACGGCTGTGCTGCGGTTGGCGGTGCAACGGGTTGGCCTAGCGCCGGGAGACTTTGCCTGCACTCCTTCCGAATTGGGGCCGCTACTAGTGCCGCGGGGGCTGGTCTGCCGGCGGCGGAGATTCGGAGGATCGGCCGCTGGCGTTCCAATGCCTTTCAGGGATATGTTTGTTTGTGAGCCTGGCTAGCTGGGTAGTGGGTTCTGGGTTGCTAACTGTGTTTTTTCTTTTAGATTGGATTGCACTGCCCAGGGCCTGCTGGATCATTGGCCATTCGTTTGTGCATTGGGCCGGCCAGCAGGCGGCGGGGCGGCCGCTCGGGGCGAACCTTGGACTGAAGGCTGAAGAGGTGGAGTTATCATGGCTAGGCGAGCGTGGCCTTCGCTGGTTGCAGCTCTTGCCTTTGCTCCGCCACCATCAGCGCGTCAGAGGCTCCCCGGAGTGTTTGCTGCTGCATCTCGGCGGCAATGACTTGGGGTCTTGGACAGTCAAGCAACTGAGTAGAGCGGCTCAGCGGGATTTGGGGGAAGTGTTGTTAATGTTTCCAGGTGTGGTCTTGCTGTGGTCTGACCTAATTCCCAGGCCTGCCTGCTGGGGTCACCGGCGGTGGTCCCGGGGGTTGGTAAAAATTAATCGGCAAATTGGCCGCTGGGTGGGGGCGCATGGGGGTTATCAGATTCGGCATCCTTGGGTGGAGGTCGAGTGTGCGGGATTGTATCGTTCGGATGGAGTACATCTTTCCCCGGTGGGGATAGATTTACTCCTGAACGATTGGCAGGAGGCTTTGGAATTAGTGGTATCGGGCGGGAGGGCTGGTCGCAGCTTTGAACTTGGTGGGGGGGGGGCTCAGGGACAGGTGTCGCTGAGCCCGTGGCGGGATCCCGGAGGTGTCCGGGGTCCGGAGGCATGGCAATATGCAGGGCGGGGGGGGGGGGACCCCCGACCCGGAGAAGCCCTCGGCTTTTGCTAGTAATATGGCGAAGCCGGAAGAGGGGAATGGAATTGCCGGGGAACGGTTCTTGGCGGAGGCGGGAAGGAACTCACTTTGCTACCCATATGGCTGGTGAGGGATTGTCCCGCTGCCGGAACCGTAAGTTATGCAGTTATGGTTGTAAGGTTATAATTTTGCTTGTTCAATAAAGCTGCGACCAGTTGTTTTGCCAATAACGGATTGATGTTGTGGTTATTTGTTAAGGAAGGGGGAGGGGGGAATAATTGGGGGGTGGGTGAGGGGGGAGAGGGCCACGTCCGCCGTACCTGGTTAATTGGAGGCCGCGGGCCTACGTGCCCGTTGGCCAAAGGTAACCGGGGGGGGCGTAGTGGCACGGGCCCCCGGGAAGGCGCGAGGCGCGTGCCCGCGCGAAGGGGTTTACATTTAAATTCATTGGCTCCCGCGGGCCAGGGCGGCCGCGGGAGCCAATGAGGTTGGCGGGGCTCAGGAGTTGAGAGGGAGCGTGCAGGCAGGCGTCAGTCCTTTGCGGAGCTGGGTGAAGGACGGGCGCACCCTCCCTCCCTCCCTCTGGTGGGGGGCTGGGGTGGGGGAGACGGGGGGTTGCAGCTGGTTGGGGGGGGGGCGGGATCCCGGAGGTGTCCGGGGTCCGGAGGCATGGCAATATGCAGGGCGGGGGTGGGGGTACCCCCGACCCGGAGAAGCCCTCGGCTTTTGCTAGTAATATGGCGAAGCCGGAAGAGGGGAATGGAATTGCCGGGGAACGGTTCTTGGCGGAGGCGGGAAGGAACTCACTTTGCTACCCATATGGCTGGTGAGGGATTGTCCCGCTGCCGGAACCGTAAGTTATGCAGTTATGGTTGTAAGGTTATAATTTTGCTTGTTCAATAAAGCTGCGACCAGTTGTTTTGCCAATAACGGATTGATGTTGTGGTTATTTGTTAAGGAAGGGGGAGGGGGGGAATATTTGGGGGGTGGGTGAGGGGGGAGAGGGCCACGTCCGCCGTACCTGGTTACTTACTGCATAGTATTTTATCCAGTTTATCTCTATAATATCAATAGATGGTTCTTTTATAGAGATTATTACTTTATTGGCTTTACTTATTGTGCTATTTGCTTTAGGTGTGAGCTATGATATTAGCTTTAGAACATAAGATATGCCATATTGGGTCCTACCAAAGGTCTAGCAAGCCCAATAACCTATTTTCAACAGTGGCTAGTCCAGGGCACAAGTACTTGTCAGGTTCCCAATAGGTATGCAGATTCCATGCTACTCATTCCAAGAGTAAGCAGTGGATTTCGCCAGTCCATTTTAATAATGGTTTACAGCAAGGAATTTTCCTTCAGGAGCTTGTCCAAACCTCTTTTAAACCCAATGATACTAACAGTTTGAAGAACATAACAAGAATGTAGCTTTCTATGCCTTTTTCTGTTGGGGACAGTATCACAAATAGTTTTCCTTTGAAAACTTGAGCTGGGGAAGTCTACTGGTATTACTGTATCCATATGTTTACTATGGAAGTTTAAGCTGTCCTAACACTGCTTCTGCTCCATCTGTACCCTTTCAGTGGCACCAAAGAAAGTTATACATCACACCTTGTTGTTTCTCGATTCACACCTTCGACACATGGGGAGTGATTTTAAAAGTCTTAGTCGTGATTTAGGATATCTGGAGATTTCTTTAGAACCATTTCACACATGATGTTAAGAGACATCTCTGGTGGAGGGACATTGTACTAGGCAAGGGGCGTGCTGGAGGTGTGTCTGGAGAGGTACAATGAACTTAACAATGAATTCAGATATCCCAGTTTGATTTCAGAAATGTCTGCAGGCATGTCCATGTTTAGATCTGCTCCAGGTACAAAGAGGTATCAGGAAAGTGCATGTTATGGCCTTAAAACAGCCAAAGAGTATAGGGAAATTAAGTGACTAGTCTAGAACCATAAGAACATAAGAACATAAGATATGCCATACTGGGTCAGACCAAGGTCCATCAAGCCCAGTATTCTGTTTCCAACAGTGGCCAATCTAGGTCATATGTACCTAGCAGTTTCCCCAAGAGACACAAGTTCCACAATGCTTGTATTGGGTCAAGCATTGATATCTTCGATCACTTCTTAATAATGGTTTATGGACCTTTCCTCCAGGAACTTGTCCAAACCTTTTTTAAGCCCAGCTACACTAACAGCCTTTACTACATCCTCCGGTAACAAATTCCAGAGTTTGATTACACGTTGAGTGAAAAAATATTTTCTTTTAGTAGTCTTAAATAGTTTACCCTGTAGCTTCATTGCATGTCCCCTAGTCTTTCTATATTCTGATAAGGTAAACAATCGATCTACGTTTACCCGTTCCACTCCGTTCATTAATTTATAGACGTCTATCATATCTCCCCTCAGCCGTCTCTTTTCCAGGTTAAAGAGCCCTAACCTTTTTAGCCTTTCTTCATAGGAGTATCCTTCCATCCCCTTTACCATTTTGGCGGCTCTTCTCTGTACCTTTTCTAAAATCGCTATATCCTTTTTAAGATACGGCGACCAGAATTGCACACAATATTCAAGGTGCGGTCTCACCATGGAACGATATAAAGGCATTATAATATCTTTTGTTTTATTTTCCATTCCTTTCCTTATCATACCTAGCATTCTATTTGCTCTCTTGGCCGCCGCTGCACACTGGGCCGAGGGTTTTAACATGGTATCCACAATGACGCCTAAATCTTTTTCCTGGGTGGTGGTTCCTAATGTGGAACCTTGCATCGTGTAACCATAGTTTGGGTTGTTCTTCCCTAGGTGCATAACTTTGCACTTGTCCACATTAAATTTCATCTGCCATTTTGATGCCCAGTCTTCCAATTTATCAAGATCCTCTTGCAATTTTTCACAATCCTCTTGGGTTTTAACAACTTTAAATAGTTTTGTGTCATCTGCAAATTTGATAACCTCACTCGTTATTCCACTTTCCAAGTCATTTATGAATATGTCAAAAAGCAGCGGACCCAGCACAGATCCCTGGGGTACACCACTATTCACCTTTCTCCATTGGGAAAATTGGCCATTTAGCCCTACCCTCTGCTTTCTATCTTTTAACCAGTTCCTGATCCACAATAGTACACTGCCTCCTATCCCATGACTCTTTAGTTTTGCCAAAAGTCTCTGATGAGGGACCTTGTGAAAGGCTTTCTGAAAGTCCAGATACACAATATCAACCGACTCACCTTTGTCCACCTGTTTATTCACTCCTTCAAAAAAACATAACAGATTAGTAAGACAAGATCTTCCTTGTCTAAAGCCATGTTGGCTGTCTCCCATTAGGTTGTGACTATCTACATGCTGAGTAATTTTATTCTTTATGATGGTTTCTACCATTTTTCCCGGTACTGACATCAGGCTCACCGGTCTGTAGTTTCCCGGATCACCCCTGGAACCCTTTTTAAAAATTGGTGTTACATTGGCGATCCTCCAATCTTCAGGTATTAGAGATGATTTTAATGATAGTTCACAGATTACTGATAGCAGGTCTGCAATCTCATATTTCAGTTCTTTCAACACCCTTGGATGTATACCATACGGCCCAGGTGATTTGCTACTCTTCAGTTTATCTAATAGTTGTAAGACATCTTCCTGATGTATCGATATTTCTTTCAATTCTTCCGCACTTTTAAATACCACTTCAGTCATGGGTAACCTCCCTACATCTTCCTCAGTAAAGATCGAAGCAAAGAATTCATTCAGTCTCTCCACTATCGCCTTGTCGCCTCTTAGTGCTCCTTTAAACCCTTTATCATCTAATGGACCAACTGACTCTCTCACAGGTTTTTTGCTACGAATGTACTTGAAAAGGTCTTTATTTCGCGTTTTTGCTTCTGCAGCAAGCTTCTTCTCAAATTCTCTCTTTGCCTGCCTTATCAATGCCTTGCATTTGACTTGCCAGTGCTTGTGCTGTTTCCAGGTTTTGTCATTTGGCTATACTGGAATTTGAACCCTAAGCAGCCTGCTCCAAACCAACCACTTTAACCATCATGATATCAGACATTCAGACTCTGAAATGTTCTAGGGACATCTATGTAGAAGTCTCTATAGACGTCCATATTGAGCATGTCCACATTTCAGAAATTATGCCTGAACTTGGGTGCTCCTGCTTTTTTTTTCAGATGTTTCAGCTTTGAACATCCCATATTGCACTTGGACGTCCCATTGTAAAATGTGTCTTATGACCTGTAAGTCTCACTACTTGGTCTTCAGTCTCACATTTTGGGGTGCTTCTCCCTTGGCATCTCTGGTTTGCATTGAAGGCAATGGTGAGTGAAATTGACTTTCCCAGCTTTCATTCTTCATAGCCCACTGCCCTAACCACGAGGCTTCTCCACTCAAAGCATGTGCTCTCATTGTCCCCATGCTCACTCACAAAATACTGCTGCTGCTACACCCATAACAAATCTTTGCAGTTTTCACCACACTACTCCTGGAGAGGTGAAGTGTGGGAGGTGGAAGGTGCATCAGAGAAAGAAGATCCTGGGGGAGTGTAGCAGGGAAAGAGTAACTGTGATTCTGTGGAGTTGTTTATGAAATGACATTATAGAAGGGGCTTACATATTTATGTTTGGTTAGGGCCCACGTATACTATGGAGTATGTTTACTAAATGGCGCTAATGTCGCAGCAGCGGAATTAGCACGCGATAAGTGATGTTATCTCACGCTAATGGTGCATTATCGCGCGATAACGTCACTTATCGCGCGATAAAGCGTCTGCGGCATTAAGGCACCCTAACGCCGTGAAATCCGGCCCTAAAGGGCGGAGGAAGGCTTCCCAGAGGGCGGAGAGAGGGGGTCAAAGGGTGGAGAGTGGGAGGGGTGAGGCTCCAGGCACACTAACGCTGTGGAATCCGGGTCTGAAAACTAACGCCAGTGAAACCCTCGCGTTAAGGCACATTTGCAGGAAAGAGAAACCATTTACGTCAGCAATGTACAGCAAAGCCAGGGAAACCTAGAAAAAGTGATAGTTGTGATACATGTGCACGGAACAAAAAGGCACAAAAACACAGAAAATGAGCTGAACAAAATTTAAAATCCCCATAACCAAGCTGGCCAATAGTGATATTAATGAGAAACATTAAAAAACACTACTGAGAAAGCTAAAAAAAAAGATATCATGTCTGGAAGGGTCTATGCTCTGTCCCCCTACAAGGTGAATGATCCCACATTGAAATAGCGCTGATCAGGGTTTTCCCTCTATATTGGGCAGCTTTCTTATGGTGTGCACATGTGCCGCAACAGCAGAGTGGGCATGTAGGAAAAGGCAACTGTACAGATGCTGGAAATGGGATACAGAGGGCTGCAGGCAGCACATGCTGTGGTGCAGCTGGGGCACAGTGCAGACTAGGCAGATGCCTAGGTGGCACATAGGAATGCTGAAACTTTAGAGCAGCCAGACAGCAACTGATGAGGGCCAAACATGGGCATGAGAGTGTTTCTCACAGTGTCACAGGGGATAGTACCCAGCAGGTATCCCCAAGGGCAGAGAACATTGGCAGGCGGTGTGGGGAGGGGTGGAACCGCGCATGTCCATGTAGGCACCCCTACCCAAGAACCCACACCATAGGCAGCTGCCTAATGGTATACTGGATGGCCTGGGATTGCGCACCACCAGCACCACCTGCATAATGGCATGGCAGCATGGTGGCGGAGGGGTGCTGGTGGCGGAGGGGGCAGTGGCATCTGCCCACAACAGACCATGGCCTAGCCCCGTTTAGGTGGGTGCCATGCACTGCAATAGACAGGGGCTGTCTGACGAATAGTTATGGTATCCCCAGGGAATGAACAGTCCCTGTAGCAACAGTGTGGTGCAGTACACACAGCCAGTGTGTTCATGAGCAGCAGGTCACACGTTCAAGTCCCAGCTGTGGCTCCTGCCAACCCAGTCCCCATATTTTACCCAGTACTAAACCGTGGTAATAACAATGGAACCTTTATTGCAGATAACATAAACATGCCTGAAACGCCTATATTTTACCCTACAGAACACAGACATCATAAACATGTGCAATACCTAGAGCAGAGTTTCCCAAATACAGTCCTGGAGGGTCAAACACCATTCAGGTGTCATGCTTTCTCTAATAAATATGCCTGTGCTGCATTTGCATGCGCCGCCCCATGGTATGCAAATGTATCTCATGCATATTCATTAGGGACAGCATGAAAACCCGAACAGTGTTTGGCCCACCAGGACCGGAGTTGTGAACCTCTGCCCTAGAGCAGAGGCCAACAGGGGTACAAACACCCACACCCACAGGCTCCACTATCCAACGCCTCATGGAGAGGCAGGCTGTTGGGCCCTGCATGCAGCAGCATCTCCCAATACTAGCACTTGCATACCTTAGCAATGCCACCCTAAACCTGGGAATATGTTACACAAATATCAAAAGGTCGCTATGATTAATAGCAGATAGCAATTCCTAAGTTAAGCACAATTTGCTGATTGAGCTGCATCATAGCAACCTTTCTGATATCTGTGGAGTGTGTTTCAGTTCTGGTTTCTGACAGTGCTTACCACCCCGGGGAGTATTGAGTACCATAGCCATGCCTGCACTGTGCTCAGGACTGGTTTGGTAGCCAGGGCTGCCAAAAGCCTCTATATTTGCACAATGCTGGCATAGGTCTGGGAGTGTGTGTGTGTCTATCCAGTGTGTTGTGACTGCCAACACCTTACTCAGCCCACACTGCTTGCACTGTTTCCAGTGTTAGCCTGCCAATGTGCATAATGAGGAGCAAGGTACTGTGGGTATAGCCCGGACAGGGCGGCCTGGGCAGGATGCATCTGTACAGGGCATAGGGCTGGGACATTGTAGTGCTCGGCCACCTCCTGCATGGACAGGGTGGCCACAGCATGTCCTGCTGAGAGGTCACTCTCACCCTGACTGAGTAGTGACCACGGCATGGCTAGGTTCCCCCATAGTGTTATATAGTATGTCTCTCAAGTGATATTTTTGGGTTCTGTTTTCCGAGGCTCAATCACTGACTTATCTGCTTGGTGGATGTGCTCACATCCCCTCCAGGAACATGCATTATGGACTAGCTAGCAGACTGTCTGCTGTTAGTATGTGTATGGCTGGAGGCTTGCTGATGGAGAATGTCAGATGGTGGAGGGGGGCAGCTGAGCATTTCCAGGCCTACTGTCTGTCTTCCATTGCCTTATGGCTGTGTACAGATCTGCATTGACTGTCCTGTAGGGTGTCTGTTCCCCAGCAGGACTAGGGTTGATGGTTCCCTCTACTGCCCCCATTGCAGGGATGTAGAATGTGGATATGTTGGTGGGAGATCCTGTTCCCCACCCTGAGCCCTAGAGAGCGGGTTGGGTGGTGGTACATAATTCGCTTATGGGTCCAAACACCCCCCTTCAATTACATCATTTGACCATGGCATCCACACAGGATATGCACTATTCTGGGTGCATCATAGTCCATAAGGGCTAGACCTGACTGAAAAATACAGATGGACACAGGTGCATCCTAGGTGTGGCTGCTGGAACTACCTATCACACACTGGCACTGATGGGGACCTGCAGCATAGTCTATCTCAGCCATGCTAGGTGCTGCAGACCTGGTGCTGGGCACCCCACCTCACCCTCAGGGTGAGCACAGTACCCCCACAATGTGTTGGTCTGTAGTTACTCTGTGCCAGTGACACACACGGTCAGATCCCCCTACCAGGCCTAGGTGCTGTGGGGGTGCATACCCCATCCCGTAGTCATCTGTAGACTGCCGAGCTGCATGTGCAGTGCATCATGGGTATGGGTGGGTTAACCCTATCCTGGTAACCACAGCAGACAGTTTGTGTGGTGACCTGCAGTCCTTCTGTAGTCAGCCAGGGTTTTTTTTAGCAGCTATAGAGCAGTAGCCCACTGGTTACTTCACTGCCTGTGGAGGCAGAGGTCATGGGTTTGATCCCACAGTGGGGTTATTTGATAGGGCTGTCTGAGGCATTTACTTTTTTAATTTAAATTAGTGCTGCCAGCAAAAAACCACTCACAGTGCTGTAACCTTAAGGTGCCTCATAAGGCGCCCTATAGGGAATATTATAGGGTACCTTGGTGGACAGTGCACTTTATAATGTGCCCTCTGGAGTTCCTTATAGGGCGCGTTATGTGGCACCTTAGGTTATGGAACTGTGAGGGTGTGTTTGCTGGCAGCACTAATTTAAATTGAAAAAAAAATGCCTCAGACAGCACTGATTTAAAGTAAAGGGTAATGTCTCAGACAGCCTTATCCATTAAGCCCACTGGGGGATTGAACTCATGACCCCTGTACCAGCAGCCAGTGTATTAACCATTGTGCTACACCTCTGTTGCTGTGCTTGAAGGTCAGCGTGCCTAATTAAGGTTAACATGCGGTAACGTGTGCAGCTCCCTCTATCGCGCAATACTTTGCACGGCGCACCTTATCTCACGATAATCCGCACTTGCTACCTTAAGACTGGAACGCCCACTCCTTTTATGGCATTCTGCACATTATCGCTGAGCGCACATTAAGACGGTTTAGTAAACATACCCCTATGTGTTAAGTTCATTTGCAGTTACTGAAGGTGTACTTAATGCCTTATCTTGATGTGGCATGTTCACTGCAAAACTGATAGTGCATGATAAGTACTGCACACTAATTGCAATGTGCAGTCCATGCCCACTCTCCACCCATAATCCATCCAATCTCTGCCTTATTACGCATGGCTGTTTATAATGCAAAGTAGCCATCACCGCAGGTCTGCACTAATGGTTACCATGCATTAAAATGCATATTAACTGCTTAGCACACTTTAGTCAAAGGTCCCTACATTTTTTAAGGTGTTTTAATGAACTGAATGTACATTAATGAATGCACACTCATAGTTAATAGGCCACATAGAACTGCAGATCTTCATTCAGTAAATTTTGAGGCCCTTTTACTAAAATGCAGTAAAGTTTCCATTTCCTTCACCTTAACTGCAAAGGTTAAGTTTGAGTAAGTGCAAAGCCAGTGCAGTACATGCAGGGAGCATCCCCAGAATCTGCCCCACATTCATTGCACTTACCACACAGCCCCATGTTGCATGCCATGGCTGGACCTGCATTACCTGAGGAGGCATGTAACATGGCACAAGCATAAAATAGATAGACAAGCAGCAATTGTGCACCCCAACAACCCAACTTCCCTGAGCACAGATCCCTTGGGCAATCAACACCCCCCCTACCCCAGCACTGCTCATCTACCAGTTCAGCACTCTACCATGGAACAGTCCCCGCACCAGATTCCATCAACAGAAGACCTCCCCTAAGCAGATAGTCCCCAGCAGAAGACTCCCCCACTATCCATACTCCCTCTCACTGACTCACCCCTGGGACTTACCCGGAGGAAACCCTGTCTCTAGTTGGGCTAAGGCAGGAATGGTCCCCTTCCACTCCTGTCCCAGAGCTGCCAGGCTTCAAAATTTAACACGCGGGGATATGAGACACATACACTAATACTTACAGGGAACATGGGCAATGGAGGGTTAAGTGGCTTGCCCATGCCCACTCTCTGCCCTGAATCTGCCCAAATCTGCCCAAATCATGCCCACTCTCTGCCCTGAATCTGCCCAAATCTATGCTAAGAACTTAGCCTGTTTTTTTTACCACAATGATGTTTTTACCGCGTGGTAAGCAGAGTCCATGGTAACTACTAGCATGTGGTAAAGCCTTTGTTCAGTGCACTTTAGTAAAAGGGCTCTTTAGTAAGGAATAAGGACTTCATTTTAGGTAGAGTGCACCTTTCCCCTTTTTTTAATAGCACCCTCATGTTTAGAGGTGTGGAATGCCAAAGGGAGGAGAATGAGTGCAAGTGTGTGTCCAGCATAACTAGCGCTTCTGTTCTTAAATTGTTTATAAATAAATACGTTTAGGTATTTATTTTCCAGCTATTAGGTGTTCTTTGGGGGTACAAAAAAATCAGTGTTCATCAGTGTTTTCATGCTACAAGTACTCTCTATGTGGCTTTATGTATGGCCAGAGTTGTTTTTACAGAGAGAGTATCCAATGAGGAGATCCCAACTCTCAAAGGCAAAAGACACTATCTATTCTGTGATTTCCCCTTCCTTTTAATGATCTACCTCATTTGTTATATCTCTTTATCCTAGAAATACAATATGGGTATATTTTCATGAGCAGTCTTATGGCACCACACATAGGAGACACATGACAGACAATTTTATAAAGGTGCAAAGCTTGTTTATTAAGTATGATTTTGAACAAGTTGCAAATTCAACCAAAAGAGTAAACATACTGAAAACCCCATAATAGAACCAACTTACCCAGTGACACCTGACAAGCAATTATTTTATCACATGCTTTACTAAGAAAATTAAAGGTCTCCATCAGGTCCTACAGGCAGTTCCAGTGAGCCCCCTACTAGCTACAGAGGAGAGCATATCCTTACCCCTCAATGCACAGTCATCTTGGACTCATTCTATCAGATAACAGAGGAGGTCCTTGAAAAACGTTTGAAAGCCTCATAAAAGGGACCACTAAAATAGTGCCAACATCACTAAAAATGGCCGAGATGTGCATCCTACCAGTAAAGAGCACTCTTGATCGGGACAAGCTGAGAAATTTGCCTTTTCTGGGAAAAACTACAGAACAGCCTGCTTTCAACTCAATGACTGACTTAATGAAACTGGTTAGATCCATGGCAGTCTAGATTCAGATTTAGGTATGGAACAGAGAGTGCTCATAGCCTTGCTAGACAATCTCCACAGGAACCTTGACAAGGGATCTGTCTCAATACTAATGCTGCCAGATTTCTCAACTTTTAACTGTGGACTACAATATCATACTTGAATAACTGGCAAAATAGGTTGAAAAAAATAGGATGAAAAAGCTGCAGTTGTCTGCCTGTTAGCTCACGTTTCGCACCTGTTGTCTCAGGTTGGTGAGAGTTTCTCAGAGACATAGGCTGCTCTGAGCACATGTATTCTGTGTGCAACAGCAGTTTTGGCACAGCTGGGCTGTGCACACACCTAATGTCCCTGGGTATGTGGATATATGCAGGGTGACAGTTGCAGCTGTCTCTGATTTTAAGGGGAATTGTTGTAGTGGTTGATATGGAAGGACAGACTAGATAGGCCATGTGGTCTTTTTCTGTCATCATGTTTCTATGTTTATATCACTGGCAAAGGTTTGTGTGATTCAAATCCAGTCTATTAGACAGGCAACAACTCCATTCTATTCAAAATTACCACATCACCATGGGCACTGACCTGCAGGATATCAAAGGGTTCCATATTGTTACCTATTTTATTTACTATATATTTCAAGCCTCCAGTTGAATTGTTTCAGTTGATGGACACAAAGGTTTACATCTATGACAATGATGTACAGCTACTCAAACCCATTAAAGCAGATCTACCTACACCTTTGAGGAAATTGACTGCCTGTCTAACAGCAACTCAAGAACTGGTAAAAAAATGGGGAGAAAGCCAACATGGATTTAATCAAGGAAGATCTTGTCTTACTAATCTGTAATATTTTTTTAAGGTGCGAATAAACAGAAAGATAAAGGTGAGCTGGTCGATAGAGAACCCAATTCTGTGTCCCTCACGCCCGGGCCATCAGGACCTGTACAAAATGTATGAGCCAGTGTTAAACCCGATTCTGCTACTGCTGGAGCTCAAAGTTCCCGCGGTTGCAGAATCAAGACACTTGGATGGGCCAGCATGATCAGCATTCTGTGCCGGCTGATGTCCAAGTGCCTGTCCATCTTCCCTGCACAGAGCTCCTGCATGTGTGCTGGCACCCTGGCATCCCATCACCATAGCACCGGGACGTACGGCAGAAGCTCACATGGCCCACCAGTGACCAGACTCAGTGGTCTGCCAGGGCCAGGATCATGTAGCAGGGGCTTTCCTGCAACTGCTTCTCCTTTGTGGTGTGGCTGCCTGACCCGATCCCCTCCATTCATGGGACTTTTTCCACCTCCGATGTGGAATAAGTCCCACGTCTAACCTGCCATCTCTGGACGTACAGGGTCGTGACCTGAATTGGTCCTATATGTCCAGGTGCAGTGGCTTGCCCCAGTACCACCTACTCGCTGGCTCTGGCCCTCCCCCTCCTGCCCCCAAACAGTGCTCCCTGCACATACCATCTATCTGTGCAGGGAGCGTGGTGCATGGAATTGCGTCCAGGGTCTGAATGGGGGTTGGATGTCCATCCCAGACATCCAACTCTGCTAGTCATGTTCCTGGATGCCAGCTATAGTGTACCTGGATTTTCAGAAAGCCTTTGACAAAATCCCAAATAAGAAACTGTTGGAGAAATTATAAAATTATGGGATAGGAGGCAGTGTACTATTGTGGATTGGGAACTGGTTAAAAGATAGCAGAGAGTAGGGCTAAATGGCCAATTTTCTCAATGGAGAAAGGTGAATAGTGGAGTACCCTAGGGATCTGAACTGATTTTTAACATATTGATAAATGTCCTGGAAATGAGAATAACAAGTGAGGTGATCAAATTTGCAGATGGCACAAAATTATTCAAAGTGTTAAAACTCAAGAGGATTGTGAAAAATTGCAAGAGGACCTGATGAAATGGAAGATTGGACGGCCACATGGCAGATAAAATTTAATGTGGACAAGTACAAAGTTATGCACCTAGAAAGGAATCAAACTATGGTTACATGATACAAGCTTCCACATTAGGAACCACCACCCAAGAAAATGATCTAGGTGTCATTGTGGATAATACGTTGAAACCCTCCACCCAGTGTACAGTGGCTGCGAAGAAAGTAAATAGAATTCTAGGAATCATAAGGAAAGTAATGGAGAATAAAACAAAGGATATTATAATGCCTCTGTATAGTTCCATGGTGCGATTGCACCTTAAATATTGTGTGGGATTCTGGGTCTCCATATTGTAGAAACATAGAAACATAGAAATTGATGGCAGAAAAAGATCACATGGCCTATCTAGTCTGCCCTTCCATACCTACTACAATAGTCTGTAGTCCCCTTTTATTCTTTAGAAATCTTCTGTGCTTGTCCCATGCTTTTTTGAATTCAGATACCATTCTCATCTCAACTACCTCCACTAGGAGACTATTTCACGCACCTACCACTCTTTCCGTAAATAAATATTTCCGCAAATTACTCCTACGTTTATCCCCTTTGGCTCTCATCCTATGTCTCCTCATACCAGAGCTAGTTTTCAATAGAAAGAGGCTCTCTTCTTGGGCATTTATGCCATGGAGGTATTTAAACATCTCTATCATATCTCCTCTACCCACCTTTCCTCTAACGTATATACCGTATATTAAGATCTTTAAGTCTGTCCCCATATGTTTGTTAATGAAGACCTCTAAACATCTTAGTAGCCACCTTCTGCACTGACTCCATCCTGCTTATATGCTTTTGAAGGTGTGGTCTCCAGAAATGCATATAATAATCCCAAATTAGGTTGCACCAGAAACTTATACAGAGGCACTATCAACTCCTTTTTTCTGCTGGCATCCTTCTGGCTGTTGCCGTCACCTTTTCTACTTGTTTAGCCACTTTGAGATCATCAGAAATGATCATGCCCAGGTCCTGCTCTTCTTTCATGGACAAAAAGTATTTTGCCCCTACACTGTACAACTCTCTTGGATTTTTGCCACCCAAATGCATGACCCTGCATTTTTTAGCATTAAATCTCAGTTGCTAAATTCTCAACCATTCTTCAAGTTTAGCTAGATCCCTCCTCATGTTATCTACTCCGTACTGGCTGTCTACTCTATTGCCGATTTTGATATCATCCACAAGAGGCAAACCTTACCTGACAGCCCTTCTGCAATATCACTAGCAAAGATGTTAAAAAAAGTTGGACCAAGGACAGGTCCCTGTGGCACACCACTGGTACTCTTCAATTTACCTGTACACTTTGTCACTTCCCACACAACTAATTTGTAACCCAGTCAGTTATTTTAGGGTCCATCCCTAGGGTACTCAGTTTGTTTCTGAGTCGCCTGTGTGGAACAGTGTCAAAGGCTCCCCCTAAAATCACAGTTCTGGAACCTTGGAATACTGCTGGGTTCATCACTTACTTTGATCCTGTAAGATCATGCAGACTTTAAAAATTGCTTAAATCACCTGCCGCAACTATGAAATATCCCTCTATACATTGATAAGAAAAGTCTGATCACAGTGGTCCATGCTGTGATATGGTCTTATATAGACTAATTTAATGATTGTACATTGATCTGACCACAAAGAGTTTGTGCCTGTTACAATTAATTTAGACTGCTTCAGCACAGCTGGCATGACCATTACTCTATAAGGACAAATGTAAAATACTATCTCTGGTGTATTAGCAAGCCTTAAGGAAAATGGTCTTTTAGCTCCTTTGCACTCTCTCTCAGCTTTGCATTAATCTTACCATAGGATTGGAAGACGTTTGGTGGATATTAAGAACATTAATTTCTTCTGTGGCAGAGAAAAGGAGGGGCACTTCTGAAAATGAAATTGGCAAGGGTATAAGATGAGACCTATTGCCATGAGCCTTGTGGAGCAGTTGATGGGTGACCCTCCAACCTTAATTCATCATTATTACTGATGCAGTGTGGAATCTATGATCACTGAACTAGCATTCCACAATGAACGAGTAACAGTTATTTTATTTATTTAACAGTATTTCTAAACCGCCTTATCTTATTAATCAAGGTGGTATCACAGAAAACAATCGGGTAAAGTGAGTGTGTTAAACATGCAGTGAGGGAGAAATTTAGTTGAGTGTGTGTTGTATTGTGTGCTAGATTGGGGTGAGCTATGTACAAGGTGTGTTGTATTGTGTGCTAGAATGGTTTGAGCTATGTACAGTGTGGGCTATATACAGTGGTGCTACAAGACATTTTCTATACAGGCGGTATCAGTTAGGGCATGATGAAGTGAAAACGTGCAAAGAATTTGTAGTATAAGAGTAAAATGCTGAGATATGCAGTCAAGACAAGAAAAAGCTGGCCTGATAGGTTTTTGTGGCTGAAAATGAGAACCCAACAGCAAAATGTGAAAGAGGAACATTTGAATTGTGCCAGCAGTTAATGTTAAGCTGATTCTCTCTAATACAATTTGCGGTACAGATAGTTAATGCTGTTGAAACCAAAACTTGCTCAAATATGTGACTGAGATGGGATGATGGTGAGCCTTCCAGGGAGGTATGGTGCTTGAAAATACTTAAAGTTCTTGATCGATTTTAATCTATAGAACCCAAATACTTCATAAATATGGTAAATACTGCCACTCATATTACCTGTAAAACAGTCTAGCAGTGTCTTTTGAAACTGCTATAGCATATTGCTAATTTTGCAGCTCTTTTCTCTAGAAACTCTCTGGCCTTGGTGCAGTAAGTGGTGCATTGCAATTCTGTGCTAGACGTCAGCATTCAAACATATGCACTAAACCCCCTTTTATTCCCAATGGGGTGATCTGAAAGTCTGTGGGAGGGGGCAGTAGCGAAGGTGGACATGTGTAAGTGCTTTGTAAAATAGACACATTTTGGCTCCAAAAAGACAAATGTATTTATTGCAATATAAAGAGAGTGGAGGCATTCAAAATAAGGGCCCAGGCACAGGCAGAAAACCAGACAGTTTTAGAAAAGTGGACGTGCAAGATCTGGACCTACACTGTACCAGCCACATAAATGTGCCAGAGTCAGTATTGCGGAACATGTGTTTGTATACATTACCACATACATGTCCTAGACTGCCATTTTGGAAAATGATACATGCAGCAGTACAGCAGTAGACAATAAGGCTTCAATATGTAGCTGCTAGGTTTTTTGAGTGACAAAAAATATTGAGAGACTGAGGAGGCATTCTCCCCTTCTCTGTACCATTAGGTGGCCAAAACAAGCACTTTTTAAATGTCTGTTCGTACCCAGGGGTAGGTATAGACATGGATGTCTCTGCCAGTGCATTTAAATGTGAGGCAGTAATCAAAAAGTGTCTGCACACATGTATCTTTTTCTGAATGCTTAGTTCAGTCTCTCCGTGTGACATAGGCATGATTGTGCCGGACACATGTAAACTCGGGGCATTCTAAAATGGTTCTTGGAATGTGGATGTGATTTGGACTTCTGAACAGCCATTTTTGGACCTACAAATCATGAATAGGGCTTCTAAAATGACAGGGGTATGTTTACTAAACCGTCTTAATGTGCGCTCTGACACATTAGCGCGCGATAAGGCGCCTTATCGCACAATAATGTTTATGTTTATGTTTGTGTTTATGTTTATGTTTATTAAAATATTTTCTATACCGCCCCATACCAGTGGCATCTGGGTGGTTTACAATTATTAAAATAACATTACATTACAGGCTGTTAAGAAACTAAAAAGAACGCCAGTTAAAATAATAAAAGCGATAGAGGAGAAGCAAAGGATAAAAGAACATAGCAAGTAGAGAAACATCAACAAGAGGAAGAGGAGGGAGACAATGACGCTTTACCGTGCGATAAGGTACCTTATCGCGTGCTAACGCACTCAGCGGCGCAAACGAGCAATGAAGGTGGAGTAAAGGCTCCTTGAGGGCGGAGGAAGGCTCCCCAGGGGCGGAGAGAAGGGGTCAATGAGTAGAGAGTGGGAGGGAAGAGGCTCCCTGCACACTAATGCTGTGGATTTCGGGGCTGAAAACTAACGCCAGTGAAACCCTGGCGTTAGAGTAGATTTAAAGGGAAGAGAAACCATTTCCGTCAGCAATGTACAACAAAGCCAGGGAAACCTACAAAAGGTGATAAGTGTGATACATGTGCACAGAATAAAAGGGCAGATAAACATTGAAAATGACCTGAACAAACTGGAAAAAAAACATAACCTAGCTGGGCAATAGTGATATCAGTGGGAAACATCAAAAAACACTACCTAGAAAGCTCCAAAAAAAAAGATATCAATTTTGGAAGGGGCTATGCTCTGTCCCCATACAAGGTGAATGATCCCACAGTGAAATAACGCTGATCAGGGCTTTCCTTGTTACTGGACAGGTTTCCTATGGCATGCACATGTCCCACAACAGCAGGGTGGGCATGTTAGAATGGGCAACTGGATAGATGCTGGAAAAGGGGACACAGAGGGCTGCAGGCGGCACATGCTGTGGTGCAGCTGGGCCACAGTGCGGACTAGGGTGATGCTTAGGTGGCCCATACGAATGCTGAAACAGTAGAGCATCCAGACAGCAACTGATGAGGGCCCAACACGGGCACGAGTGTGTTTCCCACAGTGTCACAGGGGATAGTACCCAGCAGGTACCCCCAAGGGTACAGAACATTTGCAGGTGGTGCTGGGGGGAAGCGTGGACATCTATGCAGGCACCCCTACCCCAGAACCTGCACCATAGGCAGCCGCCTACCCGCACACTGGATGGCCCGAGACTGCGCTCCACCAGCACCACCAGTAGAAGGGCATGTCAGCATGGTGGTGGAGGGGGCAGTGGCTGCTGCCCACAGCAGACCATGGCCCAGCCCTGTTTAGGTGGGTGCCGTGCACTGCAACAGACAGGCTCTGTCTGACAAACAGTCATGGTATCTCCAGGGAATGCACTGTCTCTGTGACAACATGGTGGTGCAGGGCACACAGCTAGTGTGTTCAGGAGCAGAAGATCACAGGTTCAAGTCCCAGCTGTGGTTCCTGCCCAGACCCCATAGTTTACCCACTACTAAAATGCGGTAATACAGACAGAACCTTTAGTGCAGATAATGTAAATATGCCCAAAACGCCTACATTTTACCCTACAGAGCACAGACACCATAAACATGTGCATTACCTAGAGCAGAGTCTCCCAAAAGCAGTCCTGGAGGGCCAAACAGCATTCAGGTCCCATGCTGTCTCCAATAACTATGGCTGTGCTGCATTTCTATGCACCGCCCCCATGGTATGCAGATGTATCTCATGCATATTCATTTGGGACAGCATGAAAACCCAAACAGGGTTTGGCCCACCAGGACCGGAGTTTGGAACCTCTGTCCTAGAACAGCGGCCAACAGGGGCAGACTCACCCGCCATCATCCAAAGCCACCTGGAGAGGCAGGATTTTGGGCCCTGTGTGCATCTCCCAATACTAGCATTTGCATACCTTAGCAATGCCACCCTAAACCTGGGAATATGGTACACATCTATCAAAAGATTTCTATGATGGGGAGAGAGGTTGGAGGCAGCGCAGAGGTCCGGAGACATCGGGCTTCTTTCCCTGCCGGCCCCGACGTCAGCAGGGGCCCCTTTAAAAACTTGGTAGGCCAGGCGCAGCCGGAGGCGCTAGTCGGGGCAGCGATATAAGGGGCTAGATAGAAGGGGCATATTATGCCCCTTGGGAGCCACGAAGGAGAGCGGGAGAGCCGTTCAAGTGCTGCGTGTTGTAGCTGTGGGATAGATGGGTAAAAGAAAAAAGAAGATCTTGCCGGCGGAGCAAACGGAGGTTGCTGTTGGACCCATGGACAAACATGTTAAGGTAGTGACTAACACTAATGTACCACTTGATCCTGACTTTCTCGTTCTACGTTCATCCCCGGTATCTCTTAGCTCTCCAGATCGGACACCACCTCTTCCTCCAGTTTATGAATCTCCACCGTTGTCTGCTCCTTTGGGCACTCAGTTTCAGCAGAGTACTCCGATTGATGTTGGGGAAAAGCTGAAACCAGTGGTATGGGTACCTGTTCCAGACGAAGCCAGGGTGATCTCAGATGATCAGGTTACCCTGGCAGATATTTGGAAAGTGGTAACCCGTATTGAAAACACCTTGGTGCCCACTGTAATACAGCTTTGTGGTTTCTCTTCTGAGATTACCACTAGGCTGTCTGAAGTAGATAAAAAGGTTGAGAATATTTCTAAACAGGTTGTTAAGTGTGAAACCCAGTGTCAGGCCCTTGCAGCTGTTAATTCTTCTCACATAAAGGATAGTTTGTATGTGCACAACAAGATGGAGCAATATGACAATATGTTTCGAGCAAAAAATGATAGATTGTTGAATTTTCCCTGTTCTCATTTGCTTTCTGCTGAAATCTTGTTGAGAAAGTATTTCAAAGAGGTCTTGGGGTTGGCTTCGGCTGACTCCATTGACCTCTCTAAGTTATATTACCTTACTGGTAAGAGGTTAGCTACGGGTTCTCTGGCTGGGTTTGATGAGGTTAAGGGCATGGAGGCCCTGGACCTTACCAAATTTCTAGAGGACTCAAGAGATAATATTTCCTCAAGAGCCACTTTGGTGGTATCTTTTCTTTCAGACCAGGATAGAATGATGGTTTTTCGTAGTTACTTTAAAAATATGTCTGCTTTGTTTTGCGGTGCTAGGGTTCAAATGTTTCCAGATATTAGTAGGGTGACTCAGACTAGGAGACAGGCCTTTTTGGCTCTTAAACCTAGACTGCTTGCTATCTCTGCTACCTTTTTTCTTAGATACCCTTGTAAATGTTTGGTTTTGTATCAAGGTTTAAAGTTTGTCTTTCTTGATCCTTCTCAGCTTGAGGTATTTCTTGCTGACAAGGAACGACTGGGTAATTAGTAACTGGAGGTGGGTGGGTTAAGTTAGTAAGCTGCCTGATAAATTAGAGTTGGCTCTATTTGTTTTGTGCTGATTTGTTTTCTTTTAAGTATCTCCCCGGATTGTGGGCTATGATGATGTATTGCCACTAATTGTGTGTTTCGGTTAATATTTGTGTTATTTTGCCTTTTGGAAACATTCATGGTTTCTTTATGCTTGCTTTGTAAGTTTGTTGAAATTTCAAAAAAAAAAAAAAAAAAAAAGATTGCTATGATTACTGGCAGATAGCAATTCCTAAGTTAAGCACAATTTGTTGATTGAGCATCATAGCAACCTTTCTGATGTCTGTGGAGTGTGCTACAGGTCTTGTGTCTGACAGTGTTTATCACCCTGGGGAGTGACTCCTACAGTATTGCGTACCATAGCCATGCCTGCACTGTGCCCAGGACTGGTGCGGTGGCCAGGGCTGCCAAACACCTCTATAGTTGCACAATGCTGGCATAGGTGTGGGGAGTGTGTGTCTGTCTATCCAGTGTGTGGTGGCTGCCAACACCCTCCTCAGCCCACACTGCTAGCACTGTTGCCAGTATTGGCCTGCCAATGTGCATAATGAGGAGCAAGGTACTGTGGGTATAGCCCGGACAGGGCGCCCTGGGCAGGATGCATGTGCACAGGGCATAGGGCACTGGCTGGGACATTGTAGTGCCCGGACACCACCTGCACAGACAGGGTGGCTACAGCATGTCCTGCTGGTAGGTCACTCTCACCCTGACTGTGTAGTGACCATGGCATGGCTAGGTTCCCCCATAGTGCTATGTAGCATTTCTTTCAAGTGATATATATGGGTTCTCCTTTTGGGGGCCCAATCACTGACTTATCTGCTTGGTGGGTATGCTCACATCCCAGTTTTGGGTGCACACATCTTCTCCAGGAACATGCACTGTGGACTAGCTAGCAGACTCTCTGCAGTTAGTATGTGTATGGCTGGAACACCTTGCAGGTGGTGGTGGTGGTGATGATGACCACCAGCAGCAGCATTACCAGGCCTTCTGTCTGCTATTGCCTTCTGGAATGCTACAGATCTGCACTGACTACCCTGTAGCGCAGGGGTGGGGAACCCTGTTCCTGGAGAGCTGCAGACCAGTCAGGTTTTTGGGATATCCCTAATGAATATGCATGAGATATATATGCGTTAGAGATATCCTGCCAACCTGACTGGTTTGTGGCCCTCCAGGGCTGGATTTGGAGACCCCTGCCTTACACCTCTGTCATTTAAGATTGTGAGTGGGCAAGGTGCAGATGTCCTAGACATCGAAAGGGTATATAGAATGTGTCACATTCCTCCTCGATTCTCACCACCACCAAAAAGTTGTCTAATAGACAATATTTTGCTGGTGGTGAGAAGTGAGGAGGAATGTGACACATTCTATCTAACCTTTTTGATGTCTTGGACATCTGCACCTTGCCCACTCACAATCTTAAATGACAGAGGTGTAAGGCAGGGGTCTCCAAATCCAGCCCTGGAGGGCCACAAACCAGTCAGGTTGGCAGGATATCTCTAATGCATATATATCTCATGCATATTGTCAGACGGCTGCCTGGGTGAGAATCTTCACAGTCTTGTCAAGTGCATATGTCTATATGATTTGCAAGGTATTGTGGGCAATGTAGTTCATTCACACCAGACACAGCTGCTGACAATAATTTAGTTGTGCTCTTGGGTAAAGCCAATAAGATATTTATTTATGGGGTTATTTCTCCCAACACAGATATGCTTGGTAGCACATAAATTAGGTTACTTGCTTTCAGTGTTAACTTGGAAAAACAAAGTCAAAATCAGGAAAACAACAAATGAAAAGCCACAAAGCAAGAAACAAACTGTTCTTTTCAGGTTAACTTCTGATTACTTCCCACATAGATACAGAAGTGATTCTCTCCTAGCTCACAAGCAATTAGGTAAGGCTTAATTGCTAACAGTCATCCAGCTGAAACCCCTTAGCTGGCTTGCTTTCTACTGTGTGGGTCAAATCCTGCTTCAGGAGCTTTTTATGAGTAGATTAAAGAACAAATTTGTATTTCTTTGTGATGGTTGCTGTACTTTATAACAGAAAGTTACCAACGGAATTTAGATAGAGAGCAGTCCATATAAACAGGATCCTCATCTGCTATTATTCCCCCTTGTTCAGCAAGCATGGGTTCAATATCATGGATTGGCACAGATGAATCTCTCAATGGAGCATTTTCAGGAGAATACTTGTTTCCCTGCTGTCTTTCAAGGTTATAGCTAAAGCATAGATCAGTGTTCATACCTGAGCTTCCATTGCTGCTAGAGTTCCTCTCTATATAGCCTGGCCAGTATGTAGTCCAGTTCTTATGTCCAGCCTTCCAATCCAGATCCCTGGACACTGGATCTCTCTTCACATACCTTCTGGCACAGGTCTTAGGGTCCCTTCCACGTGCAGCCGTCTCCCTCACAGGTAGCCTCTGGTGATTCCTAGCTCTGCAGCACCATTCCTCTGGCTTTCCCCAGTCCAATGGTGTATGCTGGCCCTTGGAATACCTCCCAGTATACGTACTGCTTTGGACTCTTCTAGACCTCTCAAAGGCTTTTCTCTTCCTTCTTCCAAAGGGTCTCTTTCCCTCTCTGTCCGTCCGGTTTGGCTTCTGCTTCTGATGATCCTTCAGATGAAACTGATGATCAAACTCAAGCTGATTCTCCGGATACTGAGGACAATTCTCTGGATATCCAAGGTGATCATGAAGATGATCATCTGTAGAATAAACTCTACTCTTATTCTGCTTAGATGAGTGCTCCTCCCTAATACAGCACAGCTGTGCTGAATCAGGCCCTGCCCTTTGAGATGAGTGCTTAGGGATTACCTCATAGCCCTCCTGATTGAACACACGTTTTCTCACTTCAGCTCCTCTAATGGCTGCTGGAAACCTGGTGCATTCTGGGACTGGTAGTCTTTTATGGGAAAATTCTGTTTTCTTATTTCTACCAGAACTGACAGGTTGCTTGTTCAGAGTCACTTCACCTTTTCTATAGCTCCTTCCTGAGCTATGATAAGCTTCCTTATCACATACCCCCCTGCTTAAGTTATTACAGACTGGTTTAACTGGTGAAACTTCTTTCCTACAGTCTGTAATACCTACGAGAGTGTTATCTTTTTGAAACTCACTTACTTCCTGACTGGCTTCAGGGACATTATTATTTACAGGCCTCTCCTTCCAAGACTTAAGTACATTAATATGGTAGGTCTGCCTACGCCCTCTTGCATTTTCTACCACATAAGATACTTGGCTCACTTGTTTAACAACCTTCCATGGCCCTTTCCACTGTACTTCAAATTTTGGAGCTGTACCTGCTACTTGAACCAAAACCTTTTCACCAATGCTTAATTGGCGGCTTTTGGCCTTCCTATCATACTACCCTTTCTGGCGCACTTGACTGTCCTGCAGGTTCCTCTCAGCAACCTGCGAGGTCCTTTCCAAACGTGCTCTCAAGTCACGTAGAAACAGTGGCACCTCCTGACTTCCTGGTTCAGGATCAATCCATTGTTCCCTCAAAATGTCTAACAAACCCCGTGGAGCCCTACCATACATCAATTCATATGGGGTTACACCTAAGGACACCTGAATTCTTTCCCTGCAGGCATACAAGGCAAAAGGCAATAACATATCCCATTCTTTTACCTCTCCTGCTAACCCCCTTCTCAACATTTGTTTGAGAGTTTGGTTGAATCTCTCCACCAAACCGTTTGATTGTGGATGGTAGGCTGAGGTTTTCACGTGATGAATGCCAAAGGCATCCCAGACCTGGGCCAAATATTTGGATACAAAATTGGACCCTCGGTCAGTCAACACCTCTCTTGGGAATCCCACTTCACAAAACAATTTTACTAGCTCTAAAGCTATTGTTTTTGCAGAAACATTCCTCAATGGTATGGCCCAGGGAAACCTTGTTGCCTGATCTACCATAGCTAGGATGTATTGGAAACCTCGGGGCGTTTTGACTAATGGGCCTACAATATCCATGGCAATACGACCAATTGGGTCTGTGATAATTGGCATGGAAATCAAAGGCACCACCGGTGGGTGAGCCGCTGTAACTCGCTGACACGCTGGACATGCAGCACAAAACTGGGCAGTTTCTTTGAAAATACCTGGCCAGTAAAAACGCATAAGTATTTGATCCAGCGTTCCTTGCATCCCTTTATGACCTCCCACTGGATGATCATGTGCTAGTCTAAGTACTAGCCCTTTGAAAGTTGTGGGTATCACCAATTGTTTTCAAATGGTCCCATTCCTGGGGTCCTGACTCTCTCTATATAATATGTCATTATCTAGTCTGAATCTGGGCAATTCCTCCCTGACCTCCTGAGCATACTTAAAAGCTCGGGTGAGAGCTTGATCAGCTCGCTGCTCTTGTGGAAAGTTAGGAAACTTTGCCACTAACTCAGCTGGCACCCAGGGTAAACTTTGACCAGCTAACATCTCAGCCCTACCCTGTGCTCTGCAAAGTCTCTCACGCCGCTTTTGTGCTTTCAACTTTCTTACTTTACCAGATGATGGGGTTATTAAATCATCATGAGAGGGTAAGTCTCCTAATAACTCTGCCTGCTCCCCCTCCTCCTTCTGCTGGCTCTCTACCTTAGCCTGCGAGCGGGTGGATACAAGGCCCCTCTTATTACCCATAGTTTGGCCTTCTGGAAGCTGAACCATCTTTTTAGCTAGGGACTGAGGACTTCCAAAGAAAGGCCCGGGAGCTATTTCCATTATTAAACCTTCTCCCTCCTTCTTTCCTAGCCCTTCCACTAGACCCTGCTTAAATCTTGGCCAGTCCTTTCCTAGAACCAAATCAAAGGGTAGCCTAGGCACCACTGCTACCAGGACTTCCTCTTGTTCCCCCAGGCACTTAACCTTTAGCCTATAGGTGGGATGTGATGTTGCAGCACCATGAATGCACCCGATGTGAACTTGGCTTTCAGGGGTTCTAGGCACAAATCCTTCTTGGGCCTCTATTCTCTTCCAAAGCCTTTCTGAAATCATACTCTGGTCTGCCCCAGAGTCTAACAAAGCATTTATGGTAATTCCTTGCACATCAACCATCAAAAGAAATCCTTCTTTGGGCTGTTTTAAATCCAGACCCATTAAGCTAGTGTGTGACTGGCATCCCTTCTCTAAATGTCCCAAGCTTCCACACTTGAAACATTTCTTTTCACTCCCCTGTGTCATCTGGTTTGATACAGTACATTCATTTTCAGAAACATTTTTAATTATTTTCTTTTCTGATACAGCACATCTTGCTTCAACACCAATCTTCAGAGGGCCACCCATTCTATGGCAAGCCTGCGTGGCTCCCAAGAATCTCTCTGCTAGCATGGTTGCCTCTCCAAGATTTTGGCAATTTTGCTGTATAAGGAAAGTGTGCAAATCTTTAGGCACCCCAGACATAAATTGTTCAAGCATTATAATATCTAATAACATTTCTACCGTCTTTTGCTCAGGCTCCAACCATTTTACAGCTAAACTTCTGATTCTCTGACTCAGAGCCCTGGGTGTCTCAACCACTCTCAATGTAGTAGCTCTAAACATTCGCCTATACTCTGAAATAGACAACCCTAGGCGATCTCTAATAGCAGCCTTTACATCCTTATAATTCAAAGCCTGGGCTGCTGGCATTGCTCTGTAAGCTGCAAGCGCCTCTCCAGTTAATGAGGCTGCCAGCCTTACTGCCCACTGGGTCTCTGGCCATGCTAATGCTTGTGCCACTCTTTCAAAAGACTCTAGAAAATCATCAACATTATCATCTGGAGTTAGCTTCCCAAAACTAAATGCCCCAATCCCTTGATTGAGTCCCACACTGTCCACATGTGATGTACCAGTATTTACTGCTGGTCTTGCATCTGTTCCACTTTGGTTCTTCAGCTCAACTAGGGCTTGCACCAGATCAAGCACTGGCCTCTGCTGGTCCATTAAGGCTCTCATAGCAGTGTCCTGAGCCTGCTGTGCTAGCTCCTGCTGCCTGCTGAACTGGGCTGCCATCCAGCTAGCCATCTCCCTCGGATCCATCATGATCCCTGCAAGAAACAAAGAAAAAAAAACACAGTGCACCACCTTCCAAACAGGTGTTTTTTCTACGCTTTTTTTTTTTCAATTACCCCTGTGCTTACTCCCATCCACCACTAGACATGCCCAGGTACTTATTACCTTGTGTCAGTGATGAATCCAGCTCTGCACAGGGTCTTTTCCTCCTGGGACAGCTTCCTGGAACAACCCCTTTTCCTCCAAAGTGTAGTTGAGGGAAAATCTTTTTTTCCAGATTTAAACTTGAACTTTAGTTGTAATCCTCAGCAAGTAAATCCCCTTTTGTGCAAAAGCAATCCTGCCAACTACGCCATTTGTCAGACGGCTGCCTGGGTGAGAATCTTCACAGTCTTGTCAAGTGCATATGTCTATATGATTTGCAAGGTATTGTGGGCAATGTAGTTCATTCACACCAGACACAGCTGCTGACAATAATTTAGTTGTGCTCTTGGGTAAAGCCAATAAGATATTTATTTATGGGGTTATTTCTCCCAACACAGATATGCTTGGTAGCACATAAATTAGGTTACTTGCTTTCAGTGTTAACTTGGAAAAACAAAGTCAAAATCAGGAAAACAACAAATGAAAAGCCACAAAGCAAGAAACAAACTGTTCTTTTCAGGTTAACTTCTGATTACTTCCCACATAGATACAGAAGTGATTCTCTCCTAGCTCACAAGCAATTAGGTAAGGCTTAATTGCTAACAGTCATCCAGCTGAAACCCCTTAGCTGGCTTGCTTTCTACTGTGTGGGTCAAATCCTGCTTCAGGAGCTTTTTATGAGTAGATTAAAGAACAAATTTGTATTTCTTTGTGATGGTTGCTGTACTTTATAACAGAAAGTTACCAACGGAGTTTAGATAGAGAGCAGTCCATATAAACAGGATCCTCATCTGCTATTATTCCCCCTTGTTCAGCAAGCATGGGTTCAATATCATGGATTGGCACAGATGAATCTCTCAATGGAGCATTTTCAGGAGAATACTTGTTTCCCTGCTGTCTTTCAAGGTTATAGCTAAAGCATAGATCAGTGTTCATACCTGAGCTTCCATTGCTGCTAGAGTTCCTCTCTATATAGCCTGGCCAGTATGTAGTCCAGTTCTTATGTCCAGCCTTCCAATCCAGATCCCTGGACACTGGATCTCTCTTCACATACCTTCTGGCACAGGTCTTAGGGTCCCTTCCACGTGCAGCTGTCTCCCTCACAGGTAGCCTCTGGTGATTCCTAGCTCTGCAGCACCATTCCTCTGGCTTTCCCCAGTCCAATGGTGTATGCTGGCCCTTGGAATACCTCCCAGTATACGTACTGCTTTGGACTCTTCTAGACCTCTCAAAGGCTTTTCTCTTCCTTCTTCCAAAGGGTCTCTTTCCCTCTCTGTCCGTCCGGTTTGGCTTCTGCTTCTGATGATCCTTCAGATGAAACTGATGATCAAACTCAAGCTGATTCTCCGGATACTGAGGACAATTCTCTGGATATCCAAGGTGATCATGAAGATGATCATCTGTAGAATAAACTCTACTCTTATTCTGCTTAGATGAGTGCTCCTCCCTAATACAGCACAGCTGTGCTGAATCAGGCCCTGCCCTTTGAGATGAGTGCTTAGGGATTACCTCATAGCCCTCCTGATTGAACACACGTTTTCTCACTTCAGCTCCTCTAATGGCTGCTGGAAACCTGGTGCATTCTGGGACTGGTAGTCTTTTATGGGAAAATTCTGTTTTCTTATTTCTACCAGAACTGACAGGTTGCTTGTTCAGAGTCACTTCACCTTTTCTATAGCTCCTTCCTGAGCTATGATAAGCTTCCTTATCACAATATTCATTAGGGATATCCCGAAAACCTGACTGGTCTACGGCTCTCCAGGACCAGGGTTCCCCACCCCTGCTGTAGCGCATCTGTTTTCTAGCAGGACTGGGGTTGTTGGTCCCCTCTACTGCCACCATGGCAGTACTGTAGAATGTGGATCTGTTGGGGGGAAGATTATGTCCCCCACCTGCTCCCCAGAGAGCAAGTTCGGTGGTACTACATAATCTGCCTATGGGTCCAAACACCCCCCCCCTCTCTCTCTTGAATCATGTGGCTATAGCACCCACAGAGGATAGGCACTATTCTGGTGCATCATAGTCCACAAGGGCTAGACATGAATGGGTTATATATATATAGGCACAGGTGTATCATAGGTGTGTCTGAAAGAACTACCTATCACACACTGGCACTAATGGGGACCTGCAGCATAGCCTATCTCAGGGAGGGCAGGTGCTGTGGACATGGTGCTGGGCACCCCGCCTCACCCTCAGGGTGAGCACAGTACCTGCACAATGTGACGGTCTGTAGCTACTCTGTGCCAGTAACGCGCATGGTCAGTACCCCCTATCAGTCCTAGGTGCTGTGGGGGTGCATCTTGTGATCATCTCTAAACTGTTGCTTTGCATGTGCAGTGCATCATGGGTACGAGTGGCTTAACTCTATCCTGGTAACAACAGCAGACAGTTTGTTTGGTGACCTGCAGTCCTTCTGTGGCCAGCCAGAGGCTTGTTTTTAGTTGTAGAGCTGTAGCCTACTGGTTATTTCACTCCCTGTGGCGCCAAAGTTGCGGGTTTGATCCCACAGTGGGGTTATTTATTGGAGCTGTCTTGGGCAGTTTCTTTTTTTAATTTAAATTAGTACTGCCAGCAAAAACACCCTCACAGTGCTATAACCTTAAGGTGCCTTATAAGGCGCCTTATGGGGCACCTGAGGATTACAGCACTGTGAGGGTGTTTTTGCTGGCAGTACTAATTTAAATTAAAAAAAGGAACTGCCCCAGACAGCTCCAATAAATAACCCCACTGTCGGATCAAACCCACAACCTTTGGCTCTACAGACAGTGAAGTAACCAGTGGGCTACAGCTCTGAACAAACCCCTGGCTGGCTACAGAAGGACTGCAGGTCACCACACAAACTGTCTGCTGTGGTTACCCGGATAGGGTTAATCCACTCATACCCATGATGCACTGCACATGAAGATTACAGCACTGTGAGGGTGTTTTTGTTGGCAGCACTGCTTTAAAGTAAAAAGGAAAATGCCTCCATCAGCACTGTTTTAAAGTAAAAAGGAAAATGCCTCTAGCAGCACTGCTTTATAGTAAAGGGTAATGCCTCAGACTGCCTTACTCATTAACCCTACTGGGGGATCAAACTCATGACCCCTGGCTCAGCAGTCAATGTATTAGCTATTGTGCTATTCCTCTCTTGCTGTGTTTGTTGGTCAGCATGCCTACTTCAGGCTAACGTGCATTGACGTGCCACGGCTCCCTTTATCGCACCGTAACCAGACATACTATGTTAAGACTGACATGCCCACTCCTTATATGGCATCCTGCACGCTAATGCCGGCTGCACATTATGGGGTATGTTTACTAAACTGCGTTAGTGTGATTCGCATTAGGATCCGCGTTAGAGGCAGAAACCCCAAATAAGGACATGAGCAGTACATCGTTACCGATAATGCGTGTTATAAGGCGCCGCGCAGCAACGATCGTTACAGGGCGTGTTACTGCGCGTTAAGCTTAAGAAGGCACGCAGACACCCAACTAAAGAAACAGAGCTGTAGCACAATGGTTATTACACAGACTGATGGTACAAGGGTCATGGGTTCGATTCGCCAGTGTGTCTAATGAATAAGGCTTGTTGAGGTGTCATGTGTAACCCTTTGAAGGCCTACTACAATATTTTAATCCACATTCTGCAGCCAGGTTAATGTTTGCATATTTCAGGAAAATTGTACCCATCTTATTCAATATGTTCCAATAGTGACGTTCCCTCTGCCATGGTCATGTATTATATACCATTTGATAGGAATATTTAGGCAGAAGTTTGGATCCCGAAAGTTTTGGGCTTGGCCTGGAAAGGGTTAAGTAGTGGGCTGTGAGGAAGTTTAGTTGTACCTTAATAGTGCTGCCAGCAAACACACCCTCACAGTGGCGTAACCTAAGGTGCCACATAAGGCACCCTAGAAGGCACTCCATAGGGCACTTTATAAAGTGTGCTGTCTGCCAAGGCACCCTATAATGTCCCCTATAGGACACCATATAAGGCACTTTATAGGGCGCCATATAAGGCGCCCTATGAGGCACTCTAAGGTGACAGTACTCTGAGGGTGTTTCTGCTGGCAGCACTAATATACAATGCCTAAGACAGCCCTATCAATAAACCCCACTGTGGGTTTTGAACCCATGACCTTTGGCTTTACAGGCAGTGAAGTAACCAGTGGGCTAGAGCTGCTAACAAATACTTGGCTGGCTACAGGAGGACTGTACGGCACCACACCCACATTCTGCTGTGGTTACCAGGATAGGGTCAACCCATCCATACCCAGGATGCACAGCACATGTAAATCAGCAGTCTACAGATGATCACAAGATGGGGTATGCACCCCACAGCACCTTAGCCTGGTAGGGGTTGCCGACAGTGTGTGTTAGTGGCACAGAGTAGCTACAGACCGTCACAGTGTGCAGGTCCTGTGCTCACCCTGAGGGAGAGGTATGGTGCCCAGCACCATTCTCACAGCACCTAGCTTTGCTGAGATAGGCTATGCTGCAAGTCCCCATCAGTGCCAATGTGTGATAGGTAGTCCTTGCAACCACCCCCTAGGATATGCCTGTGTTCATCTGTATGTCACATCTAGCCTTTGTGGACTATGATGCACCCAGAAAAGTGCATACCCTGTGTGGGTGCCATGGTCACATGATGTAAGTGAAGGGGGGGTGGTGGGACCCAGAGGGAGATTACATACCACCACCCAACGCACCCTCTGGGGCTCAGGGTGTGGGACAGGATCTCCCGCCAACAGATCCACTTTCTACCCCCCTGCAATGGTGGCAGTAGAGGGGACCATCACCCCAGTCCTGCTAGGGATCAAACAGGGCAGGCAATATTGAGCTGTACACATCCATAAAGCAATAGCAGACAGAGGGCCCGGAAATGCACAGCTGCAACCCCCCATCTGACATTCTCCAGCAGCAAGCCTCCAGCCGCTGCACCCTGCAAGGTGTTCCAGCAACATACAAACTAGCTGCAAACAGTCTCCTAACTAGTCCATAATGCATGGTCCTGGAGAAGATGTGTGTACCCAAAACTGGGAGATCGGCATACACACCAAGCAGATAAATCAGTGATCGGGCCCCAAAAGACAACCCATAAATATCACATGAGGGAAATACTATATAGCACTATGGGGGAACCTAGCCATGCTGTGGTCACTGCTCAGTCAGGGTGAGAGTGACCTCCCAGCAGGACATGCTGTGGCCACTCTGTCCGTGCAGGTGGTGGCCGGCCACTACAATGTCCGAGCCATTGCCCTGTGCTATGTAGAGATGGACCCAGGCCAGGCCATCCTATCCTGGCTGTTCCCACAGTACCTTGCTCCTCATTATGCACATTGGCAGGCCACTACTGGCAACAGTGCTAGCAGTGTGGGGCTGTTTGCAGCCACCACACAGTGGATAGACAGACACACACTCCCCACACCTATGCCAGCATTGTGCAGCTATAGAGGTATTTGGCAGCCCTGGCCACCACACCAGTCCTGGGCAGAGTGCAGGCATGGCTATGGTAAGCAATACTGTTGGGGTCACTCCCCAGGGTGGTAAACACTGTAAGACACAAGACCTGTAGCACACTTCACAGACATCAGATAGGCTGCTATGCTGCAGCTCAATCAGCAAATTGTGCTTAACTTAGGAATTGCTATATGCCAGTAATCATAGCAAACTTGTGATAGCTGTGTACCGTATTCCCAGGTTTAGGGTGGCATTGCTAAGGTATGCAAGTGCTAGTATTGGGAGATGCACGCAGGGCCCAGTGTCCTGCCTCTCCAGGAGGCATTGGATAATGGAGCCTATGGGTGCTGGTTTGTCTGCCCCTGTTAGCTGCTGCTTTACGGCAGAGCTTCCCAACTCCAGTCCTGGTGTGCCAAACACTGTTCGGGCTTTCATGATGTCCCTCATAAATATGCATGAGATACAACTGCATACCATGGGGGCGGTGCATAGCAAGACAGCACAGACATATTTATTAGAGGCAGCATGGAACCTGAATGGTGTTTGGCCTTCCAGGACTGCATTTGGGAGACTCTACTCTAGGTAATGCGCATGGGTATGGTGTCTGTGCTCTGTAGGGTAAAATGTAGGTGTTTTGGGCATGTTTACATCATCTGCAAGAAAGGTTCTGTCTGTATTAGCACGTTATAGTGGTGGGTAAAATATGAGGACTGGGTTGGCAGAAACCACAGCTGGGACTTGAACCTGTGACCTTTTGCTTCAGAATACACTGGTTTTGTGCACTGCACCACCATGTCCTCACAGAGAGGGTGCATTCCCTGGTGATACCATGACTGTTGGTCAGACAGGGCCTGTCTGTTGCAGTGCATGGCACCCACCTACACAGGGCTAGGCCACAGTCTGCTCTGGGCAGCTGCCACTGCCCCCTCCACCACCAGTAACCCTCTGCCACCATGCTGACATTCCCTTCTGCAGGTGGTGCTGGTGGAGCGCAGTCTCAGGCCTTCCAGTGTGCGGGTAGGCAGCTGCCTATGGTGCGGGTTCTTGGGTAGAGGTGCCTTCGTAGGTGTCCACGATTCCCCCCAGCACCGCCTGCCAATGTTCCGTGCCCTTGGGGGTAGTTGCTGGGTACTATCCCCTGTGACACTGTGGGACACACAGTCGTGCCCATGTTGGGCCTTCAGCAGTTGCTGTCTGGCTGCTCTGCTCTTTTGGCATTCGTATGGGCCACCTAGGCATCACCCTAGTCCGAACTGTGGTCCAGCTGCACCACAGCATGTGCCACCTGCGGCCCTCTGTATCCCCTTCTCCGGCATCTGTCCAGCTGCCATTCCGACATGCCCGCCCTGATGTTGCGGGACATGTGCTCGCCATAGGAACCCTGTCCGATGGTGGGGAAAATCCTGAGCAGCGCTATTTCACTGTGGGCTCATTCACCTTGTATGGGGACGGATTATAGACCCTTCCACGATTTATATCTGTTCTATGGAGCTTACTCAGGGGGGGAGGGTTGGTATTTCTCATTGATACCACTATTAGCCAGCTTTTTTATGGTTTCTTTCTAGTTTGTTAGGGTCATTTTCAGTGTTTATGTGCCCTTTTGTTCTGTGCACATGTATCACACTTATCACTTTTTTTTGTTTACCTGCCTGGGCTGTACATTGCTGACACTGAAATGGTTTCTCTCCCCTGTAATGTGCATTTAACGGCAGGTTTTCATTCGCGTTGGAATTGAGCTCTTCAGATCAGTGCGTTAGTGTGAAGGGAGCCTCTCCCCGCCCACTCTACGCCCATTGACCCCTTCTCTCCGCCCTCTCTCCACCTTCTGCGGTGTTTTACCGCGCCGCGGGGCATTACAATCGTTAGCGCATCATAACGCGCGTTATGTAACGTTAACGATCGTAAGCGCAGCATAACGCGCGTTATGCTGCGCTTTCGATCGTTAACGTTATTATAACGCGCTTTATTCACGATTACCGCAGTTTAGTAAACATACCCCTAAGACTGCTTAGTAAACATACCCCTTAGTATTTAGACTTTCAGAATGCATTTGAAAAAGTCCCATATAAGATTCTCCTGAGGAATTAAAAAGTCATAGCATAGGAGGTAAAATCCTATTGTGGACTAGGAACTGGTTGAGAATAGAAATCAGAGGGTAGAGTTAAGTATTCAATTTTCTCAATGGAGGAAGCTAAAAAGTACAGAACTAATGGATCTGTACTGGGATTGATGCTTCTTAACATCTGGAATTTGGAACAACAAACGAAGTCATTCAATTTGCAGATGACACCAAATTATTCAGTTGTTAATTCACACGCCGATTGTGGGAAATTGCAGGCGGACCTTATGAGGCAGGGGAACTAGGCCTCCAAAGGTCAGATGAAGTTTAATGTGGACAAAAGCAAAGTGATGAATGTAGGGAAGAATAAGCAAATTATAGATACACACTGTTAGATTTCACATTAGAAGTCACTACCCAGGAAAATGATCTGGGTGTGATAGTAGACAATGCATTGAAATCTTCTATTCATTGTGCGGCAGCAGACAAAAACAGAATTTTAAGAATTATGAGGAAAGGAATAGAAAACAAAACAAAGAATATCATAATGCCTCTATATCACTCCATGGTGTGACCTTACTTTGAGTATTGTGTGCAAATCTGGCTTCCACATCTAAAAAAATATAGCAAAATTAGAAAAGGTACTGACCGAGAAGGATGACCAAAATGATGAAATGAATGGGACAACTCTCCTATAAGGAAAGCTTAAAGACATTAGGGTTCTTCAGTTTGGAGGAGAGTCAGCTGAGGGAGAGATATGATAGAGGTCTTTAAAAAAGCGCGTGGAGTGGAATGGGTAGATGCAAACTGATTGTTTACTCATTCCAAATGTATAAAGACTAGGGGACACACCATGAAGTTACAAAGTAATGCATTTAATATGGGTAGGAGAAAATATTTTTATTCTCAATGCATAATTTTTTAAGTTCAAAATTTGTATTAATTTTATAGAATAAGCAACTAATAGTATAAACATCAACAATCCAGTACTGCCCTGGGCATCAAGTACACAACTGAGAGATATTTATCAACAATACATTGATATGGCTCATACTGACATTGTTCCACAAAAGAATCCATGCGGCCCAACAGAGTTATAGCACATTAGACTTGAATGCATACAAAGAGGCCCAGATTCCCTTGAGGAAGGTAATACTATTCTTCTTCACTGCAACAATCTCCTTATATTTGTGCATAACACAAAGCAGGGCACCACCATACAAACACATTTAACCTAGAAGTATCCTTCCACATGAATAAAACAAAGTGGACTGCAATAGTTACTAGAAAATCAAAGAGCCTGACCTGCAATTTAGAAATATGGGAGACTAAAGCCATACAATAATTTTATAAGTAAGGTCTTCCTGAAGTGAAAGCACCAAACAAATCCTTTCCCAAACAATATTCCAGCATTCTTGCAAGTTATCACAAGAAAATAACATGGGAGAGGATGCCCACAGTAAGACCACACAACCAGCACTTATTAGAACTGCCCCCAGGAAGCTTCACCAATTTAGAAGAGGCCCTTAGAGTCAGGTAGGCAACAGAAGAAGTCAACTGGGTAACAGTCTCTAACAGAAAAGATTGGATAAGACAAGATCAAAAATATTTCCATTGTACGTCCAAGAGTTGTTCGTTAAGATCATGTTCCCATATCTTTTTAGTTCCCAAACAGGAATAATCAAAGGCAGCTCAGATGTACTTGTAAAAATTTGAAGTCACATGAGGAGGCTGTAACATCTAAATAAAAACTTGTCCCAAGAAAGAGTCCATGGGCAAAAGAGTTACGTCAACCCCAGAGTGGCAGATATAATGCTTCATTAGAACCAATGAAAAAATACTCTTCCAGTAAAGCATATCGCTCCTGCAAAACTGGAAAACTCTTAAACTGCCACTCGTGGATGAGGTGACCAAGAAGCCAGATACCCTTCCTCTGATACTTTGGTCAATAGATCAGATGATTTTAGATTCTAAAGAAAGAGTTGTGCCAGAGAGATCTCATTAGTGATTCTTCCTAGGTCTTATCAGTCCACTTCAAAAACTGGCCCAAAACCTAAGCTGTAGCCACCAGAATCTGTTTAGGTTCTTGGTAAGGAACTTATTCATTGAAGGGTGCATTATTAAAGGACTAGGATGCTCCAGGGCCTTCTCCAAATGAAGTCACCTGGGCACATTGTCTGCGGGATCTGATTTGAACCTTTAAGCAGGCTTTCTCATAAGGAAAGCATAATAATAGAGTTTAAAATCAGGAACATTTACACTGCCTTGGTTCTTCGCTAATTTCAATTTCTTTAAAGCGATATGGGAAACTTTATTCTTTCACAAACAATGCAATAGCAATACTTCAGTGTTCTTATACACCAAAGTGGGAAAACAATATGACATCATACAGAGGATATAATTAATTTTGAGACCAGCATCATCTTCATGGCATCAAGATGGAGGTGGAGAGGAGACCACCTCTCTAAGAAATCCTTTATTAAATCATTAATAGATCCAACATTCAAAGTTAATGTGCTCTCAATGGCCTGCTAAACCATACACCCAAATATTTTATTTTATCTGGTGCCAAATAAAAGGAAAACACTGATAATGCTGCTTAAAAATATGCACAGACAATGGCAAAACAAGAGATTTATTTTAGTTAATTGTTTATCCTGAAATGTGCGAAAATGTTTCAATAAGGTAGCGTAGTGGCGCCAAGGAAGAAAAGTAATGTATAATAAAATATCATCTGCATAGATGAACCTTTTTATTTCAACTTGACCACAAGAGACGCCTCTATAGCCTCACATGCTCTTATTGCAATCACAAGGGGCTCCAGGGCTAAAATAAATAGAAGTACAGACTTTGGACATTCCTTTTAGTCTCTTAAGCTAAATTAATCACAGAAGAAGAAAAATTGTTCAATCTTACTTTAGAAAATGGAGAAGAACATAACAATTGGACCATCTATCTAAATGAGTGACCAGATCTAAACCAGCGTAATATGTGAAAAAGTTAGGCTACTCATTTCTATTCAACGGCTTCTCTGTGTCTAAAGACAAGACAACTAGAGGGGACTCCACTTTGGGAGATATAAAATGGGATTTTAGAAGGGACTTCTAGGAAGAATCTGGGATGTCCAGAGCATAACCAGGGGTATGGCAGCAGTGAAGGGAGGTACTTATAAGTGCCTTTTGAAATCATTCTGAAGGTCATTCCATCCTGGACATACAGACACACTGTGCGCCCGGTCAGAACTGGATGCACAGAGAGAGTTGTGATTCTGATCCCTCAGGGCACGTCTAGCCCCACGGGATCAGAATTGTGAACAGGCCTGTACATGCAGCCCAGCCTACATGTACAGGCCTTGCCCGGTTAACTCCCCCAAATGGGGCATCCATCCCCACTATTTGTGGCTCAGAATGACCCCCTCTGTCTCCTTACCAAAAAATGAACATCCCTATAACCAGTGATAGATACAGGTCCCATGCAGATAGCAAGGCTGTGTATGTGCACAGGTGAAGGCCATTTCCCAAATGTGGACATCCCCAAATTGCACAACCTCAGAACTAGTTAATTGGATATGCTGGAATGATTATTTTAGAATGAGGGTGACTATGTTATGAGACTAACATGTCCAGGAAACCACAGAGTGTTAGTAAGTGCTGCATTGCAGTTTGAGAGCTAATGCTGCCCTTGCAGGCTCTGGAGAAAGGCAGCTGCAGCAATGGGGGCAAAGGAGCCATGGGAGGGGGAGGGGGGGAGGGAAAGGGCAGCAGGATGGAGGGCCCACCTAGGGTGCCACCAATCTTGCTCCAGGCCTGGATCTGACACAGCATGGGAGCTCTTATGCTCTTATCCTTCTCCCCCAGTCCGATTTTATCTACCTCTTCATTCATTCTAACTCTTCCATCATTCTAACTTCTATTGTGGCAGGCTATGGCCTATGATAGCCTGCAAATATGAAAGGCCTGTAAGTCAGGCCCTGATTCCAACCCCCATCTAAGAGAAAGAACCAAAAATCTGTGAAAAATGAGAAAACTGTTTTAAACTGGTCATCTGGTTCATGAACTGACCAGACATCGTCCAAAAACGTCAGGAAAAAGCTAAGTGAAGCTCTGGACAGTTTTGTAGTATAAACAAAGGAGAAGAAAAGAGTAAGAAAAGAGAGAGAACTACTTTTTATTTGTTAGTTTTGTAATATGCTGTTGTTATAAGGGAAAGTAAAGTTACAAGAAGTTCTGAATTCAGGAGATAACTATTTGAGGTTGAGAGAGAAACAAACTTTGGAATGCTGGATAGTCAGAATAGTTGTGCAATTGTTTAGAAAACTTAGAGAAAACTTTATAAGAGTTGTAAAGAATTGTGGTTAATGTTAATTAATACTATCTGTTAATACAATAAATACTGAAATGCAAGAAGGGTTATTCTCTTATGTCCATCTGGCTGAATAGAAAGATGATTTCAGCTGAAGGTACAGTAAGGTGTTAGAACCTGCGAGAAATAAATATTAAGATACCTTGCTGTAGCTTCATTTATAAATTTTATTCTTAACATCTAAGTTTACCCATTGTAAACCTTTTTCCCCGGTACCTTTTGAAGGTACCGGTGTGTACTGCAACCCCCCCTTGCCTCGCTTTGCAGGTCTGGTGCCGACGCCCGACGGCCACTGACTACACGAGAGGAAGCTACATCAGGGCGTGCGGTATCAGGTCGCCTGCAAGGGCAAGGGCAAGGGCGACACGCGCGCTCACGCACGACGAAGAAAGAGGGCGGGCTACACTTTAGGTGGAAAACACAACACATTTTAATAAAAGGGGCCCCTAAGAGTCCTTGTTTGGGCAGGGAGGCATATTCATGCAAAGATTAAACATGTGTGGTATACCTTTCACATTAACCGTAACTAAGGGTCCAATTCAGAGATGCGGATAGCGGGGCTATACATCCCTGCAGGACGTGCAGCCCCGCGAGCCATTGGGACCCTAGTCCCCCTCCTCTCTCCCCCACATCCTGAGCAGCAGGACAGGGAGAGCCAGTGAGATCTGGGTGGAGCGGGGGTGGGCCAAGCCAGCAGGATATATATGGCCAATTCCGGACATGGCCCTGTACATCCTGCTGGGTCAAAGAGGCAAAGAGGACATGCTGCTTATTCCACCTTGAAAGTAGAATAAGCAGCACTAATCCAGCAATCAAGCCCGGGGATCCCCTCCCCAGCACTGGGTGTGGAGGGGTAAATGACTTGCCCAAGGTCACAAGGAGCAGCTGTGAAATGCAGCCATGTGAATGGTCTTGGTTGTCTCACTGAAATTTGGAATTCTTTACCTGGCATAACTGACTCTATTGTTTTTTTCAGGTCATTAAATGCTGTGGAGATAACTCCTGTGGTTTTTGACTTTTAAATTTCAATTTAGTTTCTTCGTACATAAAGACTCTTTTGCTTGCTAAGTGGTCTCAATAATGAGCTTGGAAAAATCCAAGTTATGAATGATTCTGTTTAAGGCACATTACAAAGTTTAAGTCGCAATGTAAAACCACTTTGACTGAAATGATGAAGCAGTATAAAAAAACCTGTTAAATAAATAAAAAAATAAATAAATATTAAATCTACAAAACACGTTGATAATAACTGTTCATTTGTTTAAAAAAAATCAGGATCATTAACATACTTTCTGCAGACCTTAAAAATATGTAACCTTCTGGGGATATGTTGATTCTTCTCATACGCTGTAAGTGTTCTTGCTAAGTGTTTCTGAAACTGTAAAATATCGGCCCACAAACAGTAGAAACAGATCTAGCACTTGTTTCCTCCTAATAGGGAAATCTCTTTACAAATGTTAGCCAGACGTCATTAGACTATATAAAAGTGTCACTCCACTGGGCCTCTTCCATGTAAAAGAGGAATAGCAAGAAATGCTAGTAAAACCTCAATCACTTAGTATTATTTACTAGGTAATATTTAGCAATCTCAAATATAAACTGTCACAAGAAGATCTCCAGCTCCAGGTCCCATGGGTCAGGGTTTGATTCCTGTTGGCTCTGGTACACACCCACACTCAGAAAAACAGATGAGGAGCACTCAGAGAGAAAGGTACATGGAAGAAGGGTAGGGAGGTAGCGAGAGAGAAATAGCAGAGAGACATACTTAAGGACATGTTTACTAATGTGTACCAACCGTTAGTGCAGGGTTTAGTGTGTGGTAAGAGCTCTGTGATAACAGTGCAGGGCCCTGTGCTAAAAATCCCATGCTAACTGGTCACATGCCATTGGGCTTGGACTGGGCGGGTTAGGGGTGGATCATGAGTGTTTTGAGGCATGCTAACCACAAATATGGCTGTTAGCATAGGTGTGCTTAATATCACCTCAATGAGTGACGTTAAGTGCACTTGCATGCCAGTTAGCCCATGCCTGGCATTAGCAATGCACACTAATGAACACACAGGCCTCCTAAAGTTAGCATGGACTTCCATACAAATGTACACTACCGGCATGCTGTTTAGTAAACATGCCCGTTAGTGGCTAAGATTAAGCAGACAGAGAAAGAGAGAGAGAGATGGAATAGAGGTGTAGAGAGCAGGGGGTAAAAAAGTGGCATTAACCCATTAACTAGGGAAAATACATAGCACCCAGCCAAATACTGCCTGGGGAATTAATATTGCAACTATGGCATTCAAACAAATATCTTTATTATAATTTTTTGAGAAACTGTAGGTATAAAAGACTAAGGGGCATGTTTACTAAAAACCGCTAATTAGCGCGCCGCAAAATAGCGCACTAAAAGTGGTACTTAAGAGCGCTTAAATGCCCCGCAAACGTGCGATGAAGCCCCGCACACTTGCGCGTCACAGTAACGGGTGCCGCACAAGTACGTGCCCGCAAATGTCCGATAGAGGCGTGGAAAGGCTAATGGAAGGCGGAGGAAGGCCCCGGAGGGGCGGAGAGAAGGGGTTAATGGGCGGGGAAGGGGAGGTGAGAGGCGCCCCGCACATTATCGGGGCTGAATTTCCAAAAAAAAATAGCGCGAGTGAATCACTCGCGTTAGAATGCATTTAAAGGGAAGAGAAACCATTTCCGTCAGCAATGTACAGCAAAACCGGGGAAACCTGAAAAACGTGAGCAGTGTGATACATGTGCACAGCACAAAAGTGCAATTATAAATAGAAAATGACCAGCACAAAAATATGAAAAATAGTAATTCATTTGGGGAACAGTTATAGTGATGGGCAAAACTAGATAACACACCCAGGAAAGCTCCAGAAAAAACAAATGAATATTGGAAGGGTCTACGGAGCGGAGACCCATCCAAAACAAATTTCCTTTTTGGAGCTTTACTGAGAGTGTTTGCTATGGTTGACCATTAATATCACTGTTGCCCAGCGTGATGATATATTGTCCCCCAGTTTCTGTGGTCATTTCCGTGGTTTATGTGCACGTTTGTCACCAGACAGGGTGCATGTGCCCACAGTAAAAATGCGTAGAGCAGGGTTTGTGACTCCATCCTGACAGGTTTACTACCTCCAGGGGCTGCACTATCTCTGTGGCCATAGTGTGGTGCAGTGGACATTGCCAGTACCTCTAGGACCAGAGGGTCAGAGGTTAAAATCCCAGCTGGGGCACTTGCCAGGCCAGTCACTATATTTTACCCACCACTGAACAAAGATAGCGCAGACACCCCTGTATTGCAGGCAACATAAGCATGGGGAAAACACCCATATTTTACACAACACTGCAAACACACCACAACAATGGGCAGTACCTACAGCCAGGTCCCCCAAATGCAGTCCCGTACTGCCACATTGCAATCATGTCATCTGCTTTTTATGCGAGAAGCTCATCGCATCATGTTGGTGGACGAGTACATGTGGTGCAGGGGGCAGTGGCTGCTAGCCACAGAAGACAGAGGTCTAGCCATGTGCAGGCTGGCACAGTCCACTGCAACAGACAGGCCCTGCTGGATCCACAGTCATGGACGTTCCAGGGAATCCAGGCAATCAGTGACTACACGGTGGTGCAGTGCACGCAGACAGTGCATGCAAGACCATAAGGTCTCAGGTTCAAAGCCCAGCTGGGGCTACCGCCAATCCTGCCCACATATTTTTCCCACAACTAAACAGTGATAGTAAGGACACACCTTTTGTGGTGAGGACATATACCATGGTAATACGTCTATCTTTTACCTCACTGAGTACAGACACCATGAACAGGGCCAGTGCCTAGAGCAGATTCCCCCAAATGCAGGCCTGGTGGCCCACACACCAGTCAGGTGTCATGCTGCCACTCATACAAATGCCTGTGATGTATATCTATGCACCACCCCCATGGCATGTAGATGTAGCTCATGCATATTCATGAGGGACAGCAGGAAAACCCGAACAGTGTGATGCAGACCTGGACTGGAGTTGGGAATCTCTGCCGTAAAGCAGCAGCCAACAGGGGCAGACACACCCACACCCACACCCACAGGCCCCATTGGACAATGCCTACCAGAGAGGCAGGACATTGGGCCCTGCCTGTATCTCCCAATATGAGCAGTTGCATACCTTAGCGATGCTACCCCACACCTGGGTATATGGTACACAGCTATCAAACGTCTCCTATGAAAACTGGCAGATATCAATTTCTAGGCAAAACACATGTTGATGATTGAGCTCCACCATAACAATCATTCTGATGTCTGTGTTTTGTGCTGCAGGTCTGGCGTCCGACAGTGTTTACCACCCTAGGGAGGGACCCCCATCAGCCTTGCGTACCATATCCATGCCTGTACTGTTCTCAGGACTGGTGTGTTGGGTAGGGCAGCTAAACCCCCTTGATTGTAGCACAAAAGATGACCAAGCTGGGTAATGGTGACAGCAATGGGAAAACTTAAACAGACACCCCCAATAAAGGCCAGAAGAAAGTATATGAATCTCTGAAGGGTCCCCGCTCCTGCAGCATACAAGGTGCATGTTCACACCTTGAGATAGGATATAGCAGGGTTAGCCACTCCAATGGACAGTTCCCCTATGGCATGGCCATGTTCCACAACAGTATGTATGAGTTGGGGGGGATGCATGGATGATTATGCAGGCACCCAAACCCCAGAACGCACAGCATAGGCAGACACCTATATGCACACAGGATGGCCCAAAACTGTGCACCACCAGCACCAGCAGCAGAAGGACATGCAGCATGTTTGTGGAGGGGTCCTGATTTCCTAGGGGGGCAGTGGAAGTTGCTCAGAGAAGACGGAGGCAGACACCCCTTCACGTGTGTGCAGGGCACCCCAACAGAAGGGCACCTCCTGACAAACACACATGGTACCACCAGGAAGTACGTTGCCTCTGTTGCCGCAGTGTGGTGCAGTGAACACAGCCACTGTGTTCAGGTTCCAAAGATTACCAGTTCAACTCTTAGCTGGGGCCCCCTGAAACACAGTCCACATATTTTACTCACCAATAAACCCTGATAGTAAAGACAAACCATAATTATAGAAAAGAAAAGCATGTTCCCCAAACCTCGCTTTTACCCTAAGGAGCACATACACCTGAACAATGTGCAACACCCACAGCAGAGAACACAAAAAGCTGTCCAGTAGGGCCACATTTCACTCAGTTGTGATACGGTAACCAATATAAGCCCATGTCAGCATGGTGGCGTAGGCTTCCTGGTGAGAGAGGGGGCAGTGGCTGCTGCCCACAGAAGATGCTGGCCTAGCTCCCATCATGTAGGTGCAGTGCACTCCAACAGACATCACCTGTGTGACAAACACCCATGGACTCCGCAGGGAATGCACCATTGCTGTGCTCAGATGGTGGTGCAGTTGATTTAGCCAGTGCCTCTAAGACCAGAACGCCACAGGTTCCAATCCCAGCTGTGGAACTTTCCATCCCAAAACCCACATTTTACCCATGAGTGAAACATGGTAGTAAAGAACGAAACTTTCCTGCAGAGGACATAAGCGCCCTTAAACATACCTGTCCTTAAACAGCACACAGCACATAAACATATGCATCACCTACAGCAGAATCCCCCAAATGCAGTCATGGAGTTTCACAAATTACTCTGGTTGGATGATGTCTCCCAAAAAGATGCGTGTGCTTCAATGTAACTTAACGGCCCCATGGTATGCAGATGTATCATAGGCATATTCATTACAGACATCATGAAAAGCAGACCAGTGTTTGTGCCACCTGGACTGGAGTTGGTAACCTCTGCCCAATAGCACTGGCCAACAGGGGCAGAAACACCTGCACCTGCAGGCTCCATTATCCAAAGACCAATGCAGCGGCAGGATGTTGGGCCCTGTGTGCCTCTCCCAATACTAGCATGTGCATACATTCCCAATGCAACAGTAGACATGGGGATACGGTACAGAGATATCAAAAGCCTGTTATCATCACTGTCAGATAGAGATGGCTATGTTAAGCACAAGCAGCTCATTGAGCTGTACCATAGCAACGTCTCTGATGTATGTGCAATGTTTGTCAGGTCATGTGTCCTCCAGTGTCCACCACCATGGAGAATGACTCCAACAGTACACCATAACATTGCCAGGCCTGCAATGAGCCCATTACTGGTGCGTTGGCCAGGGCTGCCACATAACACAACATCTGCTCAATGTTGCCCTAGGTGTAGGGAGTGTCTGTCCGTCTATCCAGTGAGTGGTGTCTGCCCACACCCTCTGCAGCACACACTGATAGCACCTTTGCCAGTATTGGCCTGCAAATGCGCATAATGAGGAGCAAAGTACTGTGGGTATAGAACAGACAGGGCGGCATGAGCAGGATTCATCTGCACAGGGCACACATGACTGCCTGGGACGATGTAGTGCCTGGCGGTCACCTCCACAGACATGGTGTCCATTGAATGCCTTGCTTGGAGGTCATTCTCACCCTGGCCTGGCTAGGTTCCACCAGAGTGCCATATAGTAGGTTTCTCATGTGATGTATATGGGTTCTGTATATATGGGGCCCAATCACTGAGTTAAGTGTGTGGTGGGTGGACACATTTCCCCTGGTAGCATGCACTATGGACTGCCTAGTGGCCTGACTGCAGTGAGCATGTGTCTGGCTGGTACACTGTGCAGGGTTCAGTAGATGGGGACACACTGTGCCTGCTGTTGGGAAATGTAAGATGGTGCTGTGGGGATCAGGCCCTACTGTCAGGGGGCTCCGGAAATATGGATGCGTACAAAACTGCAGAGAGCTCCCTGGAGGTTGTCAGTACCACAAGCTGGACTATGTCTGATGGTGCTGCCAGCCGCTACCAGTGTAGATGGGATAGTGAATGTGGATATGTTGTTGGGGGAACCTTGTTTCCACAGGGCCAGTTTGGTGGTCTGACACATTTCGCCTATGTGTACTAACACCTCTTATCCTCACACACACACTGCACATATATCATTTGGCCAGGGCACCCACACACGAGATGCACCCCTCTGTGAGCATTGTAGCCCACCAAGCCCTGAGGTGACTGGTAGATCCAGACGGTCAAAGATGTGTCTGATATGCCAAACTATCTGCCATCGGCAGACAAGTTGACATTATGTATAGGCCATCCCCGCCAGGATAGGTGCTGTGTGTCCCACCTCACCCTCAGGGTGAGCACAGGCCACACACACTCTGATGGTCTGTAGCCACTCTGTAACAGCACCACGGAAGGTCAGTACCCACTACCAGTCCCAGGTGCTGTTGTGTTTCACACCCTATGGTCTGCCCATCTGTATAGCATTGCTTTGCATGTGCAGTGCATCATGGGTGTGAGTGGGCACATCCTACCCTTTTAAACATAGCATACAGTCTGCAGAGGCTATATTGCAGCCAGCCAGACATCTCAGCATAGCTATGGAGCTGTAGTCCACTGGTGACAGCAATGCCTCTGTAAGCGACAGGTTGCTGGTTCAAATCCTTGTTGTGGTTGTCCACACAAAGTATTTTGAATATTTACATTGTCACATATACTGCGTCAGTCAGCATCACTGCTGGTTACATTGCACAAATCGGACATTTTTTCCACAGGGCATTGTAACATGGAGATAAAGATTTCTCAAGGGTCTTGTGGGCTGTCTGTCCCAGAAAGTGTCTAATGTCCTGTAGTACTGCCAATTCAGAAACCATCACAGTGCATTAACCCTAGGATGCCTCATAAGGTGTCCTATGGAGCACCTGATGCTTACAGCACTGTGAGGATCTCATAGCTGCCACCACTATTTTACATTTTGAAACCGGTCATTGCCTGTATTCACCAATAACCTCACTGTGGATGGAAATACACAACCTCTGGCTCCACAGTCAGCGAGGTAATCTGTGGGCCACAGCTCAATAGCTGTGAACAGATGCCTGCCGTTGTAAAGAGTCAATCATGCAGACTGTGTGCTGTGGTTATCAGGGGGGTGGTGATCTACTAGTGAGATTGTTGTACAGCACATGACGTATATAGCACTGTAAGGGTATTGACACTGGCAGCACTGCTCTATTGTAGAAAGAGGTCTGGGGCAGGTAACACTGTTGCAACATATGAAGATATATGTCATGTGCAGCACAGATGTACATCAAAGGCAGCATGCGTAATCTTGTACTGCTGTACAATAATGTGTGCTGCGTGAGACAGGTATACAAGAGCCCAACTGGAACATGTAACCCAATGACAACAGGTTATGCAGTCCACTTACAAACATTGTGCAACACCTCTGCCATCAGGACTGTATGCCATCACACATAACAAAGGATAACATGCAGTAAGGTGGCATGCCAACGCACATGTCCTGGTAATGGGCACCATGAAACCTACTGTGCATGTCCAATGCTCAGATATGAACATCCCCCCACCCCCCATGGCAACCACCACATCATTGCTGGACATACATGGAGATGCACCACAGAACATACTCCAGTGGCACACAAAACCCCATATCACCAGGGGGACTGACACCTGACGTTGATGGTCTGTCAGCGCCCATTGTTATCAGTGGCAAAGCAGAACCTGCTAGGTAACACAAATAGCACACCTCATCTGACAATGCACCAGGAATCATTGGATATGTGTCCAGAGGTTCAATACCACACTGTCTAAACAAGATTGATCCATAATAATCATGGTATGTTTTGGGACATGCGAGATACATCGTTGCTATATGTGTTTGCAGAGACCAGTAGATATAATGTTAGCCACCCCATAACCAGTGTATCTGAATGATGTGTGCATTTACAATGTGCCTTTATTTTGACGCGCAGCAATGCGGAACATACCAGCGTGATTAGCCTAATCACGCAGCCATGCGGCGCGCCCATACGCACGCCGCGACGCGCAAATCCGGAAGTTGCGTCGCGCACGTCATGACGCACATACAGGAACATGGCGTCCAGGACAAGGAAGCCAGCGTTTAGCCTCCATGAGCTGCGCTACCTGGCAGCCCTCATTGGCCAGAAGCAGGCAAGGCTGTTCCCTGGCCCCTCCAGGCGAAGGAACATGGGGAAGGTGAGGAGGGCCTGGGAGAGGCTCACCAGGCGCTTCAACCGCATGGCTGACCACCAAAGGGAGGTAAGTGAATGGCCACAGGTCATCATACCATATACACAGACAGGGTTGATGGCAGCTGTCCATGATGCTGTGTGTAGGTAGTCCAGATCACGAAAGTGCACCAGTTAAAGCCACACGCCACATTGTATATGTATCACCTCTGAGTGGATTGCCATGTACCCAGGTGCTGACAGATGTGGTCACATAGGGCATGATGCCAACCTGGAGACCTGACTATTGCTGCTGTTGTTGTACTACAGCACACTATAATACAGCTAGGCCACACATCTGCCTATGGAGTGACCTGAAACATCATGTGCTGATGGTGGTATCTGTATCTGCAGGGAACACATGGGGGCCACCCTCTGGTGTCCGGAAACGTGCAGCACATGGTCGCCAGCCAACAAGGTGCCATGGGGTTGTTTGCCAATGTTGTGTAATACATCCCCCCCTGTCCCCAGGACTCCAGACTGCATATCAGAGTGGTCCCACGGTCACCCTGGAGATATGGCTGTGTGTCCTAATGTAGCTATAAGCATCCCCCCAACCTCCAGGAGTCCAGAGAGGCCCTCCAAGTGGGCTCTGTGTGACCCTGGAGATATGGCTGTGTGTCCTAATGTAGTTATAAGCATCCCCCCTACCTCCAGGAGTCCAGAGAGGCCCTCCAAGTGGGTTCAGTGTCACCCTGGAGATATGGCTGTGTGTCCTAATGTAGTTGGAAGCATCCCCCCTACCTCCAGGAGTCCAGAGAGGCCCTCCAAGTGGGCTCTGTGTCACCCTGGAGATATGGCTGTGTGTCCTAATGTAGTTATAAGCATCCCCCCTACCTCCAGGAGTCCAGAGAGGCCCTCCAAGTGGGCTCTGTGTCACCCTGGAGATATGGCTGTGTGTCCTAATGTAGTTATAAGCATCCCCCCTACCTCCAGGAGTCCAGAGAGGCCCTCCAAGTGGGCTCTGTGTGACCCTGGAGATATGGCTGTGTGTCCTAATGTAGTTGGAAGCATCCCCCCTACCTCCAGGAGTCCAGAGAGGCCCTCCAAGTGGGCTCTGTGTCACCCTGGAGATATGGCTGTGTGTCCTAATGTAGTTATAAGCATCCCCCCTACCTCCAGGAGTCCAGAGAGGCCCTCCAAGTGGGTTCTGTGTCACCCTGGAGATATGGCTGTGTGTCCTAATGTAGTTATAAGCATCCCCCCTACCTCCAGGAGTCCAGAGAGGCCCTCCAAGTGGGCTCTGTGTGACCCTGGAGATATGGCTGTGTGTCCTAATGTAGTTATAAGCATCCCCCCTACCTCCAGGAGTCCAGAGAGGCCCTCCAAGTGGGCTCTGTGTCACCCTGGAGATATGGCTGTGTGTCCTAATGTAGTTATAAGCATCCCCCCTACCTCCAGGAGTCCAGAGAGGCCCTCCAAGTGGGCTCTGTGTCACCCTGGAGATATGGCTGTGTGTCCTAATGTAGTTATAAGCATCCCCCCTACCTCCAGGAGTCCAGAGAGGCCCTCCAAGTGGGCTCTGTGTCACCCTGGAGATATGGCTGTGTGTCCTAATGTAGTTGGATAAGCATCCCCCCTACCTCCAGGAGTCCAGAGAGGCCCTCCAAGTGGGCTCTGTGTCACCCTGGAGATATGGCTGTGTGTCCTAATGTAGTTATAAGCATCCCCCCTACCTCCAGGAGTCCAGAGAGGCCCTCCAAGTGGGCTCTGTGTCACCCTGGAGATATGGCTGTGTGTCCTAATGTAGTTGGAAGCATCCCCCCTACCTCCAGGAGTCCAGAGAGGCCCTCCAAGTGGGCTCTGTGTCACCCTGGAGATATGGCTGTGTGTCCTAATGTAGTTAGAAGCATCCCCCCTACCTCCAGGAGTCCAGAGAGGCCCTCCAAGTGGGCTCTGTGTCACCCTGGAGATATGGCTGTGTGTCCTAATGTAGTTATAAGCATCCCCCCTACCTCCAGGAGTCCAGAGAGGCCCTCCAAGTGGGCTCTGTGTCACCCTGGAGATATGGCTGTGTGTCCTAATGTAGTTGGAAGCATCCCCCTACCTCCAGGTGTCCACACACACCAGTAGGGTGTGACCCATCCACCCTGGGGATATGGTGCAGTGTCACAATGCTGTTGAGTCCATCCTCCCCATCTCCTGGAGTCATGACACCTGCGTATGGTGTTCAGGGAGTCACCATGGTGCCCTGCTGTATGTTGGTGAGGATGTGCCCTTGGACACCCAAGACCCAGGGGGAGGGCGAGCAGATTGTTACGGAGCTGATGTGAGTCTAATATGTCCCATAGGGTATGGAGGTTGGGTTGCACATCACCCACAGTCCATGGGGTCCACAGCTCAGCACACACACTGTAGATGTAGCCAGATGGTACGTTGCTTGCAGATGTGGCTGTGCGTAAGCCACACATCATACATATTAGCATGGAGATGCACGTCCAAAGGTCTGTAACAGAGACATGTCCCCAGCTATGCCTGTTGAGTCTGGTCGCACATGTGCACAGCCCCCAAGGCATCACACACCTGTTTGCAGATGTCGAGCACAGATGCTTGTGAAGAGGTCCATGCACCCACCTAGGCTGCACAACACAGCCTATCACTCACACATGAGCAGAGGTGGCAATAGCCCATTCCCGTGTAATGGGTCCTGGCACATAGTTTTTGCGTGCCAAACCCACACAACCATCCAGTGTCCAGGGTCCAGGTCTGATGAAATAACACCATCAGATAGGTCAGATTGGGACAGATGTATGTCCACCATGACCACTATGCTTCGTCCAAAAGACGTCAAACCAGGTCTGACGTAACTATCAACATCCCCAGGACAGACAGGTCACACAATCTCTGTAGTGTGTCACACACTGCTACCCATGGCCTTGTAGCAACCCACATGTCATGGACATGGCCCCTGGTAAGGTGCAAAGGACAACCCACCCAATGTCACATCTATGATGACATCACCCATGTGTGCTGTTATAACACATTTCCCGTGGGTGTGGATTGCATGGCATGTGTAGATGATGTCACCACGAATGTCTGACACATGACACATACATGGTTTGGGGGTCAGCATGGACATCAGCATTGGCAAACATGATGTGGTATGGCAGAGCCATGTCTGTGAAGGGGGCCACAGGGAACATGACCTGTGCGTTCAGGGTGAGGCTCACAATGGCCATAGGTGTCACAGCACACATGCGCACACCCACAGCTCTGCTTGTAGGTGGCACTGAGCACAGCTAATCACCAGGAGCAAGCAGGGATCAGCTGTCACATGTTGGTACTGTCTGCCCTGTTGCAGCCTGCATGTGGCTGCTCACCAGCAGCCAATGGGGTGGAATCTCGGAGTAAACCACAGCTCCTGTGTGCTGCCCTGACGCCTCCCCCAAATGGTACACTCCAGTTCATTAGGTTGTGCCAAACCAGCAGGTCTGTGTCCCTGTATGTGCAACACACCTCAATGGTATTGCCACCCCTGTGTCTGTGCCTGCTGACGTCTCCCCGAAAGGTAGCACAGGTGTATGGGTGATCCCATCACTGGGAGATGTGTTGACCTCAACCAAACAGAATCCCAGGGGAACAGTGAGAACGTCCCCTGCACGTGACCCCCCCATTCGTGGACAGGCAAAAATGATACCCCCATAATGGAACGTCACACCATGTGTTTGCAGACCAGGGCAAAATGTGTCATTAGCTCCATGGTCACTGACAATCATGCCTGGTGTGTGGAATGGCCAGGCCACACTCACGCCCTTTCGCCATGTCTGGTCTGTGGGATTGCAGCCAGGAGCAGTAGGTTGGACTGAGGACCCAAACCCAACACCCACCACCCCACCAACGTGGCTGTGGAGTCACCCATGTACCCAGGGGTGTCCCGTTGCACCTGTGGATCCAATGTAACCCAACAGACGGCTGGCTGGTTCCAAAGGGTACCCCCCCAAACATCAGTTGCCAGGGCTGTGGCACTGAGGAACGCACTCAGTCCAAAAAGGCCTGGTGGAATCACCAGGCCCCACAGGCGGCTTTGTGGCAACAACAAGGTCTGGCGTCCACAAACGCATCTGAGCCCCCTTGGGCCATGCTGTGGGGCAAGGGCTGTGACCAGTACCACTACACAGGCCTCACCAGTGTCACCAGCCCAGAGGATGCTGGCCACCAAATGCTCTCCTGAGGCTATCCTTGGGCCATCAGGGTCCTTGATAACACCCCAGACCACACACATTGTGTCATTGTCAGCCGCTGTGATCTGGTGCACAGCATGGGAAAATGGACCATCAGTGCAGATGGGTGACATCTGTGACACCCCGGGACCAGGACACCCATGTTAGCCTGCATCTCGGTACCATACCGCAACAAGCCGCAGCACACAGGCCAAGATACGTCCAAATGTCTGACGGGCCTGGTGACTGTGACAGCTCTGAGGGTAAGAAGGTAACCCTCCAGTGGGGCCTGCATGTCCCAAAAGGAGATAGCCGTGGTCTGGGGATGTGTACCACCATGAGGTACTAGGATAGGTAGTCAGGGCCACTCTGTACCAGTCACAACCTATGCAGAGCACACGTCACACGACCCTGACAATAACCAATATCCACAGTCGCCAAGGGTGCCAGCCACCCTGCCAGTACATCAGCATGTACAGGATACTCATGTGAGAAGGATGGGATCCATCTCGCAGCACCCCCCCACATGACCACTAGCTGTACAGTGACTATCCTGTGTTGTACATCTCCATTGTCCCAAACAACATAGCCCCCACGGTACACCATGGTGTTGTAGTCAGCTATGCTGACAACATAATGTGACCAATGACATGCTGTCAGGCCATCTGGTAGGGGCGTATGACCGTGGATGCTGTGGGTTGCCGTGTCTGCCAGGCATCCTTGCTGTCAGACAGTATAGTGCCTATTAGCCTGTTCATGGGAATGGATCTGATGGTGTTTGCAAAACAGCGATGAAAGCACGTTTTGCCAGTTCCGCATGACAAGGGGCAGGTACATGTAGCACCTGTCAAGGCATGTCCAGACAAATGCAACTGTTGCCTGCAGGGTGTCCTTGGACAGGTGTCAGGCCAGAGGCTGAGTCACCCCCATTGCCATTGTGTCATGGACACATGTCTGCCTAGTGGCTGCAGAACTGGAACACTGTTTACAGGATAAACCGTGCAACACCCCCTGTACGCCTTGATATCTGTCAGGGACAGGGTGGCAGCAATGGCCCACGTAACTGGGAGCTGACAAGCCCACCCCAACCAGGCCTGCGATGCTGCAGAGGGAAAGCCAACAACGGCTCTTCCCTGCCCAGCCCGAATGGAAGCTAGTAGTCATATGGCCATCATGGACCACACCGAGCGGAGGCTGATTGAACCTGTCCACCTCCCTCAGGTCCACCACATCTGAGAGATACACAGCTGTAGCTGAATCTGCAGCGCCAGCATCCACAGGGCCTCACAGTCCCTGATGAGGTACATGTCCCCCCCCTCAACCATCCATGTAACCACATGTCGACAGTCCCATGAGGTCCATGTCACTGCATGCATGTGTGGTGGCCCATACCATCGTAACCCGGGACTATGTACATCATGGGAGGTGTCTGAGATCCCTGTGAGGTAGTTGGCGGCCCCCCCCGGCACACACACTCTGGTGAGCATCCCATGTCAACTGACCCTAGGGGGCCCCACCAGAGGTGGGTAGGTCCCGTTACCCTCAGGGGACCGCAGCCATACCCACCTGACCAGCTGCGTTCATGGAACAGCAGGGATTGGCCCACAGAAAAGAACCATTGCCCCTCGGGGATGTGTCACCCTTCACTCATTCCCTGTGTCTCTGTCACGCTCACCCGCCCCCGGGCCCCCCCCCTCTGTCTGTCTCTGTCCCACCCCCCATGTTACCTGTGTGTTGTGGGGGAGTCGAGATATGGGGGGGGGCAGCATGCAGGCAATGTGCGATGCTGCTGACTGCTGCCCTCTGTGACTGTTCCTGTCTATGCCAGCCAGGCTCAGTGATACCGTTGTGACACACACCTGCAAACATATTCCGACATATCCCAAGGACCAACTGTTATAGGTGGGTCACTATGCTGTGTGTGCCACACACAGCAGGGGTGAGGGAGCAGCCCAACGCTGAACACACAGGGGTATGTCTAGGCTGTCCAACCACCTGTGACAGACGTTAGGTGATGACCCAGTCAATGTTTGCATATCCACAGGTGGAGGACCTGAGGAAGAAGGGGCGTGAACTCCGCCTACACCACCCTGCATTCATCGAGCAGTGCACCACGGAGGCTGAGTCCCAACCTGATGGTGAGTATTGGGCTGCCAGCCTGAGTTTTCGGCTTATGAACATGTTTTATGTGCCACACATGGATGTGCCCTAATGTCTGTCGTCCTCCACAGATGGAGATGGCACCGATGGAGGGCCCAGCACCTCCACCCATATGCCCCGCCGACCCACCACACGCCGTGCAAGGGAGAGGGGGGAGGGTGTGGAGGAGAGTCCTGAGCCCCAGCACCAGGACACAGAGGAGGAGGAGATGGAGGCAGAGGAGGTGTCTGTGACCGGAAGTGGGGCCGAAGATGCAGCAGACCAGGAGGTGGAGCCGGCGCATGTACCCGCACATCCCCCCAGCCAGGGGGATGTGGATGCGACAATGGGGGGTGCAGGGGAGAGGGGGCAAGGGGGGGGGAGGTGGGCCAGGGGTGGGTTCCGCAGTGTCGATGCTGGGAGGGTGGGGGAAGGGTGTGCGGGAAGGGAGGCAGGACGGTTGGGGGGTGTTGTGGAACACAGCCCAGCACAGGGCCCAGGGGGCCGCCATCAGACACTGCAGCTGGCAGCACGGGACGGGCGTCAGTGTTATCCAGCATCATCCATGGCCACAGACATGTCCCATGCAGATGCCAGCACACAGACCACGCACACTGTGTGTCTGTGTGCTGGCATATGCATGCATGATGTGCTTGTGATCATGGATGACATATGCCAGGACGTCCGTGTCGTGTACCATGCCCTGCAGTGTCTGACGGGGGCTGTTCAGGAGGTGGCCCACGATGTGGTGCGTCTGGCATCTCGGGGGCCATCTGCTGAAGGGCGTCACAGTCGCCACTGATGGTACCTGTGACGTCCCCATGTGCCCTGTGCTGTGCTGTGTTCCACCAACACACATGGGGCTGGGTTTGTGGGGCATGTTGCCCAATGTTCACATTGTTTTGTGTGTTTAATAAAGTTTATGTTTGTTTGTGTACACAATGGTCACGTGTGTCCTTACCCACCCACCCACTATGGCGTCAAGCATGGGATCTGTGTGTGCATATGGAGGGTCATTGTAGGTAGACATGGGTGTCATACGTGCTCCGGCACAGCATGCAGTCAGGGTGGCCCAGAGGTGCGTAGGGCCATAGGACAAGGGTATGCCCATGGGATGCTGCAATGTAAGGGGGACGGAGAGCTAACGTGACACATGGATTGCCGTGATCTCAACACATGTGTGTCCACAGTGCATGGGCTGCCAGATGCATGACACCCATGCCTGCCCACGTCATATACATTCCTGTGGGGGTGGGCCCTGGCATGCCGCCTGTGTTGCAGGCAGGGGACATGTTTCAAACATAAGCACCCACTCACAAGGGTCAGATGGGGACAACATAGTGCAGACACATAACAATTAAACTGCAGTCACTGCACATGCACCCTATCAGTACATGGTTGTGTGCATACATTGGCTTGATACTGCCCAGGGGCCGCATACACACACTGTGAGGGTCGCACATGGCTTGTGCTGGCATTGGTGCAGACATGCCTGGCCATCCAATGAACACGGTGACAACGTGCCTGGACGCTGGCCACATGGTTCTGGACAAACCATCCATGTGTACACCACATAGGGGTTCACAGGTGCACACATTGAAAACACACATTGCATGATTTATACATGATAGGTTTTTATTTGGCGTCATTGACTGTGGCGTGGTCGCCCACGCCTGCCCCGTCGCAAGCCTCTTCCCCCCCCCCCCCCGGTGCCACGCGCTCCTCTTGGCTGGGTGCTGCCGGTGGTGTGTGTGCCGCTGGTGGCGGTGGTGTGTTTTGCTGCTGTAATGCAGCTGCGATATTCTCCAGGGCCTCGCAGATCCGGGTGTACGGTATTGCCTCCACCACATCCGTGCGACGCTGCAGACCACCACACATATCGGCCAGCTGTCTGTTTGTCTGATCCAGTGATGCCTGGATCCTCTCCAGTGCATGAGACTGGCCTGTTGGTGAGACACAGGGTTGTGTGTGAGATACCTCTCTGTGAGACAACAGACACACACCAAACCGTCACACATAGTCAACATTGATAGTACAGTGCCAGGGAGGACCCTGGTACACACATGGCTAGGGTGACGAGCCCTCATCATCACAGTAGTGTAGGGCACAGCCACACACTCGACACAGTATGGTAGTGTGATATGTGAGGCAGACACATTACTCCACAGGCTGTGCAACACACACACGTACTGCAGAGGTTGCAACAGGCTTGCAGACAGGTAGCAAGCACATGTCTAACTGGCCTTTGGGGGGGAGGCGTGAAACAGGGACAGGAACAACAGAGGCACCCCATCAGTGGCAAGTAGATGTGGTTCATAGCTAGGACCCCAGGGGCTGCCACAGGTGGGTGGTTCTACACAGTTTGGAGAGGGCACGGCTGGAGCATGCGCTAATCACGCAGATGGGGTGGCAGCATCAGACCGCCAACTGTTACATGCGCATGTGCACTCCCGTGTGAGCTGTCTGCCGACAGAGTGGTCCACATACACCTTATGTATAGCGGGGAGGGGTCTGAAAGCAGTGCATGTTCACCCTTGTAGCCATGTAGAGGGCATGGACAGGGGAGGGGGCCAACAGTTGACACAGCAGAGGTGGGGAATCACCAGTGACACATGACCAGTGACATGCCGGGGGTTCCCCAGCACGTGGTACACCATGGGGGAGGGCGTGGTCTCCAGGGATGGGGGGTGTCTCCCTGACTGTGGTGTACAGCTGTGGATGCGGGTCAGGGTGTTGTGTCACTCATCACAACACAGAGGTCATTCCCTGACCTGTGTGGTGATGTGGGGTGAGTCACGCAGCTATGCTATCAGGTGACTCAGTGTCAGGTCCACAGCACGGGGACACATTCATGTCCTGTTCTGTATGTCAGGCAGGCCATCTCATTTGGTGGCGTACACACAGACGTTATGTACCTGTACCCCTACCAGGCTAACCCAACATGATTCTTGGCCCTGTCAGCTTGAGGAGTGCTGGTATATGGGTGTCCCCACACTCGATGTCTGCTGTGATACTATCCTATGTTTGTTGTAGACCTGCAGCTGCTGTCAGCGGGGACTGTGGGACGCGTGACATGACATTACCCATGCCGCCTGGGTCTGTGTGTGTGTCCCGATTGCCCGATGATGATGTGACAGGTGGCACCCTGTTGTCTGCAGGTCCTCTGACTATTTACCAAGGGGCAGACTGTTGCAGGGGCAGTGCCTGTATCTAGTTTTCTGCTGTTACCGTGTTGGTGGTGAGAACTCAGTGCTGTTCTGTCTGTATGTGGCTGATTACACTGGCCCTGACCGGTCTGTGTTGTGTCACATTGACAACCTCCACCCTACACCATACGCCTGTGTTTCACTCCACTGACTGCCATCTACCTAATCCGTACAGGTAGGAGCTGTGGGGGTACAGTGCCACATCCACCACATACACACACACCTCACACAGACTACTGTTCCAGGCGTTGTGTGTGTGTGACGCCTTGTTGCCACCCACCTTCAGCATGGCGTTCCCCTGATGTGGCACGGTCCCGGAGATCAGCCATCAGCACATCCAGTCTGTGGGTGTATGGGTCCTGCATTGGTTGCGGGAGAGGCTCCCTCGTTGGCCCCCCACCATGCTGTGGGCTGCGGACTGCAGGCCCTGTTGCTGTGCCACCTGTGCTAGGGGTTTCGGGAACATCCCCTGATGCACAGGTGTCCCCCTCTGGTATGGCCTCCTCTGCCTCCTGGAACATTGGTGGCGCTTGTTCCTCTGGCTCCTCATCCACCTCCTCATCCCCTGCATCCTGCGCCCCCATGCTGCTGTAATCACCTGTAATGATAACAATCTGTGACAGCAGACATCTGTTTGTAGTTACCACATATATTTACGTGTGTGCTGCAGCTGACACATACATGAGGGGGTGGGGGCATGCACGTGTGCTACCTACACACTCCCCTACACCCTCCCATACCTATATTTTGCACTCAGACATAGACACCAGCAGTACATGTCAGTGCATTGCCCCTGCCCGCCCTGTCTGCTTGACACCCAGGTGTTCATGTCCCCAATGCGCATCTTGGCCCCATCCCATGACTCTTGGCATCTGCAATACCCCTGCCACTGTTACCCTGCTTGTACCAGTTGCACACACTTGTCACTGGCACTCCCTTTCAGACTGTCGGGACCAGTTATCAGGACATGTTTTGTTACAAGCTACCCTTGTATGGGTGTTGACTGTGCGAGTCTGTGACCCACTCTGCTGTGCGCCCTATCTTGTCTATCATCTCTGGGCTAATGCTGCACACATGCTGCGCTGGGCAGTGTGTATGTGACATGTACATGCCCTGAGCCACACCCCTCACATTCATACAGGTGATGTCCAACCCTGTTGTGGGGGGTGGGATGTGGCTTCTGTGTGCAGACAGTTTTGGGGCAGGTGGGGGGGGGGGAATGTGATGCGGGACACATGTTGACTATGGTGTTCAACATGGCGATGCATCAGTGTTTGTGGGGGTGCAGCACACACAGGTGAGAACGGGAGGGCTACATGGTGTTGCATGTGAGACAGGTTTGGGGGGGTGGTACCAGGGGCTGCTTTCTAAACAGTGCTGATCGGAGCCAGGTCCTGGGAGCTCATAGGTGTCAGTTGTGGGAATGAGGACAATGTCGGGCATCGTAAGGTTGTCTGTGGAAGAGTGTCATATCATTAGCCGCAACCTGAGCCATGCAAGCAAACCGTGACATCATATCTGGGGGATGACAGCCACATGGGTGGGGGCCTGTGCGCAGACCTCACCCTGCCTCAGTTACAGCACATGATTCACATGGGACACACGTTTGTCTAGGGTTTTGGTAGCACATCCCACAACAAAGGGTTTCAGTAGTTGCACACAACGGGGGTCTGATGGGACTGTGGCACGATGGGTACAGGGCAGGTAGACACGGGTAGACCAGGGAGCACAGGGACACCACGGATTGCCATTTGGAAATGTATCACCAGTGTCCACACAGACATGTTTGACACAACAAGCAGTGGGACCACCGCAAGGGGCTCAGAGGCCAGAGCCAAGGTGTGGGCTGCACACGTCGGACACTTGGTCTGGACAGTATTCTGACAGCGGGTATCCCACCAAGTACTGCCCCCCTGGTGTTGCAGGGCCCTATGAGGGGGGGTACAGGTTCAGCGAGCATTGCAGAGTCGTGCTCACACTGTATGGGGGTGCTGAGGACCCAGAGGTGGGGATGTAGACCTCACAGAGGACAGAGCGGACACCTGTGCATAGTTACCAGCAGAGTCCAGTCAGAGTGTTGTCTGTTGGGACAGTCCCCTTGGCATGCATCTGGAATGCCTGTGTGGGGAAAAAATAACCCCCTGGGATAATGTAATTCGATCCCTGCACCAGGTCAAGGCAGATTGGGCTGGTAGCACACCAGGGATGGTGTGGGATGGGATGTTACATATGGAAACCAATGCCTCAGGAACATAACCTGTCTCTGATTCTCTCATGGAGTGCTCGACAGCCCATGTTTCATGGGGTGGACAGCAGAGGTGACGTCTGAAAGGTGAGCGAGGGGAGATGTGCCTAGATGTGCTTGTTATGTGTGTAACCTTGGGACAGGTTTGGAGGTATAGCTTTCCAGACACTGTGTATGGCATAGATTGCTGGTCTGTACTGGGGAGCTTTCTTACTTGCACCTCGCTGTCTATGTGGCACCTGGCTGATGTCACAGTAAGCTGTTGGACTGTATAACATTTAGCAGGTTAGACAGATATGCCATATGTTCAGGCTGGTAGGCCTACACTATGCGGATTACCTATTTACCCCAAACGTGCTCAGAGGTTGACGTTGAACATGCTCTGGAACAGGACAGTTTGACCAATAACAACATTGCACATTGCTACATGTAGGCTGTTGCCGATACATTTTTGCAACACTACGTATCATACATACCTGCCGATGGGTGGGCACTGTCCAGGAGCTCCGGTAGGCCACATGTGTATATCTGCCCTAGACGGGATGCAAGCTCCCTCTCCAGGGTTGAGAGTGGGAGGGTGAGGGGGCCTCCGCCACCTGTCCCATGCGCATGCTGTCTCTCTGCATACATCGTCTGCCTCACCCCTCGCTTGATGTCGGAGAACCTCTTCTTTAATGTGTCTATGTCTCTATGTGGACCCCCAGCCCCAGCCACAGACACCCTTACCTCCTCCCACACGGCATTACGTGTAGCGACAGAGGTTTTGGTACTCATCCTGCCAAACAGCTCGTCGTAGTGCTCAAGCACCATAGACAGGAGGTTGTGGTTCTCCATGTCTGTGAACCTGAGGGCCCTCTTCCTCTGCGTCTCCGGCACTGGAACGCGCTTGCGTTTGCCCATGTGGCTGTAACTTGGGGCCTGTGGCCCCGCAGATGGGCCTGCCACTGGCTCACGCTCCTGTGTCCCTTCACCACCTGCTGGCCCAGCAACAGGTATGTGTTGCTCCCCAACCCCCTCAGCATCACCCTCCCCCTCCAATTCCCCCTCCCTCTCCCCCTCCCTCTCCATCTCCCTTCCCCCTTCACCACTCCCCACCCAACACAGAGTACCCCACCCCACCCCACACAGACCAGACCACCCTACCCTACCCTGACTAGCACACAACACAATGATGGACAAACACCAAACACGCACTCACGACGACACCACAAACCACAGTGCACAAACCACAGACCACAAACACACAGCCTCCTACACTCCTGCCCTCACTGCCACGAACTACACAGCTCTGTCGCACACACCTCAGCTCTCCTCTCACAACCCTCGACGTGTACCAGGGGTACAGGGTCCTTTATAGGGTGTGTTTGGTTTGTTCACGTTGCGCATGCGCTGTTATGCGCGGCCTGTGGTTTGGCATGCCGCAGATGCAGTACGGCGCATGCGCTGGCGTCTGTGCGCCGCGCAGGTGCGGCTATGCTGTGCATGGGCGTGTGTATGTGGGCGGTGCACAGAGTCGCACATGCGCGAAGCCCACATACACGTCCCTGCGTGCCGCACACCGACGCACGGCCATGGGTGTACGCCCCCCCTGCGTGCCGCGCACAGACGCCAGCACATGTGCAGAACTGCGCTGCGCGGCAAAAGCAACCGTAAATACATCTATATATTGTCATGCAGAGATGAGTCACGTTGAGGGTTGTTTTGTAGGCGAGGTGCGTGTTTGTGGAGGGTGACAGAGTGAGCAAGGCAAGAGGTGTTGTTGATTGTATTCTGTGTGTTGGTTGTATCCCTTTGGTTTGTGTGTCTGTTGGGTTTGTGGCCTGGTCACTGTCATAGGAGGTTTGTGTGTGTGTTTGTGTAGCCGGGATGGAGGAGGTGATGGAAGGGATGTATGTTGCTGCATGTGCCCTGACATGTGGGCAGATGCTGCGGTTGCAGGACAGGGGAGATGGTGTCCATGGGGCTGGGCCACAGGGCATGGGTGTAGTCCCACAGCAACTCACAACTGCAGCTGTGGGGGCGGTCACAGCAGGTGCTGTTGGTGAACGGCACAGGAGGTGTGCCGAGGTGCAGGCTCGGCAGCCACGCCTCTACAGGCCTAGGGCCCAGCTCCAGGGCATGCGTGAGGACCAGGTCATCTCCCTTTACCGACTGAGCACAAGGGCGATTAGGGGAGCTCTATGAGGATCTAAGACCTGACCTCGAGCCCCTGACTGATCGGTCTCATGCCATACCAGGTTTAGTCAAGCTCCTTGCTGCCTTACATTTCTTTGCCTCTGGCTGTTTCCAGTCATCTGTGGCCGCAGTGGGTGGCATGAGCCGCCCCTCCTTCTCAAGATGTCTCCACCAAGTACTGCGTGCCATGGTCAGCCGGATGGGGAATTACATAGCCCTTCCTCACACTAGGCAACAGTGGGGGACCCTGAACCAGGCCTTTGAGGCGTTAGCCGGGATACCACACGTGATGGGAGCTATTGATTGCACACATGTTGCCCTGGTCCCGCCTAGAGACAGGGAGGTGGTGTTCCGCAACCGCACAAACACTACCATTCCCTGAATGTTCAGGTTGTATGTGATGCTGATCTGCATATTCTGAATGTGGTCCCGAGGTATATTAAACTTCTTAGGTACAGTTTTGTAGTGGTATAAATATCCATTGCACCCTTTAGTACATATAGAACTTAAAGATCTAAACACAAACTTAAAAACTAAGATGCAGACACAGCAGTCCAGCAGCGGGATGTGGGCTTTCCAGTCTTTTGCATTGAGTGTCACATGTATGATTTTCTCCCAGCTGGTGAGAGGTCTTACGTGTGCACTAGGTGCAAGGAGCTCTCTGCTCTCAGGGAACGAGTCCGTTCTCTAGAGGCTAGAGTAGCAGACTTGGAAAACATAAGACAGACAGAGAGGTACATAGACGAGACCTACAGGGATATAGTCCTGAAAGTCCCACCTCCAGTCTGGCAGCATCCCTGTTGCCATGGAGGAGAGAGGTCACGTGACAGGAGAGCAATCACCCTGGTGTGGCAGGAAGTGATCCTGTAACTAGGACCTGTCCTCCAGGTGATGTAAACCCCTCTCGCAACGAGGAGGTTTCTCCAGGGCCAAGTGCCCATGCGGGAAGGGTTAGGACAGCAGTTATAGTTGGTGATTCGATCATTAGGCATGTAGATAGCTGGGTGGCTGGTGGACGTGAGGATCGCCTGGTAACATGCCTGCCTGGTGCGAAGGTAGCGGACCTCACACGCCACCTAGATAAGGTCTTAGATAGTGCTGGGGAGGAGTCTGCTGTCTTGGTACATGTTGGTACCAATGACATAGGAAAATGTGGTAGGGAGGTTCTGGAAGCTAAATTTAGGCTTTTAGGTAGGAAGTTGAAATCCAGAACTTCCAGGGTAGCGTTCTCCGAAATGCTTCCCGTTCCACGCGCAGGACCCAATAGGCAGGCAGAGCTCCGGAGTCTCAATGCGTGGATGAGACAATGGTGCAGAGATGAGGGGTTCGGATTTGTTAGGAACTGGGGAACATTCTGGGGAAAGGAGGGGCTCTTCCGAAGGGATGGGCTTCACCTTAACCGGGATGGAACCAGGCTGCTGGCATTAACCTTTAAAAAGGAGATAGAGCAGCTTTTTAAACTAGATAATAGGGAAAGCCGACAGTCGCCCAAGAGTGCATGGTTCGGAAGAATGTATCCTTGAAGGATACTACAAAAAGCAGAGAGGTTCCAAAAAAGAGTAAAGTAGCCCAAATGCCCTCGAGTATGGAGCAGACAGAACTTAAAGATCCCAAATTACCCATGTCTACCAATAGCCAAATTAATATGAATAAAATACAGTCTCTAAAATGCTTGTATGCAAATGCTAGAAGTCCTACAAAACAAGATGGGAGAGTAGAATATATAGCACTAAACGAGAGTTAGATATAATTGGAATATCAGAGACATGGTGGAAGGAGGACAACCAGTGGGACACTGTGATACCTGGGTACAAACTATATCGAAATGATAGAGCTGATCAAATTGGTGGAGGGGTTGCGCTCTATGTTAGAGAGGGTATTGAGTCAGAAAGGATTAAAGTTTTGCAAGAAACAAAATTTGCTGTAGAATCTCTTATGGATTGAAATTCCATGTAAAAAAGGGGAAGGCGATGGGCAGTGGGGTTTTACTATCGTCCGCCTGGCCAGAATGAACAAATGGATGATGAACATGCTCAAAGAGAAATCAAGGAAGCTAGCAAAAGTTACAGTGCAGTAATAATAATGGGTGATTTCAATTACCCCAGCATCGACTGGGTCAGTGTCACAACAGGACATGCTAGGGAGATAAAGTTCCTAGATGAAATAAATGACTGCTTCTTGGAGCAGCTGGTTCATGAACCGACCAGAGGGGAAGCAATATTAGACCTAGTCCTTAGTGGAACACCAGATGTAGTGCAAGAGATAAGGGTGTTGGGGCCACTTGGCAATAGTGATCATAGCATGATCGCCTTTGATTTAATTAGTGGAGGAGGGATAGTAAGGAAATCCACAGTACTACCCTTTAACTTTCGAAAGGGAGACTATGCATAGAATGAGGAAAACAGTTTTAAGAAAAACACTAAAAGGAGTCAGTTGCAAAGGTTAAGACGTACATCAAGCTTGGGTGTTGTTGAAAAATACTATCTTGGAAGCCCAGACCAGCTGTATTCCACGCTTTAAGAAAAGTGGAAGGAAGTCCAAAAAATTGCCAGCATGGTTTAAAGCTGAGGTCAGAGAGGCTGTTGTTGCCAAAAAAGCATCTTTCAAGAAATGGAAAAAAGAGCCAAATGATGAAACCTGGAAACAGCACAAGCACTGGCAAGTCAAATGCAAGGCATTGATAAGGCAGGCAAAGAGAGAATTTGAGAAGAAGCTTGCTGCCGGAAGCAAAAACGCGAATAAAAGACCTTTTCAAGTACATTCGTAGCAAAAAACCCGTGAGAGGTCAGTTGGTCCATTAGATGATAAAGGGGTTAAAGGAGCACTAAGAGGCGACAAGGCGATAGCGGAGAGACTGAATGAATTCTTTGCTTCGGTCTTTACTGAGGAAGATGTAGGGATGTTACCCACGACTGAAGTGGTATTTAAAGGTGTGGAAGAATTGAAGGAAATATCGATACATCGGGAAGATGTCCTACAACTATTAGATAAACTGAAGAGTAGCAAATCACCTGGGCCGGATGGTATACATCCAAGGGTGTTGAAAGAACTGAAATTTGAGGATTGGCAGACCTGCTATCAGTAATCTGTGAACTATCATTAAAATCATCTCTAATACCTGAGGATTGGAGGATCGCCAATGTAACACCAATTTTTAAAAAGGGTTCGAGGGGTGATCCGGGAAACTACAGACCGGTGAGCCTGACATCAGTACCGGGAAAAATGGTAGAAACCATCATAAAGAATAAAATTACTCAGCATATAGATAGTCATGACCTAATGGGAGACAGCCAACATGGCTTTAGACAAGGAAGATCTTGTCTTACTAATCTGTTATGTTTTTTTTGAAGGAGTGAATAAACAGGTGGACAAAGGTGAGTCGGTTGATATTGTGTATCTGGACTTTCAGAAAGCCTTTGACAAGGTCCCTCATGAGAGACTTTTGGCAAAACTAAAGAGTCATGGGATAGGAGGCAGTGTACTACTGTGGATCAGGAACTGGTTTAAAAAGATAGAAAGCAGAGGGTAGGGCTAAATGGCCAATTTTCCCAATGGAGAAAAGGTGAATAGTGGTGTACCCCAGGGATCTGTGCTGGGTCCGCTGCTTTTTGACATATTCATAAATGACCTGGAAAGTGGGAATAACGAGTGAGGTTATCAAATTTGCTGATGACACAAAACTATTTAAAGTTGTTAAAACCCAGGAGGATTGTGGAAAATTGCAAGAGGATCTTGATAAATTGGAAGACTGGGCATCAAAATGGCAGATGAAATTTAATGTGGAGAAGTGCAAGGTTATGCACCTAGGGAAGAACAACCCAAACTATGGTTACACGATGCAAGGTTCCACATTAGGAACCACCACCCAAGAAAAAGATTTAGGCGTCCTTGTGGATACCATTTTAAAACCCTCGGCCCAGTGTGCAGCGGCGGCCAAGAGAGCAAATAGAATGCTAGGTATGATAAGGAAAGGAATGGAAAATAAAACAAAAGATATTATAATGCCTCTATATCGTTCCATGGTGAGACCGCACCTTGAATATTGTGTGCAATTCTGGTCGCCATATCTTAAAAAGGATATAGCAATTTTAGAAAAGGTTCAGAGAAGAGCCACCAAAATGGTAAAGGGGATGGAAAGGCTACTCCTATGAAGAAAGGCTAAAAAGGGTTGGGGCTCTTTAACCTGGAAAAGAGACGGCTGAGGGGAGATATGATAGAAGTCTATAAATTAATGAACGGAGTGGAACGGGTAAACGTAGATCGATTGTTTACCTTATCAGAATATAGAAAGACTAGGGGACATGCAATGAAGCTACAGGGTAAACTATTTAAGACTAATAAAAGAAAATATTTTTTCACTCAACGTGTAATCAAACTCTGGAATTTGTTACCGGAGGATGTAAGTAAAGGCTGTTAGTGTAGCTGGGTTTTAAAAAAGGTTTGGACAAGTTCCTGGAGGAAAGGTCCATAAACCATTATTAAGAAGGGACCCAGGATATCAATGCTTGAACCAATACAAGCATTGTGGAACCTGTGTCCCTTGGGGAAACTGCTAGGTCCGTATGACCTAGATTGGCCACTGTTGGAAACCAGAATACTGGGCTTGATGGACCTTGGTCTGACCCAGTATGGCATATCTTATGTTCTTATGTTCTTATGTTTGCAGGGTCCACCCATGACTCCTATATCCTGCATCACTCAGCACTATTCAGCCAATTCGAGGAGGGACAATATGGGGACTGTATATTGCTGGGTGAGTATTTCCATATCTCCTCTTTAGGTATGCATCTATGTAACTGTTTTAGTGGCATCTCTTGTGTGGGCGCAGTTTGCTCTCTGTGCGTTTTGAAACGTAACTACCATTACACAGACAGACAACTGTTCAGATTTTACCTTGTTACATGAGTGAGAACGTAGTGTAACAGGGTACATGAATAGGAATGTGACATCAGGATTGTAACAAGTTCAGATCATATCCAGATCATGGTGTTCCTGATACAACGCACGTGTGCAGATGTGTGTCCTGGTAGCAGATTTCCACTAGTGTGTGTTTGGTGCCATCAGCCCACATGGGGGTGGGGTTTGCCATTCACACCCACCTGTGGTGCCGGTCTGTTACTGGTATTTTTGGTATGTCATGTAACATATATGTTCATGGAAATCCATACACCTACCCCTGTCATGTGTGTGTGAGGTTCACACAGTCAATCAGTACTGGGGTTGTCACACAGGATGCAGTAGATAACATGGGGTGTGGTGTTGCGAACTACAATGGATGTTCCTGGCCTTTGCAACTAGGAGTACATGTTTGCATACGTATGGGCATGGATTTAGCCTGTGTCATGGCAAGGGAGCAACACAGTCTAGGGGTTTGCAGGGCCCTGGGCCACTGTAGATGTGCGTGACATAGGCATCATTGTATGTGCTGATCCTGCAGTTGCTGAGCATTGTGGGAAGGTGGCAGCAAGGGCAAGGGGGCTACTTAGTTGCATACAGAGAGGTGTTGGTTGCGCATGCCCAGGTAGATACTCTTCCTCTGTATATGTGATGGTTGCAACCTCATGTGGGCTATTGTGTGCTATTCTGTGGACCACAGCTTGAAAAGGCTCTGAACATGAGGAGACAGTGCAGAGGGTGTCTACTGAAACGATTGTTGGTCAGCAGTATACAGCATATGGTTTCAGACCGATAAATGTTGATATGTGGACCTTGGAGGACAGGGGGAATAGAGTTGATGTGGTTTTGATCTTCTCACACCTGACTGCCATACATGTTCTGGGCGTGAGCCTCCATTGCAGCACAGCACATGTTTGTGTTGTGTACCATGCTGACATATACTTTGAACATGTGATCAGTTGATTGGTGGTCTAGTCTGATGTTGGAGGTGTTTGAGATGGGGACCACAACTGCAGTACAAACACTTATGTGCCACACATAGCTGATCTCTAGAAGTAAAACTGTGACAGTTGGGTTATTGGGCATGTATGTACAGGCTCCCTAGGCCATGTGTCGGATTTCACCAAACATATATCTGTTTATCTTAAATTACATAGTTTGTGATGTCCGTACGTTATGTCCGGATGCGTTCTGCATTTGTTTCTCACGTCTATACCTGTGTCAATTTGGGGGTACAGGCGCTCATGCATTCACATGCAACATTTCTTTCTGCAGGTGATGCCGGGTATGGGTGGTCGCCCCTGGCTGCTGACCCCTGTGCGTCAGCCACGGACACGTGCAGAGCGGAGGTACAATGAGGCCCATGCCTCCAGCCGCTCTGTCATAGAGCGCACCTTTGGCGTGTTGAAAAGTCGCTTCAGGTGTCTGGATACGGACAGGCGGGGCCTTACAATATAGGCCAGTGACTGTGGCAGAGATAATCATAGCCTGTTGCATCCTGCACACAACATTGCTCTCAGGCACGATATTCCTGCAGAGATGAATGAGCATCTGGAGGAGTATCCACCGTGCCCCCCTGTGCGTGCCAGTGGTGACACACAAGTGGGCACAGCGGTCAGGCGGAGGTTAATTGCAGACATCTTCTCTGGTACGTATTGCATATATTCCCACATAAATGTGCTGTTATGTGTGTGTGATGTTTATAACGGTTGATGTTGCAGGACATATGGCACTGAGATGCAACAATGCATTGTGATTAAACTTAACATCCCAAGGACACATATAGCTATGATTGTGTGACCAACAATGTGGACCAGGGCACAGCAGCATCTGTTGGTGGATTATGTGGGTGGGTGTTGATACGCCATTTCACAGATTTTGTGTGTCACATTCCCAGGTAATGGCTGGTTCTGATAGCAGCTGCTGTGCAAACACAGTTAGTGGTTTTGATGGTCTGTGTGGGGCAAGGTGTAAGGCATATGGTGCAGTGTTCCCAGTGGGAGGGGGGTGCATGTTTGTGTACTGTTCTCCTGCGGTGTATTTGTTTATATTGTATACTTTTTTGCTGCTTGTGTGGTTGTTCTGCTTGTGTCAGCTGGCTATGTAATGTATGTTTCCTGTGTGTGGTGACACATGTCATACAGAGCACAGTAACACATGGCCATGATTACCTTCCAAACATGGTGTTAATTAGTGGTGACAGGTGTTACTGCGACCCACAGTGTGCCCTAATGTATACATCATCACCTGGGGCTGACATGGCTATATTGAGGGATGGGGACCTGTGCAGTGTGCATCCATGGGGCCATATCATTGTTTTTGTTTTGTTTGGAATATAGCCAGTGCGTGCATTGATGCATATGTACACACATACAGATGTGATGCACGTCTGATCAGCAAAGGGTGGGTTACAGTGGCCAAGTGCTATGCTGCATGTGGTAGGTGTGTTTTGTGTCTAGTGGTTTGTCATGGGGACATGGCATATGTAGCTGATGCTATCTCAACATATGCCACATGGCTCAACGTGTCATCAGACTCTGGAACTTGTTACCAGAGGATGGTGTATGGCCTGTTAGTTTTTCTGTGCTTAGGAACCTGTTTGGACATGTTCCTTGCGTAAAGGTCCATATCGGACTATTACAAAGGGACCCAGGATAATCGGTGCTTGACCCTGCTCAGGCATTGTGGAACCTGAGTATTTTGTGGATACTACTAGGTATATATGACCTAGATTGACCACTGTTGGGGGCAGGATACTGGGCCTGATAGACCTCTGTCTGACACAGTATGGCGTTATGGCATATCTTACATGCTGTGGATGTGTGTGGGGCAAGGGTACACAACTACCTTGCGCACCCTGGCGAGGGCTGTAATGTCCACATACACACAGAGACCTAGATGAGCATTATTTGTTTGAGGCGCACATGTAGGCTATCCATGGTTTCACATTCTCACTGTCACACTGGGGGCTGACATGCAGCCATCATGGTCCTGTCACAAACACACATCGGGGTGTGGTTTTGAGGACGTGGCGCTAACCTTGCCATATATTTCCACACATCATCATCACACAGCTGTCAATATTATTTGGGGTCTGAAATGTACACTGCAGGATATGTTTGTGACCCGTGGATACAGGAGCTGTTCATGCATATTTCCATGTATTTCAGCAATTTACAGTGGGGTGACAGACAACATTGGGAGGGCACTACACACGGGGAGGGGGTATTGGTGGCAAGATGGGTCGACACATGGGGGACACAGACTAGTATTGTGACCATGGGATGGGCCATAAACAGGGTGGGAGCAGACACCTCTATAGACCATTGTGTACAACAACAGAGAGGTAACGGAGGCGACAGAGGGATTCCAGGGACCTTTATTTAGCAGCAAATACCTCCGTCCTGACTCTCCCATGAGAGAGATCAGTACAGTGTGATAGTGAACAGTCAGTCCGTAGGTCATGTTGTGGGGTCTGACAGCTGCGTACAGGGAGGTGCAGTGTGTGTTTCAGACCTCGGACATTACATATGTTTGTTTCTCTTGTGTTTTCCACTGCACAGGACTACTTCGTGAGGATGCTCTTGCTGTGGTGCATTGCCACATGACTGTACATCAGCCAGGATGCTGTGGTCCGGGGTAGGTGGATCTAGAGCTACATTGTCTCTGCCTGCAGTCATGGGGGAGAACATGTCGTCTGGGATGTGTCCTATTGTGCAGATGTTGTTGTTAATTTGTATCCTTGAGCCTCCCTTACCCATATCTTCCTGTTGTCACACATATCCCCATGTGTTTGTGTCCATTATGTATGCTGCAACACTGTTTCAGTCCATTTTACAGCATAGATACATGTGTTTGTAGTATTGTTTGTTTTTGAGGGAACCAACACTTGCTGCCTCCCCTAACACTGTTAGATCAGCCTCAGCAGGGTATCACTGCATGTCCCTGGGCCCTTCATGTGCACAAATTTGCACTTGTGCACATAAAGGCCATGTCTCACAGCTGTCCCGCTGACCTGCGCACAGTGGGTGGGTGCATGTTTGTGGGTTGACTCTGTGGCGATGCGCTGTCCAGTCAGAGTACATAATCATGTGCTGTGAGGTGTTTAAGCACCTGGGGGGCAGCGGTGACTGTGCTACCTCTGCCATATTGCTGTTTACCTTGTCGACATTCTCAACATGTGTTGCGAGCTGTGAGCAGAACTCTGTCTGGTGTTTTGAGGGACCACTGTTGAACAACATTTCGTTATCCTCAGGTATCAGCATGATGTGGACATGCATCAACAGGACTTGACATGATGATTCTACATGTTTGGCTGACATTGTCTCCCTTCACGGTGACCTGATGTGGCTGTGTATTCGCTGAAAGACTCGATGACATACACATGATGCACACACAGGGTATGTTGCACCTTTGTCATTTGGGGATTACATCTGGCTGTACCAGTTGATGTGTTACTGTGTGTCTGATTGTACATGTCATGTTGCCTCTCTGTTCACACAAACAGATGCATATAGTGTGTAGCAGTGAGATGCCTGTGTGACATGGAACAGGACATGAACCATATCCATGTGACACCCGTGTCTACATTGATATTTCATGATGTTAACAATATGCAGGTTTGTTTCTGTTCATATCATGTCACATTTGCCCTTGCATCCATTTTCTTCTGTATTTTGTAAGGTGTAACTCTCTGCTATTTGTGTTCTTTTTGCAAGGTGTCTAATGTGACCCTACTTATCCTCTCCTGACACAGGACAGAAGACATACCAAACACATTTCGTACAGTGCATCTGGACTCCCCATCAAACACCTGTTGGGGGAATGACAGCCATGGAATGTTTCCTGGATACCTGTGCCATTGGATGTTTGACGTATGAGAGTGGGACACATGCCTGTGATGGGCAGTATTTCCCTTGGACTGCTGCTTTGGCCATGACAAACCTGTACAACACACTGTTTATGCCATGCTGTGGCTGGTGGTCCTGCTCATTGCAGGGGACACAGATGACCTGTCACGGACTGTGGCATATTGGGATGTGACACCTGACTATGAAATGGCCAGGATTGCCTGGGAAGCTGTGGACCTGACCTGTTTGATTGCAGATACACTTTGCTCTTTGGATGCTGTGTGTAGCAGGGACTGACATTGTCACTGTATGTTGTACATACCTCCCCATTTGTAGAGATGTGGTGTTTTCGACATGTGTGTACATGGCACACAGGATACAGTCACCTATTTTTTGGAACACAAGCATACAGACATATTTGTGCCATTGGGGCAACGATGTAGCGGTCGTATTAGGTATGTCCACCTGACCTACACCGGAACATGATAGAGTTTTTGCCCCAACAACGCTTTCATGCCCACCACCATTCTTGATTAATGTTTTGCATTGGCCAAAGGGTGTTTACATGCATGTGTGGCATCACTGTATCATGTTGGTCTGTGGATGGTGGTTGTGCTTATGACTGACTATGTTGGTGAGCCACAGCATGTGGACCTATGTCTTCGGTGTGGTACCTGTAAGATGTTTGCCCATATCAACATGCTGGTTATTGTGTTGTTTTCAATGACAGACGTGACACCTCTGCATGTATGTACATACCTTGTATTGCACATCTGTACGTTCCTGCTTATCCCCTGCGGGATTGACCCTCTCATTGCCCAATTATATTTGCTGTGTGGCAGTGTGGGTGTCCATTGTTCTTCCTCACTTCCTCATTCCATGTCCCGTGCGATATGTGTCCAAACACTGTCTACCCAACAAACACTGCAGGGGACCTCCGGCATGGTGTCATCTCTGCAGTTTTCTGCAGGTTGTGTTGTTTGTATTCTCTCTGTGTTCATGTACCTCCTGCTACCTGTTAGCAGATGCTCATTATGCTTTGAAGGATTGTTTGGGTCTACATTGTCGCCTTTCTGATTTGTATTATCAGGCATTGGGGTGGGTTTGGACAGTACTTCCGTAATGTTTTTTCACCATTACAACATTGTGACAATATATGTTTTTTTGGTTTGTGTGCCTCCTGTGTTGCCGGATGGCTTATGTTTGGGTGGACAGGTGATGTGTTGGTGATCCTCATGATGACACACCTACAGCCTACATGACCTCATATGTGCGTTACACATTTGAGGCATGCATTAGCAGGTGGGGGGTGTGGGCCTGCTGCCCAGTGCATAGTATGTACCTGATGCACATTATATCTTGTGTCCCTCATTTGGGTTCAATGCAGTGTCCTTTCTGTGGGATGTGATTTGTTGCCGTGCTAAATGGTTGTTTCTCATTGACCAGGGATGCACTCACCTTGATATCATGATAGCACTGTCTACAGTACCTGTGAGCATTAACCCAAATAAAGATATGTATGTGACAGACATTTGTCTCTATTGCTGCTTGATCATGTTCACAAACATGCAATGCAATGTGTTCCTTTTGCTCAGTCCTGACTCCGTGTGACCCTGTAAGCCCATGGTTTTCTAAGCAATGTCAGTGTATTTAGATTGTCGGCTCTTTCCTCCAAGGTCATGGGGGGTCACATGCCTTGCCTAAGGCCACATAGGTGCTAGTGTGATCTTAGGTCTGTTTGCTTGGGTGTCAAGGTCAGTTTTCGCAACACTAGGCTACTCCTCTGCTCTTTGCGCACATTTACACCAGTATCGGCTGATTTGCTGGTCATGTTCATGTGCCACCTGGGCTCACATCCTTGTACAGTGGCAGCTGTGTATATGTCTGCCATGTGCCACATCAACTGGGTATTACAGGTTCCCAAACAGACCTGCATTTGGATTATTTGTTCTGGCTTGTGCTCAGTGTGCTGTTGGTGAGAGTGGTTCTTGGCATGGGTTTTAATTCAGTAGTTTGCAGGTTTGATCCCCACGTGTGCTTCCCCCATTTCTTTTCTGTTGTGCTACCTGGACCATTAGGTACCAGCAATTTCATCACCTCTACACACACCCTTCCCTCTCTTCACTCTACAGCAAGGTGTGCACTCTGTGCTGCCTAGGCCTCAGGTATTATCTGTCAAATAGGTGGCTTTCTTTATGGGGTTTACATGACAGTGCACCTGTGTGTTTGGTAGTGCTGTGTTTCAGCTGGTGTGTGGTACACCTGCTGTCCTGTCCCAGCTTGCTAACTAGCTCCCCCGAGCATCCTCTGACGCCCTTGGGGTTTAGTTTCTTTCCTCTATTGCATGCTGTATCCACTGCATAACAAGTGATTGTGTGTGTGTGTGTGGGTGTGGCTGTGTGTGCATGTGTCCCTGGTCCATAATACAGACTGTGATCTGATCTGTACACAGCAGATATGCATGTGCTTCTGCTCATGATTACTGTTGTGGGTTTGCCTTTTCGGCCAGCCAGCCAGTCATCTTGTATGATGGCCACACTATTTTTGTATGCAGCCTTGGCTAATGAGCTCACAGTGGTGGTGTGGTCTACCGGTTGGTGCATTGGCCTTTCTGGTAGTGGTGGTAGGTGTTAGGCCTCTCTGTTCTCTTTGATGTGTATGCTTGTCCTGCAGAGGTGGTTTGCATTTGTATGACAGCCATTTGTATGCAGATTAGTGCTGTGTGCACCTTGTACCCTCATCAGAGTTGGGTACCATCCTTCTGTCCATCTTATGTCTGCCAGCTGTTGTGCCATCCTACCCTGATTGTGCATGCTGGTACACCATGTCCTGCACTCCTCCACATTACTGCACTTCATCTCTCCCAGGATGCCTCTCGTGTGTGTGCTCTGCCATAGCACTGCTACTCCCTTGTCATCCTGATATTTCACCTATCCTGCCGTTTATGCTGCCCACATCTTCCCATCCTCTGTCACACATATCATTCAGGCATGGTACATTACTATCACTCTGTGCTTAGCTACAGCTTGACCCAGTAACACAACAGAACAGTCCCAGCACAAATTTAACCATAGCTTTCTCCTTCTTACTATCATTCAGTCAGATGTGTGTCAATAGTTTGAGTATGTTAACAGGTTCAACTGATCATATATTCCATGTAAATAGTTCATCCATGTTTTTCCCTGTTTGATTGGCTCCCTGTTATATGTAACGCACCACCAAACAGCCCGTTGTACTGGTCCTGTTTACTGTGTTTTACTCTTGTAATTCCCGCACTTGGGGGAAAACAATTTACCAAATACTGCATTATATATAGACATGGCAAAATAACATACAAGCACAGACATTACATGCATTATATATGTTTTGGTGCCATTTCTGGAGCTGACACATGGCCTCGAGTTCTGAGTTGTGTGCTCACATCAGCTGTGATCTACTTATGCTTCTGTAACTTCAGCATTATGTCCTGCTTCCTTTCATGCGTCTGGTGCAGTGTCTTGGGCATAACATGTGGCGTTTGGGCACATACCCTGTGTTGTAAGCTTCACATTGTGTGGATGGAACTTTTTCCTGCTCTTGGCAAACGTTCTTTGAGTTCACCTATATATCCTTGGGATTCATATTATGTCACACCTTTGGATTCAGGCAGCTTTATGGTGGTACCAACTATGGTGCCTTCCTGGGAGTTGGTCAGACTTTCAATATCTCCGCTGCAGGAACATTAGATAACTCGCCTTTACTGCCGTGTTTGTTGTACTTTTGATGTGCGTTCTGGTGGCACCTCTACATGGTACATTAATTTATGGCACTAGGTTTGTTTCATCTTTTTAGCAATGGCATCACAGATTGCTGCAACACTTGCATGCAGCCAACACACGTACCTATGCCAGCCTTTTGTCACTGCTCATTTATATCCATGACCCCGTGCAACCATCGCGTCCATGTCCTACAACATTGGGCTACCCATGCTGTTTCACTCTTGCATGTCTGCACACAACTACTTTATATTTGGCATTTTGTTACAATGCATAGTGCTGACAACCCCAGCACAATATCAGTGCTAGGACCTTGCCCCCTGCCCTCATACAGCAACCTAATGATGGGCCCTATAAAACCATCATTGTGGGGGTGCCATGGTGGACAATGGACTTCCAAAATGTGCCCTCCTATGGTAACCTTGGTGGGGCGCCTTCTGCATCACCTTATATTACAGTGCATTGGAGAGTGCCATTTAGCTAGCAATTAGAGTAATTACAGGACACCCGTAACATGCTCCTTGAGCAATATTCATGATAATAGGTAATTATTGCTCAGCCTGCCTTAATTTAATGGGCACACGCAGGGGATTACACACCAATCATCATTGTCACAAAAAAAAATTCAGTGTCTGATAACCTTGTTACTGTCTATGTCCTCTAACACATCTGTGACAACTATGTCTATATCAGCACAACGCCTCATACCTCCCCCAATTCCGTACATGCCACTTCGTTTTAGGCCAGACCAAAATACGAACAGTGAGGCTTCGCTTGTTTTGGCAATATATTACAAACACCCATGACAATCAACAATTGCAATATGGCCCTCATGCAGACTTTTTCGTTGTCGCACAACCGGAACGGACTTAATTGTAAAACTCCTTTGATCCCTCGTAACTATTTATTAGCGCGTCCGCCTTCTGCTGCCCACTATTTCTAGTGCCAGATCGTAAAATAGCACCTGAGACAGGTACTGGGTGGCCTACTGCGGCGGGTAATTGAACCCCATGATCCCTACAACCACTGGTCCGGCCGATCTTCACCATTGTGCTAGTGGCTCTGCTTCTTTTTTTTTTTGCCCGCCGGACAGCGCGCCGCCTTATGCCGCACCACTTTCATGATATGCCTGCGTAAACATATTGGCGTCGCCGCCTTCTGCTACCCACTATTTCCTGTGCGCCTCGTCAAAATAGCACCGTGTCAAGGACAGCCGTCTTTCGTTGGGCACTGCGGGGGTTTATTGAACCCCTGATCCCTGCACCATTTATTGGTCCGGTGTCCTTTCAACCATTTTGTGCTGTGGCTCTGCTTTCTGTGCCCCAGGACAGCGCGCCGCCTTATGCCGCAACCCACTTTTGATATGCCTCGTAACATATTGGCGCGCACGCCTTCTGCGACCCACTATTTCTGTGCCTCGTAAGAATAGCACCTTGAGGACAGCCTGTCTTCGTTGGGCACTAGGCGGGGGTGATTGAACGCACTGATCCCTGCACCACTGGTTTTGGCATCTTTCACAACCTTGTGCTGTGGCTCTTGCTTCTGTGCCCCAGGACATGCGCGCCGCCTTAATGCCGCACACTTTTGATATGGCCTCGTAACATATTGGCGCGTCGCGCCTTCTGCTACCCACTATTTTCTGTGCCTCGTAAATAGCACCTGAGACAGCCGTCTTCGTTGGGCACTTGCGGGGGATTGAACCCCTGATCCCTGCACCACTGGTTCGTGAGGGCGTCCTTGCACCATTGTGCTGTGGCTCTGCTTCTGTCGCCCCAGGACAGCGTGCCGCCTTATAGCCGCCACACTTTTGATCTGCTTCTACATATTGGCGCAGTTGTCGAGTATCGCCTTCTGCTACCCACTATTTCTGTGCCTCGTAAAATAGCACCTGAGACAGCCGTCTTCATTGGGCCACTGCGGGGGATTGAAAACCCCTGATTCCCTGCAGCCACTGCTCCGGCGTCCTTTGTATCACCATTGTGCGTGGCTCTGCTTCTCGTGCCCCAGGACTAGCGCACGGGCGCCTTCTGCCGACACACCTTTTGATTATGCCTCGCTAACATATTGGCGCGCCGCCTTCTGCTATGTTTCCCACTATTTTTCTGTGCTTCTCGTAAAATAGCACCTGAGACAGCCGTTCTGTCGTTGGCACTGTCAGGGATTGCAACCCCTGCTATTTCCCTGCACCACTGGTCGGCGTCTTCACCATTGTGTATGTGTGGTGGCTCTGCTTCACTGTGCCCCAGGACAGCCCGTGCCGCCTTATTGCCGCACACTTTTGATATGCTTCGTAAACATATTGGCTGCGCACGGCCTTCTGCTACCCACCTATTTTCTGTGCCTCGTAAAAATATCCCACCTGAGACAGCCGTCTTCATTGGGCAGCTGCGGGGGATTGAACCCCTTTATGGATCCCTGCTATAACCACTTTGCTCGGCGGGGGACCAGCGTGCTGTCAACCATTGTGCTGCTGGCTCTGCTTCTGTGGCCCCCGGACAGCGCGCCGCCTTTATGGCCCGCACCACTTTTGATTTATTTTTTTGCCCGTCGTACCATATTGGCGCGCCGCCTTCTGCTACGCCAATTCTTTGTTTCTGTGCCTCGTAAAATAGCAACCTGAGACAGCTGTCTTCGTTGGGTTTCTCACTGTTCAGGGGATTGAGCCCCTGCTCCCTGGCACCACTGCCGTCGGCGCTCTTCACCATTGTGCTGTTGGCTCTGCTTCTGTGCGCCCAGGACAAAAGCGCGCCGCCGTTATGCCGCACACTTTTGATATGCCCTCGTAACATACTTGGCGTGGCCAGCCTTCTGCTGAACGCGACCCACTATTTCTTGTGCTCCTCGTTAATTAATAGCACCAGTAGACAGCTGTCTTCGTTGGGCACTGCAGGGGATTGAACCCGCTGATCCCTGCACCACTGGTCGGCATCTTCACCATTGTGCTGTGGCTCTGCTCTTCCTGCTTCCACAGCATTGCGCCCCTTATGCCTCTCTGCGCAGCTTTACCACGCGCTGAGGTGCGGGGCTCACATGGGCGCCGCGCACCTTGGCGCATATTGTTTTATAATCGCAGGTTTTTCTTTTTTGGGGCCCGGAACGCCCACTCCTTATATGGCACCACGCACACATACCGCGGCCCTGCAACGTTAGGAATGTTTAGTAAAACATGCCCCTATGTCCTCTACTCTTTGTAATTTAGTAGCATAGATATCCTTAACATAGCCGTCTGTGCTAGTGGCTAGATAGACGTCCCTTTAGAATTAAGCATGGAGCGGGACGTCCATATTTATGCAAGCTAGCATAAGGGGCCATTTCCAGCGGGCATAGCAACAACAAAATCTACATGTGCCTTCATTCCCTGTTACTGTTCATTATCACCATGGAAAATATAGGGGACAATAAGGGTGACCTCTTTCATCCACACCCTCCAGACACCTCTCAAACAAAATGAGGCACTTTTCCAATTTCTTATGTGTACCTTCTCAGGTATAAGCTTGGACATGGCCTGAGAATCATCCAGGGTTTGTTCCTGAAATTGGGCAAGGATTGTCCACACATTCTTGGGAAACTCACTCAGACACACCCCCTACTCCACGCCCTTGTTCATAGTTGTACATCTTTGCACTGGTGGTGTCCACAGACCAACCTTCTAAAGTGGCTCTGGGGACCTCTCTATGCTTTGGACATCTCCATGCTCATTTTCCATACATCCCAAATATGAATAGGATTTCTCAAATACCCTCTTAGATGTTTAACAACAGTTTTTAAGTGTGCTTATCTGTTAACATGGAGCTCAAACAAACAGTTAACATGCCACGTTAACGGATCTTAGTAACTGCCACACTGAGCATTTAACTCAGACTTCATATTAGAGGACAAACCAAGGAATGGTAAAGAGGTAGGTAGGGGCACTTTTGATGTTAACCTGTGTGTTCTTCGTGTACGTTAACTGCTAATGTTAGATAACATGGAAAAATTAATGACTCATCTAGATGTATAGTTAACTGCATTCCAGGTTAGCGGCTGCACCATTAACACAGTGTAGTTAACCATTTTGCCCTGCATTAGTTGCCCAACCTCCTTCTCTCATGTGCCAGAAATGCCCTCAACAATTACTGTGGAAAATCATGCAACTGCTTTGGGTTAGTTTTTGCATTAATATGCTTTGGCACATGTTTTAGTAACTAGGGTTTTAAGTGTGGGTGAAAGACTATGCTACATCACGCATGTGCCTGTATGTAAAAATTATCATCCCCCCATGTGAAGTTGTGGAACGAGGTCGATATTGAGCATAAGAACCTTGTACCAGTTCTAGTCTCTGGAACACGGGCCGTATGGACTGAGACGGTTGTGCCCCAGCAAATTTAGCATCATTGGAGGAAAGTGATCACATTTCTCTCTCCTATGGGTTTTGTTTTTTGTGAGGTATTGTTTTATTGTTTTGATTTTATGCACTTCTTTATCCTGAGATTTATTAACTGAGATTTAAATTATATTGGGTATTTATTTTAATGTACTGTTTTATGCTAATATTGTAAACCAATTTTGGCTGTTTTATTTAATGGGAAGTGGTGTATACATTTTTAAATAAATAATAAATTTAACACAAGGAGGATATCTTGGCCCTTGGGGCCTCCCCCAAGCAAACAAGTTAACCCTTTTGGTTCTTTAAAACCACCATTGCCCTCTGCAGGGCCTAGTGAATTTTTTCCACTCTGTTGATTTCCACTGCTCCGGCCCCCCCCCCTCTTCCTCCCTTCCCACTGCAGCAAAAGCCCTTATGGACGGCACCACAGGCAAGCTTTCTCCCATCGCTACCTCTCCTGAATGATGCTGACAGGGATCCAGCCTTCGCCGACCATCACTACCACTAACTTACCTACCTCATTAGTACAAGAACTGGTATTTAATACTCAGTACCAGGAGGCCAGTTTTTATACACCTTGTGGCGCTGTATGTCTATGATCCTGCAATTATATTTTGAAATCCAGGCATGCAAAGTTCCTAGACTAAAGCAGTTATGGGGATTTCATAATGAAATCTTCACATTGACTTAACCAGCCCCCCTAACCCTGCACCTCTACCCCACCGATAATGTATGTGCACCGTGGCCAGCACGCTTACTTTTCTTTGCATAGTGGAGGGCAATTTTCAAAGGGGTATTTTTCTGCTGTAAACCCTTTAAGACGCGCTTTGGATATTGTTTTCGTACATTTTTAGCGTACAGAAGTTACTGAATTTTTGTTTATTTTCAATGTTCATTCTACGGTTTGATTCACCACCGCTGTGAAAGCTCGTTAGATACCTTATCATGCACCTATTTTATAAAGGGGATCACCTGCACCTATGTGACTTTAGAGTCATAGCTTCCTTTAAGAAAGCTACGTAGTTCCATAACTTGGCATCTCTTCCAGCTCCCTCAGCCCCGCATGGTGGTTGGTCAGAGGCCTGGGGCGCTTCCAGCCGTGGAGTTACCAGGCACCTGGTCTTAGCAGGGCCCTTCCCATACACAATTCCACCTGCCCTCCACGGCAGTAAGACTCAGAGCATATTTGTGTATTTTATAA